>OX333074.1:5892938-6384270 GCA_946863875.1 Alloplasta piceator
CAAACACACACACATACTCAGAGGAAAAAGAATAACAAAACGAATCGAAAAAAAGTTGCCCGGAGGGTCGATGAATCTCGTGCCTGATGCGAAACTGACGAGGAAAAAGAATCGCATGAGGATTGATCATGCGGAGTATAACCGGAGCGAGGGGGTGAAAAAGAGCAGCAAGATGTGCAATATCACTGGTACATTTTTCCTCCCATTTTTAATTAATGAATAATAAACCAAGACCCACCGTACAGTTCGGACAAAGGGATGAAATTGAATTTTAATCGAAACAAAACTTGAACCATATCGAGGGATGAACGAAATTGAACATTTCTGCGAGATATGTTTGTCTCAATTGTGTTTTAGTGCAATTTAATTCAAGTAAATGTTAATTGCATTGAATTGATGTCGAATAATTGTTAATTGAATTAAATTCAATTTTTATAGGTCATTCCATGTCATTCCATGTCATATCGACCAAGAGCTGGAATTGACCCCTTTCAATTTCGATGAAATTTTATCAGAAGTTTTCGTTTTTAATAAAGCGAAGTTCTACCAAAGGAAAAAAATAAAAATAAAAATTTTCGAAAGTTATGCAAGTTTTAAAATTTCACTATTCTTCAAATCTTTCAAGTTTATTTTTTAAATATCTCGAAAACTATTCTTATTACGAAACAATCGTTCTGGGTTCGTCTTGAAGAGTATACTCGTGGCTACGAAAAAAAAAATTCCGAATTTTTTTTTGAGAAATGTTGAATTTGGAGAATTTTGAATTTTAAAAAATCGTAAAAATTCACGATCAACATTAAATTTTTGGTTAATTTTTTTTTTAAATATAATACCTTGTACTGATCTTGAAAGATCCTGAAATTTTCAGGATGGTGTTTTTTGTTTCACAAGTTTAAATGTTTGAATTTCGGTAAAAAAAAATATTTTTTTTACCTCTCAGTTAAGTAAAGTTAAACAATCATGTAGTTTTGTAATATTGAGCAGTACAAAAAAGTGACTGAGAATTTCAGGATCTTTTGAGATCAGTACAAGGTATTATATTTTAAAAAAATCGAACCAAAAATTTAATACTGAACTTGGATTATCACGATTTTTGAAAATTCAAAATTCTCCAAATTCATTATTTTTCAAAAATTTTGTTCGGAATATTTTTTTTTTCGTTATAGCCCCAAGTTTTCGAGATATTTAAAAAATAAACTTGGAAGATTTGAAAAATTGTGACATTGTGAATTTTGCATAAATTTAGGAACAAAAATTCAATTTTTTTCCTTTGGTAGAACTTTGTTTTATTAAAAACGAAAGCTTTTGACCAAATTTCATCGAAATTGAAAGTGGTCGATTCCAACTCTTGGTCGATTTGACATGGAATGACCCATATAATAATTTGACATTTAATCAAAGTCACTTTCGATATTAATAATCTGTTGTATTATTTACTCGTATTGTCTGTTGTATTTATTATTATTATTATTATTATTATTATTATTATTATTATTATTATTATTATTATTATTATTATTATTATTATTATTATTATTATTATTAATCATTATTTCCTTCATTATTCCAAACAAATCTTTTGTTTCATGATTGGATAATTTTTGATAAAAACTTAATCCCACTAGCCCTAAAATGCCAAGACTTTAACTGGAAAACTGTTGTAAAAAAATTTACAAAATAATTTCCAAAGTTTTCGGTGGCGATTAATTGGACAAAAACCCTTGAGTTTAATCCTGCGTTGACAATGAGACTCCTCGGAACTGTAGATTCTTATCGCCGCGAGAACAATGAGGGGAGGGATGATTAGATTAGTAGCTCGGCGGCTAATTTCACGCGCCGCTAATTTCTAATTTCTCCACTGATTCTGGTAACATCTTACACCAACGGTGTGCAAAGTTTTCGAGTGAACGACGAACGAGTGAAATACACCGAACAAAAGGCTTAACAATATCAACTACCCAGCTGCAATCACGGAAAATTCGTTTGAATCAATCGTCACATATTTGATTTGATTGGCCCGTTGTTGAAATAATAAAACTGGTGTCGTTGTTTCGAATGTGTACCGCATTCACCGCAATTACAACATTGGATCAAAATGATTTCAAACGAGATTGATTCAACAACTTGTTTTCTCATTCAATCGAATATCTAGTAATTAACTGGAAGTAAATAAAATTGTTTTAACCGTATGTTTCGTCTCATCAACAAAATCTAGTTTTAATTTGAGCTATTCATCCAGTTAAAAAGAATAGTAAATGCTTTCAAGTCGATCAAATTGTTTGATAAATTTGACTAAATATTTCAATGCGGCCACAACACATTTAGTCGAGGTGTGTAAGTATGAAACCGGAATTTGCCCATAGGTGGCGCTAGATGTCGATGCAGTTACCGACACATCACGTCAGCGGTGTCTTGTTATTGTATTGATATCCGACAAAGATTTCCAACTCACAATAGCACGAGTTTCATTCAGTAGCATTAGTTTATTAGAGATAAACATGTCGAGGTTTGTGCCAACAAATTACGATTTGCGGACAGCCCTACTTTTCTGTTTTCATCTGAAGAAAACCGCAGCCGAATCGCATCGAATGCTTCTGGAGGCGTTTGGTGAGCATGCTCTCGGTAAAACACAGTGTTTCGAGTGGTTTAAACGGTTCAAAAGTGGCGATTTTGACGTGAGGAACGAAGAACGTGGAACGTGGGATCAGAAGGGCGTAATCTACTACGAGCTGCTGAAACCTGGGGAAACTGTCAATACTCAACGCTACTGATAACAAATGACCGATTTGGATCGAGTTTTGCGTGAAAAACGACCAGAATACCAACAAAGACAAAACAAGGTGATTTTGCTGCATGACAATGCACCAGCACACAAAGCAAAACAGGTCCAGAAAACGATAGAGTCGTTCCGTTGGGAGATTCTTCAGCACGCGCCTTACTCACCAGACCTTGCCCCATCCGATTACTACTTGTTTGCATCGATGGGACACGCACTTGCTGAGCAGCGCTTTACTTCTTACGAAGATGTACGAAAATGGCTCGATGACTGGTTTGCCTCAAAAGAGCAACAGTCCTTTTGGCGCGGAATCCACAAATTGCCAGAAAGATGGGAAAAATGTATAGATAGCGACGGACAATACTTTGAATAAGTTACTTTGTATCATATCATTACAATAAACGTGTTTTTTCTGTACAAAAATTCCGGTTTCATACTTACACACCTACGTATAGTAACTACCACGATCTTGGCACTTCGCCCGAGATCCGTAAGGTGGCGACGATCGGCGCGCGCTCTCGCGCCAGCGAGACAGCCACTGAGCACCGATAAGTACCAGTGTATTACCAGCATCGGAGTCCTCGATTAACTTTAAATTGATGGAACATTACCCGCGCTATGTGGTCGCGCGGTTCTATGGACTAAAGACTTCATATTTGAATGAGATGACCATTGCACTTTGGTGGCGCTCGTGCTCTTTATGGGCGCAAGGATGAACAAGTTGAATTTTCACATAACTGTTTAATCTCACGATTAATTAGTTAAGTAAAAGCCCTCGTAGCTTAAAAAAATATTGCATATCATCAAATGTTTTGTTGATCCAATTGAAATTTTCTAGCTTTATATTGAATGCATTTTTTTCCGATGAACAACATCTGAATTGCATAGAGAATATATAAACTGTTCATTCAACTAAACCATTTGGTTATGCAATCGCGTATTGAGTGCATTTTACCAAATATAGAATCAAAACAATGTAATTTTCAATTGAACGGATTCTCTACTCCGTTGGGTCAAGGACATATGTATTTATGGGAATGCAATTTTCGTTTCCATTTTGATACACGTTTTGAGTTAACTGAATTACACATTTCGTTCGCCACCCGTAACCGCCGGGTTTAGTTAATTCAAGTCAAATTTTTTTCACTTTACCAAACCTTTTTCTCGGCGTATAATTGTCACGCGTGAAGAATTTTTATCAAAAAACAAAATACTCGGATTTTTTATCGTACATTCTTCGCCATCAAAGGAAATAATGTCGATCCATCAAAAAACTAAATCGTGCATTTGAATGCCATCGAAATTGAGGCCCCGGGAATCGAGCGATTTCCAGATGGAAGCCAAAACTTGAAAATCAATTACGGAAAGCTCATGCATATTTCAATATTTCGCAGACATCGGACAAGATTCGGAAGTGATTGCAGTCAAGACAAGCATATCGATGAGCGATAATCAACTAACGTGCGTTTGAGGAGCTTGACTGAGGAATCAAACTTCGAAGTACTAGTTGAAGTTCGAAGTTGGCAAATCAATTTATGACAAATTTTATCGCAACGGAAAATTTTACCCCATATATTTTACAAATAGTCTGCGGTCTTGATGGCTCCTAGACTATTTTAGTCATTTTTCTCTTTACAAAAAAAAAACTAAACTTTCTTTGAAAAATGAAATTTGAGGTTGACAAAAATATGAGGGCGGAAATTGCCCTGATTTTGCATATATTTTATCAATATAAAAATAATATATTTGATAAATATGGTCGTTTTTTGCGAAAAATTACATTTTTTTGGCGAAAAAAATCGTACGAAACTTTTTCAAAAACGAAATTAAAGCTTACACTCTTCTTCACAGGTTTTTCAAAAATTTCATGGATCATGCGCTAAAATTTCAACGCCAAAAAAGGCCGAAAAATGACCATGTTTCAAAGGGCCAGGTTCGAAAAAAGTTAAAATTTTTTTTTGGAAAAAGCGAAATGAAGCTAAACATGTTCTTTTTGAAACGCTGCTCGTTGAATTGAAGTGTCTTAATTTTTAAAAGAGCAGTGAAACTTTTTGTGCGGCGCTGAATCGGAACGAGTATTTCCAAACTTTTGGATGGCGGTGTATATTTTGAGTAACTAAAATAGTCAATATTAAATATATTTTATATCAAAACAAGACTCTTCAGAAAGTGCTTCATAAATCAACGAAACATCTAAAATCGGTAATTCACTGTATCCCGAATTTTCCTACCAAAAAGCTGCCCGATTGTGGCAACGTCGGAGCTTCTCTCGAAAGCTCGCAAAAGAGGAGAAAAAGTTTGTGTTTTCGTTAGTTTTCTCGCGGTTATCTCCTTGGTTTCGGTCGTAAACGCTTATCTCCCGTGGAGAAAAAGCCTCGCAATGATAGGGATGACCATAACAGTGTCGAAATACATATATAATATATAAAACAGAGGAAAAAGTTGAGTCGTGGAATATAGAGATGCCGTCTCGTATCTCACGTTTTACGCGCAGCAACGATTCTCCCTCGCCGCGTGTATATAATCTCGCATTTTAGTTCCCTCGTTTCCCACACACTGACACATCCGGTTTTAGTTTACCGCCCTCGTCGCGCCGTTACGTCCGTCCGTCAATTCTGTCCGACACCTGCAACGAAACCACACTCACACAAGAGAGAAAGATTGAGCTGGGAAAAGCTCTGCGAGTGTGGGATGAATCCAGGGCTGCAGAGAATCCCAGCTGCAGCGCCCTCGTCGCGAAAGCATCTTTTCGCCTCGAGAAAGCCCCCGCACACAAACATCAACCCTTTCTGCCCGACCCTTAACTCTCTCCCTCCTTCAGGTGCGCGAACGTTGAACATATTTTACGACGAAGAGCATTTTCAACGTATATATGGGGCATTCCACGTCAAATCACGCGGTAATCGGCCTGACCCCCTCGGATCTCGATGTCCAATGAATTGTAGGTTTCGTTTGGCCCAAAATATGACCTCAAATTTTTAGAAATTTTCATTCCATTTTTTAGGGGTTGTTCGAACTAAAAAATCATTAAAGACGTTCAGTCCCAAATCGCAAATGATGAGAAAATTCTGAATATTTGGTATGTTTTTGGATGAAATATTTGAGAGGTCGTGTAAAAATTTCACGACGATTAGGAAGCTCGTTATCGAACAATTAACATTATCAAATCAAATTAAATTAAATGTAGTCTTATGGAGACTGATATAACTTTGCGATACATTTTTTTTGCCCTCTCAATTTTGTTATTTCTACAATATATTGAAAGCAACGGAAACAAAATGAAGTTTATTGATAAATATTTTTTTTATTTGTTTAAAAAAATTTTCTCAACAAAATGTTAATTATTTAATAACGAGCTTCCTAATCGTCTTGAAATTCTTACACGACCTCTTAAATACTTCATACAAAAACATACCAAATTTTCCGAATTTTCTCATCATTTTCCATTTTAACCCTTAAGGAGGTTGAAGTAATGATGATAGAATTCTGAAAATTTGGTATGTTTTCACATGAAGTATTCAGGCGATCGTGTAAAAATTTCACGATGATTAAGAAGCTATTTATTGAGCAATCAACATTAACAAGTTTCATACGGACTCAACATCCTTAAATTGAGGGAAAACATAAAGAGGGGCCTTTTTTAAATTAATGAATTTTTTTCGTAGAAACTAGGGCCCAAAGCAGATATTTTCGTCATAGTTCGATAATGAGCCAAAAATAATTACTTTTTTTTCTGTATTTTTTTTTTTTTTTTTTAAATAAGTTTTTATTTTCATTGTTTCTTGTAGTGAGAATAACATCTACGAAAATTTGTTTCTAGTGAAACTTGTTTTTATTTTCTTGGTTCAAGTGTAAAACGACGACATTTTTCGAAAATTTATTAGCCTCGATGACCTGAAATAAAACGGATGATTCAAACACAATTAAAAAATTATTTAAAAAATAGTCATTATTTTTGGCCCATTATCGAATTATGATGAAAATATCTGTTATGGGTCCCAGTTTCTGTGAAAAAATTTCATTAATTTGAAAAAGGCCCCTCTCAATGTTATCTCTCAATTTAATGATTGTTTAGCTCAGGCATTCCTAAAAAATGAAATAAAAATTTCAAAAAATTTGAGGTCATTTTTTGGGCCAAACGAAACCCACGATTCATTGGACATCAAAATCCGAGGGGGTCAAGCCGAATACCGCGTTATTTGACGTGGGGCGCCCCATATATATATTATATACATTTACATGTATACATAGCGCGAACATATCCCTTTCCACGTCTTCCATGTCGCATTACGACACACTGTATATCGTGTGTTTGTTGTGGAAGTAACAGCGCGCAACATTGCCCGATCCATAGATGCACAAACTGCCTCTCTGTACGTAACATTAACACGGCTTGTATCGCGAAAAGGCGAGCGTTACAACGGCTCGTAGCATTGTGAATACCAGCGGGAAGCTGCGGGCACACGGAGTCCTGTTTCGTCGCGTATCCGGAATTTTACGAGCCTATTAAGGACTTCCGTTAACGGGACGATTGTCCGTAGATACAGAGTACGTAATAGTGGAATATACGCGTCTATGCCTCTTCTTACATATACGGAATATTCGGAATTTAATCAGCCTACTCCTCGCGCTATTGGATTCGGTTCCTTATTTTTCTCTGAGCCTTTAAAGAGGTTCCAAAGCATTTTTTCCCTCATTGTAATTCTTCTTCTTCTTCTTCTCCTTCTTCTTCTGAGACATAAACTCTTCGGGGGCTCATTCCAGTTGAGAGAAAATTGAAATTTCAGTGGGAGGATGTTAGCATCACGTGAAGCCATCCTTTTTCCTGATATGCAAAGGGAAATCATTTTGGTTGCGATTTATAGGCTTTTTGTGGGCTCTAGATATGTGCAAGAATTGTTTAGAATTTTTTAAATCTGAAAAATATTGAAAATAATTAAGATAAGTGGCTCTAAATAATTCCATTAAAATTCGGCATAGATAAAAAAATGTATGGCCATAATGTAGCCTCTGGGGTAGATCCCAAAATTTTTGTGGATAGATAGTGAGTTCGTCAAAAGTCTACAAATCTGAGACCAAAATGATTTTATAAATTTAATTATATATTTTGTGTGCTATTATGGACAGAAACTTTGAGACGATTGAGTGCCTTGTAGTCCGCTGTAATAGTGCAGAAAATCATGAATAAAATCCAAGAGGGTGAGAATTCATTTTTTGCCTAGTTCACTTAGAATACTCCATATATACACACATAGAATTGTATAAACGAGTACTCGAACGGGCGAACGAGAGTACACGAGAATTCCCGTGTGTCGTTAACAACAGAGCATCGGCAACGATCCAACCGTGTACTTGGTTAGTATGTAACGCGCGAAAACGAGGAATAAGGAGCCACGCAAACGGGGGTTGTACATCCCCTTCTGCGCGTATCGAGGAATCCAGATTAGAAATAAAAGTACGAAATATTTATTGATTATTGAGAATAATAATAATAATAATAATATACTCATTTTAAAAATCCATCGAATCCAGAGGAAGATACAAATTTGTAGTGATAAAATAAAGTTTCAACTGATTTACAGCATTAATCGATATTTAGGTACATTTTTCCCGAAATAAAGTTGATTGATATCGAATTTAACTTGAGCTTGAGCTTGATCCTTGAGCCTTGATTTCGTGGGAAAATTCTAAAAATAATTCCAGGCGATTACGTGTATACCTACGCTACTTTTTTCATACTTGACATTTTCTCTTTAACTCTATAGTCTTTGAGTTACGTTGCATCTTTCAAAATTTGTCTTTTTTAGCCAAAAGTGAAATAACTTTGCGAGAAAAAATCGTACGAAAATTTTTTAAAAATGAAAATGGAGCATCTGCAAACCTTTTTAAACGTACCGTAGATGAAAAAGACAAAAAAAAATGTCCTCAAGTTATGCGCCCGATTTGCGATGGTCCAAAAAAATGCCAAAAAACGGTCACGTTCAAAAATGCATACCGGGTGAAAAAAAAATCACAAAAAAATTAAAAATAGGGGAAACTGAGCTGAATTTCTTCCCGTCAAAACGCTTTTTTGAAAATTCGATTATCATTTTTTTTTTACGGAGTTATGCAATTTCTAGTGCGGCAAGAAATATCAAAAGGTGTATCCAAATTTTTGAGCGGGGGTGTGAACTGACGATATATTTATTTCCATGAGGATCAATGGGGTTGAATGTGTGATGGCAGTGAAGAGTGATGAAAAAGAGTGAGAGATGGGAGAAAGAGACTCTGTATCACGCGGATACAGTAGCACGAAAACTGGGGCCCGATTTTGAGTATGATATTGGTATAACGATGATCATTGATGTACACAATATTAATCCGGTTTGCCGATGCCCCCGCAACAGTCGATTCGCGGTGTGTTTAAGCGGGGGAGTCGCGCGAATGATCGAGCGGGAAAGCTATTTCGACGAATCCGTTAATTTGTCACCATCAAAGTGTATCACCGGGGCGGCGTTATCAGGCATTGTCCCACATCACCAATAAATGGGAATGATAAATTTTCGGGTAACAGCTGCTGGAGAATGAGGATTAATCAGTTTGGATAAATTCCGTGCTATCGGTTTTGTACATTGAACCGAGAAAAATGAGGGATGAACGAGGAGGAGCGGTTTCAAGACAAAAGGACCAACGAATATGAAAGAAAAGTTCAGGTGGATGAAAAGTTGCTTGGGGTGTGAAAAGGGAAAAAAGAGGAGGGAAGGAGTCGGAGCATCCGTAACGAACGATAAAGTGAAGAAGAAAAGAGTCAGATGGACGGTCCAGCTGGATGAAGAGAGAGGGGGGGGGGGGGAGAGACACAGGGAGTATAGGAAGAATGTGGTGGTGGAAAGGAATCTTTCACGTTGGGAAATAAAGCGGCTTGTGGGGAAACCCCGCAGAACGCGCCGAAACCCCCCGAGACCATCCCGAGGTGAAAAGCTTTTCCCGCGTATAAGCTGGCGAAGGAATTCCAGGGGTTGAAGGTGAGAAGAAAAGTGGTTCTCGGGGTCAGATAGTTTGGCAAAGATTCCACAAGATTTTCGTACCCGCAGTGACGTCTCCCTTTATGATTACTTCCGCTCACCAGGGTGAAAAATTAATTTACCCGCTCGAGTTCTTCGCATATTTTGCTTCCCCACCACCAACCATTTCACCCTGAAAGGACGAAATCTAAAAAATCATGAAAAAAATAAATCGTTGTTTGATCGAATATACACACTACTGACGAACAGTTTCCGGACAAAAAAGGTCTGAAACATTTTTTTATGCCATTTCGCCGGAAGTCAACGTAGACTAACTTACACTGAGAAAAAAAAATGTTTGAATCAACTAAATCTGTTATTCAATACGTCCAAACGAATATTTAGTTGGTACAATTCAACATTTTTTTGCCTGAATAATATTGAATTGTACCAATTAAATATTCGTTTGGACATATTGAATAACAGATTCAGTTAATTCAAATTTTTTTTTCAGTATAACAAACGGCATTCTAAAGGGGAACAATTCGGCTTCATTTCTTGTTTTTTGAATTATTTTTATAATTTGTTTTTAGATTTGGACTCTGTTTTGAAAACTACTGTATTTTGCCTTTTTTCTCCTCTCCTTAGGTTCATCCATCTTCTGGAGGAATTTTTTTAAATACATTTTTACGATTGGATTCATAAAGGGGAAAGTTTGAGTTTCAATTTCTTTTTTTTTTTTACTTTGAGAGATTTTTTTCCCCCAAAGTTATTCTGTTTTTTTGTGAAAAAAGAGGAAATTTGAAAAATCCCGTATTACACGAAAACAAAGAGGATTCATGAAAAATTTCAAAATAGCAAAAAGTCGCGTCTGTTTTTGTTGAGTTCAGAGGAATTTTTTCAGATTTTTTTTTCAAAGATTTTTTTTCTTATTCTCTGGGTCGGAGCTCACGATCATTCAATTACCATAACTCGAGAACAATGAGATTATTGATAAAATTTCAAGAGGTGAAAGTACTTTATTTTACCGTTTTCAACATATTGAATTTTTTTTTCAAATTTTTTCCGAACATTTTTTTCTAGCCTCAACATGAGAAAAAAAATTATTTAAAAAAAATCTGAAAAAATTCCTCTGAACTCAACAAAAACAGACGCAACTTGTTGCTATCTTGAAGTTTTTCATGAATCCTTTTTGTTTTCGTGTTATACGGGATTTTTAAAATTTCCTCTTTTTCGCGAAAAACAGAATAACTTTGGAAAAAAAATCGCTCAATGTTAAAAAAAAAAAATGAAATCGAATCTCAAATTTCTTCTTTATAAATCCAATCGCAAAAATGTATTAAAAAAATGTCCTCCAGAAGATGGGTGCACCTGAAGAGAGGGGAAAAAGGCGAAAAACAGCTGTTTTCAAAATAGAGTCCAAATCTAAAAACAAATTGTAAAAATAATTTAAAAATCAGGAAATGAAGCCAAATTCTTTCCCTTTAAAATGCCGTTTGTTAAATTAGTGTACGTTGACTTCCGGCGAAATTGCCCAACAAAACGTTCAAGACCTTTTTTGAAGTTTTGTCCGAAAACTTTTCGCCGGTAGTGTACATGATTGTTTAAACATTTCCCACGTGATAAATATATTTCTCGTATACTCACAATATATTGAAAATATATTTCCTCTATACGTGGCATTAAATATATTTTAATTCAATTTAAGAAATTTAATATAGATGAGAAAATATGAGAAATCCATTTTCAGGACTTTCAACTTTTGACAAATGTCAAAGTTTCACTGACGATACTTCTGAAATATAACACGAGGATAGGTGAAAATTTTTTCCATCTCAGCTATACAAATACCGGTGCATAAGGATGGACCACTGTCTTGAAAAATTGCGCCGAGCGCGATAGCTCTGGAAATCCGTGACCCGAAAAACAAATCTTCGGAATTCATACTGCCTTATGTACACTTTTTGTAAAGGTTACATGGTGGCTCGTATACAGGACATTTTGTCCTGAGAAAAAAAAGGTCCTGTGGTGTAGGATGAAGGTGAATCACTATCCAGAACACGTAAGGAAACGCACACAAATACACACAAACACAGACAGGGACACAAAAAAAAGTATTCACGTAGTATTGTCTCTCAAATCTTTGGCTATGTGTGGCAAAAGCTCGGAGCTAACGGATGCAGAACGAAAAAGAGAAATGGGAAGATTTAAGTGAGGGAGGCAGCTGATAGGACATCTCGGGAAGATCGTATATCGAAAGCAGCCGCCGGTGGCTGATTCCAGATTCAAAGGAGCGATCCTCAGAAAAAAAACGAGGAGCGAGAGAGAGAGGGGGGGGGGGGGGGTGGAAAGAGAGAGATCAGAGAAATCCTGGCAGCTAAGCAAAACGTTATAACGCGATACGTGGCACGGGAGTGGAAAACGTGCAGCCTATATAAATATATAGCTTTTTCTGATCTCAGCGTGACATCTCATCGGTATGTCGCTGGAGTAAAACTTTGGTGAAACGACCAGCAAAAGTAAAGATCTCCAATAAACGAGCCAATTGGTCCTCTCAGCGAAGACCAACGCATCCACGAAAAAGTCAGCGTATTTTCTTAGTCAATTTTTTTTGAGCCTTCACCTTTTATTACCCTCAGAGGTTTAGGTTCTTTTTGGTCTATCATAAAAAAAAATTGATACAAAGTTCAATGTTGAATTACTTATACATTTTAAATTAAAATTTATATATTTTCATAGACACTACCGGTGAAAAGTTTCCGGACAAAACTTCAAAAAAGTTCTGGAACGTTTTTTTTATGCCATTTCGCCGGAAGTCAACGTAAACTAATGTAAAAATCGGCATTTTTAAGGCGAAGAATTCGACTTCATTTCCTTATTTTTAAATTATGTTTACAATTTGTTTTTAAATTTGGACTCTATTTTGAAAACAGCTGTTTTTTGCCTTCTTTCTCCTCGCTGCCGATGCACTAATCTTCTGGAGGAATTTTTTTTGATCCATTTTTACGATTGGATTCATAAAGAGGAAAGTTTGAGCTTCAATTTTCATTTTTTAAAAACTTTAAGCGATTTTTCTGGAAGGAGGAATTTCTTCAGATTTTTTTCTCCAAATTTTTTTTTCCTCATTTTCTGGGTCGGAATTCATTGTCAGATAATTCCATTACCATAACTCGAGAACTATGGGATTATTGATCAAATTGAAAGAGGGAAAAATATTTTATTTTACAATTTTCAACATATTGGAATTTTTTCAAATTTTTTTCCCTAATTTTTTTCCAGCTTCAACACGAGAAAACAAAATTTTTGAAAAAAAAATCTGAAAAAACTCTTCTGAACTCAACAAAAACAGACGCAACTTTTTGCTGTCTTGAAGTTTTTCATGAATCTTCTTTGTTTTCGTATTATACGGGATTTTTCAAATTTCCTCTTATTTGACAAAAAACAGAATAACTTTGGAAAAAAAGTTGCTCAATGTTAAAGAAAAAGGAAATTGAAGATCAAACTTTCCTCTTTATGAATCCAATCGTAAAAATTTGTAAAAAAAAATTCCTCTAGAAGATGGGTGCACCTGAAGAGAGGGAAAAAAGGCGAAAAACAGCTGTTTTCAAAATAGAGTCGAATTCTAAAAACAATTTGTAAAAAAAATTAAAAAATCAGGGAATTAAGCCGAATTCTTCCCCTTTAAAATGTACCGCTTATTAAATAAGTCTACGTTGACTTCCGGCGAAATGGCATGAAAAAACGTTCCAGACCTTTTTTGAAGTTTTTTCCGGAAACGCTTTGCCGGGAGTGTATATCTGAATTTTTTTTTCAATTTAATAGATTCTCAAATTAAAAAATTAAATTACAAACTTTAATTACAAAATTTAATTACAAAATTAAATTACAAACTGTAATTACAAAATTTAATTAAAAAATAATATTAAAAAATTTAATTAAAAAATTAGCCTCTTTTTAACATTAACATTTTTTCCACCTTTTGCTTTTTTATTTCCGTCTGAATTTTGAATTTTTATTTCTCCGTTTTATCCAGAATAAAATTGATTCAAAATTCGATGTGAATTTGGATTTTTCAATATAAAATCGAAGCCTTTTTGTCGTCATGTTTTAATTTTTATCGCCAATGTTATTCAAAGTTTCTGCAGTTTCAATTGTGCGAGTTTCTGCATTTTACCTTGCATTTGAAATCCAACATTGCAACACAAGTTTATCGATCATGTTTAGTCGAGATGACGTACGAGAAGACATGCAAGAAAATTAGGATGTAATTGATGCTGTATTTCCATCAACATGGCATTTCCAAATTAATTCAGCGTATCAGTCTCTTCGTCAAATGATGAAATATCCCTTCGTCTCTTCCACTCGGTGAGTTTGAACAAACTCTCGTGTATTTTGATGAATTCGTCGAGCCACAGATGCGGTATTGTTCGAGACACGAGGATCCGAGTTAATAGCGAATGTCTCTCGAGAATCGGATCCGCATTTGAAGCAGAAATTTCTCACTGCCTCTTGATCGTCCTGTTGCACTCTCAACCTCAACAGAAACTCTTCTCTTTCTCTCTGCCTCAATTGAATCTACGACGAAAGCAATTGAATGTATATCCGAAGAAATAAAACTTTTTTATCAATGATCCGAAAAATATTTATATTGTGAAATTACGAATTTCAACCTCGTTCCAACCTCGTTTGTTGAAAGGAATTCTAACGATGGAAAGGGCGTAAACCTTACTTTTTTCTTATCGGATTATTTATAATAGTAATTTGCGATTTTCCTCGATTCTATTTTTAAAAAAAGGGATTGAAAGTTCTTCAATATTTCTTTCATCAATATCGAGTTGCCAGTACCAAATTAGTTCTGTTCTTCGCGGGAAAGGCTCAAAGGATTACGATTTAAAGAGAGAAAAAAAGCTCATTCAAATTTCTTGTTCCCATCAGCTTTAAAAAAAAATACAAATCCCGTTCCCATCTGATTTTCGCTAAATAAAAATGATTCCGTTTTTCGGACGAGTCCTTTAATCAATATTGAGCTGCGAGTACAAAATTAGTCCTGTTTTTCGCAGGAAAGGCTCAAAGGATTACGATGAAAAGAGATAAAAAGCTCGTTCGAATTTCTTGTTCCTATCAACTTTTTGAAAAAATACAAATCCTGTCACCATCGAATTTTCGCTAAATCAAAATGATTCCGTTTCTCGGACGAGTCCTTAAATCGATGTTGAGCTGCGAGTACAAAATTAGTCCTGTTTTTCGCTGGAAAGGCTCAAAGGATTACGATTAAAAGAGAGAAAAAGCTTCTACGAATTTTTCATTCTCAGCAGCTTTTTTAAAAAATATAAATCTCGTTCCCATCTGATTGTCGCCGAATCAAAATGATTCCGTTTCTCGGACGAGTCCTTTAATCAATATCGAGCTGCGAGTACAAAATTAGTCCTGTTCTTCGCAGGAAAGGTTCAAAGGATTACGAGAGAGAAAAAGTTCATTCAAATTTCTTGTTCCCATCAGCTTTTTAAAAAAATACAAATCCTGTCACCGTCGGATTTTCGTTAAATCAAAATGATTCCGCTTCTCGGACGAGTCCTTTAATCGATATTGAGCTGCGAGTACAAAATTAGTCCTGTTTTTCGCTGGAAAGGCTCAAAGGATTACGATTAAAGGAGAGAAAAAGCTTCTACGAATTTTTCATTCTCAGCAGCTTTTTTGAAAAATATAAATCCCGTTGCCAACTGATTTTCGCCGAATCAAAATAATTCCGTTTCTCGGACGAGTCCTTTAATCAATATTGAGCTGTGACTACAAAATTAGTCCTGTTATTCGCAGGAAAAGCTCAAAGGATTACGATTAAAGGAGAGAAAAAGCTCGCTTGAATTTTATGATTCCCACCAGCTTTTTTGAAAAAATACAAATCCCGTCACCATCGGATTTTCGCTGAATCAAAATGATCCCGTTTCCCGGACGAGTTGCTGAAGAATGTTGCCGGATAATTTTCAATTGTCTCAATTGTTCCCAGCCATCTCCAACTTGATGATAACTCGCGAGCATTTCTTCGCTCTCGTGCCCTTCGCGGAGCGTTATAATGAAGAGTAATTTATTATCCTCGTTGAATTTCACGGTGGGAGTGATGCAAATTTACCCCGTCAGGCATAATATTATGCTCGAATAAATTTATTCGTAAAATTATAATTCCGCGCCAACTTGAAATTACGATTAATAATATGCTTAATGAGATAAACGTGAAAAGGGACTCACGAAATTTGGGCATATCAGCATATATTCTTCCGGAGAAAATTGAAGTCTAGCTCTTTGATAAGAAAATCATGCAATTCAATAAGAAAAGTAAGAGAAAGATATCAGAATATTATGGCATTGACAGCTGTCAATATTCGCCTTCTCTAAAAACAATTAAACTTTCTTTCGACTTATCGATGAGTTCACGTCGAAATATTGATTTAATATCTTGTGAAATGCAGGATAAGGCATCAGATTTATTTATTTACTCAAATTGATATTTCTAGTCAGCGAAAATTTTCCTACCACTCAAGACTATGAAAAATCGTTGAGAAGGATAAAAAAATTTTTACTGTATTTTATCACTTTTGAATAACTTGAACATAAGTCGATATTTTGATGGACCATAACTTAAATTTTCATTATCTGCTAGAAGTTTATTTCAATTTGAATCGGTAGAAAAAAATAGCTTGGTAAATTGGTAGAGAAGAACGCACTAATTTTCCAAATCAGGTCACTCTACAGACCAAAGAGGGCATTTTTCGTAATTTTTTTTTTCAGCAAAACCATAAAATAAATCGAATTTACAAAAAAGGTGTGTTATTATACATCTAATAGACAATGTGAGATTTTTTTCATGGCGATATATGCCAAAATGACGACTGTGCAGCATGTTTCCGATGACGGAAGGTCAAAGGAAGGTCAATGGCCGTACCAACAGCTCCTATAATTTTTGGGTCACGATGAGGCTCCAAAGTTTTTTCGATTATATATATGAGGCGTTCTTTTTCAACCAGACCACTCTTTTTTCACCCTCCAATTTTGTTCAATTCAATCTTCAACAAAAAAACATAAGAATAAAATTTTTTTTATTCTTTCCACTTTATCGAAAAAAATTAAAATCATAATTTTTCTGCATTGAGAAAATGCAAATTTGGCAAAGAAAATGAGAATAAATATTTTTTTAAACCTAATAACACACTTTTGATATCGGTACAAATTTTACAGAATATCTGTCATTGGGTAAAGAGCCTGCGAAAAAAATTTCTGAATGGCACCTGTAATGGTTACGATGAAAAAAAATAAAAACCCTGCGAAATCTTTATGCGGTTATGAGATTTCGCAGAGTTTTTATTTTTGGAAAAAAATTGGAGAGGGTGAAAAAAAAGTGGCTCGGTTGAAAAAGATCTCCTCATATAAGAGTAGCTATGGAAGTACGTAGAATTTTTTTGATATGTTGTTTTATGAAAAGATGGCGCGTTCCTAAATCAAAAAGTATGAAATTCTATGAGAAAATCGTCAGTAAATTGATTATAAACAAAGAACTATGCAATATATCGAAAAAATCCTACGTACTGCCTTGGAGCACGTGATGATAAATGTACAGTTAAAATTTCAAATGAATCGGTTGAAATATGTTTGAGTTATGAGTACGTCCAACTTGAAAAATGTAGTTCTGAGACAAACGCGTTCAAAGTTTGTAGAAAGCTCGCTGCGGATGAAGAGGGGTTGCACTGGAATACGAAAATCGAGTACTTAGGGATAATTCACGCCCATAATCTGTGGGAATATAAATCTGTAGATACTAAGGTATCTTTTTAACAAAAAAAAAAAAATCGATTTTTTGAAAATCCAAGAGTGGCCTAACCCCTTAACTTGTACCGAAAATTCGTTGAGGTTAGTTTTCACCGAGCTCTTATAATGCAACAGCATAACGTACAGAAATATACCCTTGTCATCTTGTGTTCTCGCCATTATGAACCAAAAGCGTGCTGCGGAGTTTTGTTCGTCGTTTGCGTTTCTGGTTATGGCGGGACATGGCAGGGACGGGAGAGAGGGGCATGTAACTATGGAGTAAGCCGATGATAGTTCTGGTTTTACGGAGTACAATGTTCCCAGAGGCAAAGGAGGGCCCTCTTCAGGATCTACAAATAGGAACAATGGGAGGTAGCCTGGCCAGAACGTCCAGTGTCCCCATTATACAGCTCGCGCGCCCCCTATGACAACCCCCATGAATTATGCAGCGTAATGTAGACGGATATGCCGCTCCATGTCCGCCTCGAATAAAAGCCAGGGGGTTGGAGAGTTTGCCATAACAACGGTGAAACACCGTGAGGAAACAACAAGAGTTAGCGAGAATGTTCAACCCCTCCATCGGTCGAATCTTGCGAGAAGTAAAATTCAGCGGGAGCCGCAAAATTTATGGCTTTGAGGTTTACATAAGTCCATGATTTAAAAACAACCTATTTGTTTTAACATAGATAATTATTCTATAACTTGAATTTAGTAAAAGCAGATTGAAAAAATGCGAATTTTTGTGCTGTTGGACGTTTGTGTTAAGGGTTGGTTTGACCTTCAACCTTCCCCTTGAAAAAAAAATAATAAATAAAGAACCTTCATGCGTGAGCGTGCGTTGTTTTTTATGTTTCCGCAGAATTACAATGACTGTAATTTCCGTTTGCCATTGTAAGATCCACACGCAATGTCCCCCATAATTTTTCCACCCCACTATTAGGGCTGTGATGTTAATTTTGTAATATGCGTCGAGACACTGTCTGTCTCTTGATATTGCATGTCCACGGAAGGGACCTGAAATTTTTAAGCCAGGGGTTGAAAAAAGCGTCGGGAAGTCTTTTTCCACATTTTGTTGCTCAAACATTTTTTTTTTTAGAGATATATATATATATGGGGCGTTCCATCTCAAATCGGACAGTTCGAAAAACTTTTTTTTTCATTTCCTCACTTTTTTTATATTTTTTAGTACCCATTAAAAGACCCTTCCTGTTTAATTTTGAGATTTTTTTAATCACCCGTTCAAAAGATATTAAATTAACAAAAAAATCGCTCTTTTCGGTATTTTGGTCATAACTTCTTTAATAATGGTCCAAATTAAAAGTTTTTTTTTTGAAATTTTTGTTTTTTATGGTCTTTTCAGAAAAAAATACTAAAAAAATATTCGACGAGTTTTTGAATGAGTTTTTTTAATTTTAAACTTTAAATTGCGTTTTTACGTTACAATACTGCGAAGTCAATCACAGGGGGACACAAAAATTTCATTTAATTATTCCAATCAGCAACGGAAACGTATTGGTAAAGGAATATTCTAATTCAGGAAACAATCATATAATATGTAAGGTTATCAAAAAAATACGTGAATAAATAAAAACTGTTGTTATTATTGTTCACAAACAGACTTAACGATTAATTATTAATTTTAAGAACCTGTTAACAATGAAAAAGTGTCAAAATAAATTCTAAATATTGAAAAAAATATTATACAGTAACAAAAATTGGTATTCATAATAATTTATAAAAAAAAAAATTTAATTTTCAAAAATTGAAAAAAAAGTAGTTACGGAAATCCCTCGATCGGACTAGTCTTAAAAATCGTTGAATAGATAGATGTTTAAAGCAGAAAATTTAAAATAAAAAAAATTGACACTTACACTTTAAAAACGCAATTTAAAGTTTAAAACTTAAAAAACTCATTCAAAAACTCGTCGAATATTTTCGTTGTATTTTTTTCTGAGAAAGCCATAAAAAACAAAAATTTTGAAAAAAAAACTTTCAACTTGGATCGTTATCAAAGAAGTTATGACCAAAATACCAAAAGAAGAGCGGTTTTTTTTTGTTAATTTAAAATCTTTTGAACGGGTAATAAAAAAAATCTCAAAATTTAACAGGAAGGGCCTTTTGATGGGTACTAAAAAATATTGAGAAATTGAGGAAATTTAAAAAAAAGTTTTCCAAACTGTCCGATTTGGGATGGACGCGCCATATATTCTTGTAATGTTTTGTGGAAGACGTCACAAAGAGCCCCAGAATGTTGCGAAACGTTAAAATATTTTTCCAGAATATTCTTTATCCGTATAATTAATTAAATTAATTCAACAAAATGGTTTTATCGTAGTAGAGATGTATTTCCGGTGGAGAAATAATCGGTAGAGGTGGTAAATAATATTTATTTCTAATTGACTCACATTGCCTCGATATTCAGTGCGCAAATTTTTGATAAATCATCGTCATGGGCGTGCATGCATGTTTCTCGCAATGATAAGAAAATGAACGTGCCGGAGAACGTTTGAGGGGTAAAAATCAAGGCGTGTACGTCGTTCTTACTTACGTATAATTACAGAAAAACGTGCGGTGAAGAGAAATAACGGTCGTTATCACGCCGGTCTGCGTCTCTCAAAACGTAGCTCTACATGTGCAGCACTAAGTAGACACGCGAACGAATGCTCCCGAGCAAGAGAGAAATCAGCGTCGAATTGCATTGTCCGTATCGTCTGACCTAGTCACGGCTCTTTCTACTTGGCAAAAGATTCCCTCTCTCTCGCCATCTCTATCTTTCTCTCTTCATCTACGGTGAGAAATTTCTTTTATTCACAAAGGAAGATTTGTTATTGTGAAACTTCATTCGCTGAAATGTCCATTTGAGTATGATGAAAATGTCCCAAAACATTGAAATTATGCATTTGAAAAAAAATGTCTCCTGAAATTGAAATAAATTTATCTTGAGAACGTTTTTAGCGATCATGTCAAAATTTGGCAAGCAAATAGATCATTCAACCGCTGTTAATTTGGAAAAAATGTGAGACAATACTTGACAACATTGAAAATATACTACAAATCATAAATTATGTATATTTTTTGCAAATTACACGAAAAAAAAAATAATTTTTGAAATTTTATCTGTGACCGAAACATGCGTTCCTCGACTGATTGTAGTTCACGTTTTATGTTTTCTGGGTGTTATATTCGATCTTTGAGCTATTTCCAAAGCAGTTTTTTTAATAATTTTTTATAAATCTTATAACTTATAGCGAAAATATTCGTTTCGAATCTCTAAATGAAGTGAAATTTTGATAACAGCAAAGCGAGCTAATAATAGTAACCTGCCTAAAATAGACCCATTTTTACGGTTGCACTTTTTATTCGGAATAACGCTGATTACTACGCTGCGGAACTTAAAAATGTAAAAACAGCAGTATAAGTATCACGTAGGAATTATTTATTTAGAAACCTTTATATATGATCATTCAGAAATTTTGTAAAATCTTATTTTAGGTTATGTCGATAAATGCTTTATCCATGATTAAATCCAATAAATTGGAAGAAAAATGATGAAATTCACTTCAATTGCACGGTTTGATTAAGGTTATTAAAGCTCCATTCGGCTTGGACGCTTTGAGCGCTGTGAGCGCCACATCCTGCAGCATTTTATATGTCCATGTATATCTATACATACGTGCCGAAAGCGCGTAAGCGTCCAAGACGAATGCAGTCTAACTTGTTTACTTGCGTGTGACGTCACACGTGTCATATGATCAGCGCCATTACAGAAAAAGCGTTTTTCGCGCGGTTTTGAAAATTTAAACTTTAACATTGATTTTTATTAATAATACAGTAGATTTCCCGGAAATATGAATGTAATGTGCTTATTATGTGATAAAGAATAATTTAAAACGATTTTCTAAAATTTGGCAAATAGCCTATTGTCAATTTCGAGCAATTTTTAGTTTTTTTTTTTTTCAAAATGTCTTCGGTTGCTCTAACTTTTTTAAGCTTGCAGTTATCAAGCTCAGATTTTTTTGGGGAATTATCATGAAAATAATTACAAAAAAAAAAAAAGAATCATTAACAGTACCAAACCAATTTCATACCGTTTAAATTTGCCGATGAGATTTTCAGCGGTAGTGCGTAACACGATGTTTAACGAATCGTCAAAAACGATTAAGAATCGAGAGTGGCTGCTCCCGGTAGTTTCCGGTTGGGAGCTCGCAATGAGAACTCAAAGCTCAACTGTAGAACCAGCGAGAGAATCGGAGGGAGAAAAGAGAGAGAGAGAGAGAGAGAGAGAGAGAGAGAGAGAGAGAGAGAGAGAGAAAGTAAGAGAAACTCATTGCAAAACCCAGCGGACGAAGCGTTCGACCAGAGAATTCCAGCTCTGTAGAATTCAACGCCAATTTTCGAAGTAAACGAGAGTTTTCTCGAAAAGGGTTTTTCTGTTTTTTTCAACTAGCGTTCCAATTAAAACCGGAACCCGTTGAAACGAGATTCCTGAATTATACATCTATTTGTGATAGGAAAAAGGAACACTTTTTCAATTTGCCATCGCGCAGTCGAGAGTGAAATTTCGTCGTTTTATTTCCACTCAGAATTGCTTATTTACGATGCCTATTACATCTTTTTTTCTCTTCGTAAAGGCGAATCTGCGTTGGAAAAATTAATTGAGTGAAAGAAATTCGATAATTCAAGGAGGAAATTCATGGGACGAGATGTGGGCTTCTTCGGAGCTTTGACATGGTTATGTTAAAGTGCTCTGAGAAGAGATATACAGTGCCTAGTGTCAGCTGTGGCAAGAGAAACTTTGATGTCCCTCAGGACCGGGCGGTGAGCGGCTTTTACCGGCAAAGAGCCGGACACAAGCTTCGAAAACCGTCCAACGAAGGAGAAGAGAGCTGGATATATTAGGGTGATTCGAAAATTTTGAAAACTGTTGGCTACCCTCAACCATCAAAGATATCGTTGAAATAAAGGTCTCAGTGCAACGATTCGATTTTTGGATAATATATAGAGGGCGCGCGGGACGTTTAAAAACGCCATTTTTAGCGTTAAATTCACTTTATCACTGATAAACGGAAACAGATTATTCAAGAAGTTATGAATTTTTTATATAAGGTGCCCAGATATCTACTCTTCCAAACCCATATTTATTGAACATTAAAAAATGGTTCATATGTTCGAAAAAAATATCTGAAAATCAATATTTTCACTATTATTTAATTAATTATATTGATTTTTGTCTTCTAAAAAGTGTTTGTATTTCTTCCATCTTTTTTCTTGTGAAACTCGGTATCAGTATTGCTTACAATGTAAAGATTGCTAAAAAATAAATCTTTATTTTGGAAATTTTCATATTTTATTTTGAATTAAAGATTCATTTTTTAGCAATTTTCGCATTGTGAGCAATACTGATACCGAGTTTTACAAGAAAATAGACGGAAGAAATACAAAAACGTCTTAGAAGACAAAAATCGATATTTAATGATATAATTCTTTGAAAAATAGTGAAAATATTGATTTTCAGACATTTTTTTTCAAAGACATGAACCATTTGTTAATGTTCAGTAAAATATGAGTTTGGAAGAGTACATATCTGAGCAACTTATGTAAAAATCCAAAAAATTTTGAATGATCTGTTTCCGTTGCTCAGTAATAAAGTGAATTTAAGGGAGGGAATTTAAGAGGTCGAAGATGAGGAATTTCGAGATTTTTTTCCAACGCAACTACAGGACCAATCGTTTTCAACTTTGGAAGCTATTTTATTGTACATTCGAAGACTTTTTTGTTTTTCATCCAAACTCATCCGCACTCAGAGAAAAAAAATCGAATTTTCACCGAACTTTTTTATGCAAAAAATGATTGTTAAATTAATTTTTTTTCGAAAATGGAGGTTTTCGACGAGGGTTTGCAATTATGTGTCTAAAAATATTTGGTTGAAATGAATCGAATGAATAGTTTTTTCTTATCGCTGCCGCAAATTGCGAAAATGTAGTTTCAAGTAAATCGCGTTTAGAAGTTAATCAAAATCTCTGGTACCTTAAAAAAATGTTTTTCAAGTCTTCGAAAGTACAATAAAATAGCCTCCAAAGTTGGAAACGATTGGTCCAGTAGTTGCGTTGGAAAAAAATCCCGAAATTCCTCGTCGTCTTCGACCATTCATATGGGTTTCCCCCCTTAACGCTGAAAATTGCGTTTTTAAACGTCCCGCGCGCCCTCTATATATTGTCAAAAAATCATATCGTTGCACTGAGAGTTAAATTTCAACAATATCTTTGATTTTTGAGGGTAGCCAACAGTTTTCAAAATTTTCGATTCACCCTAAGATATATATATGTATATATTGTAAATATACGGTATATAAGCTCCAGAGACTCTGACCAAAAGACCGGGTTTACATAGAACCGTGGACCACTTTCCCCGAGGCAAGAATCACCCGCAAGACTGCTCTTATATAAGCGTCTCCATCAAACGGAAATGATGCCGAGTTGATCGAGTGATATTCATTCTGATTTAAAGAGCTCGACAATCATGAAAATCGTTCTACGATTGATCTAACATTGTTTCAATTACCGAACAAAGGCTATATCGTTGACCCACGAGAAATCGATTAAAACAATGTGGTTTTCCCAAGCACGATATTTTCGTTCCCATAACTTCGTTTCAAACTTGCCTCGAGCGAAACTCTTCTGGGATTTCAAATCTATAGAATCTCGGTTCAAGTGGGAAATTTTTTTTCCCCGAGTAGTACTTCCGATACGGTTTGATTTTGTGCGACGGGCTTTTTATTGGGTCATTTCATGTTAAAACGACCAATAGTTGGAATCGACCCGCCCTTTCAATTTCGGTGAAATTTCTTCAGAAGTTTCCTTTTATCATATCAAGTTTCCTTTTATCATTTTTTTTTCAAAAGTTATGCAAAATTTTACCATTTTTTCAATTTTTTTAAGTTCATTTTTTAAATATCTCAAAAACTATTATAGTCACGAAACAATCGTTCTGGGTTCGTCTTGAAGAGTATACTTGGGGCTAGGGGAAAAAAAATATTCCAAAAAAAAAATTCGACAAATGATGAATTTGGAGAATATTGTGAATTTTTAACAATCGTGAAATTCCACGATCAACATTAAATTTTTGGTTTCATTTTTTTTATATAACACCTTGTACTGATTTTGAAAGATCCTGAATTTAATCGAAATTGAAAGGGGTCGATTCCAAATATTGGTTGATTTGACATGTAGTGACCTTAGGTAATGACAAAAAATTGAATTTTCTGTCAGGATAGTCGAAAAATTAAAAAATGTCTCTATTCGCATTTTGAAGAGGATTAATTTAGGATGCTTTGAGATATTTTTTTAGATTTTTTTTTTCATTTTGCAGGTATAAGTGTTTTTTTTGTTTTTTTTTTTAAATTAATTGTAACTATTATTCTAAAATTGTTAGAAATCTGTTAGTTTCGGGCGTCTCTTGCTGCATAGTTAGAAAATTGCATAATTATTCTTCAATCCGTATCAATTCGCTAATTTTCATAAAAATAACTCGAAATTTAGACAGAATTTTCCTGCCACATCATGATCCAAAAATTTCGAAATACCAGAACTGAATATAAAAAATGTCGACTTCATCTCAGAAATTCCAAATCGTTCGTTGCAAGACTACGAATTCCAAAATTTTCCGAAATCCAAACTTCTCGAGTAGTCATCCCCAAATTCAATACCAACCATATTTCTGATCCAGCATATTTCCAAAAAAAAGTTTCAACTAGTTAGTTGCGAAGTCACGAAAGCTACAAGCATTTTTCCATCCGCATAACTTCGTTAATTATGATCGGATCGACTCTCAAATTCGCCAGAAAATTCCTAAAATGTTCTGTAATGAATGAAAAACTATCGAGGGTCGAGACCCTTCAAAATTAGATCGAACTGTGCCTTCAATTTACGCTGAGGTCAGAGGGTTGAATTTCGTTCCAGTGAATAACGTTTCGGACAGTTTGAACAACTTTTTTTTTTATTTCCTCAATTTTTTTATGTTTTTTTAGTACCCATCAAAAGGCTCTTCCTGTTCAATTTTGAGATTTTTTTGATTACCCGTTCAAAAGATATTAAATTAACAAAAAAACCGCCCTTTTTGTGGTGTTTTGGTCAGAACTTCTTTGATAATGATCCAAATTAAAAGTTTTTTTTCTCAATTTTTTTTGTTTTTTTATGGCCTTTACAGAAAAAAATACAACAAAAATATTCGACGAGTTTTTGAATGAGTTTTTTAAGTTCTTAACTTTAAATCGCGTTTTTAAAAGTGTCATTTTTTTTTTTTTTTTTTAATTTTTCTGCTTTAAACATCTATCTATTTAACGATTTTTAAGACTAGTCCGATCGTGAGATTTCCATAACTACTATTTTTTTCGATTTTTGAAAATTATTATTATTTTTTTTAAATAAATTATTATGAATTATTTTTATGAATTATTTTCGTTACTGTATAGTATTTTTTTAAATATTTAGAATTTATTTTGACACTTTTTTATTGTCAACGGGTTCTTAAAATTAATAATTAATCGTTAAGTCTGTTTACGAACAATAATAACAACAGTTTTATTTATTCACGTATTTTTTTGATAACCTTACATATACGATTATTTCCTGAATTAGAATATTCCTTTGCGAATACGTTTCCGTTGCTCATTGGAATAATTGAATGAAATTTTTGTGTCCCCCTGTGATTGACTTCGGAGTATTGTATCGCAAATAAAATCTTCCTTTTCCATCTAAATAATGTTTCTCAGGTGAAAATTTGACAGCGGTAGACTATTTAGTTTCAATGCCCATTCATACAATTCTTGAACTGTTGTTATTTGCTCATCGATTAATTATTAATTTAAAAAATCTGTTAACCGTGAAAAAGTATCCAAATTAATTCAAAATGATTAAAAAAAATATTATACAGTAACAAAAATTGGTATTCATAATAATTTATGAAAAAAAAATTACAATTTTCAAAAATCGAAAAAAATAGTAGTTATTGAAATCCCACGATCGGACTGGTCTTGAATATGATTGATAACTTCGTTAATTATGGTCGGATCGACTCTCAAATTAGCCAGAATATTCCTAAAATGTTCTGCAATGAACAAAAAACTTCTGAGGGTCGTGACCCTCCAAAATTGGATCGAACTGTGCCTTAATTTGCGCCGAGAGGTCAGAGGGTTGAATTTCGTTCCAGTAAACGTTATTTACATCGTGGGAGGGTTTACAAGCTCGTAAAACGCGTGTTGGATCACAAGCGCCATAAATTAAGTACTTGTCACTCGATTGCGTGTCAGCTGGACGCTGCCCATATTCGTGCCCTCTGGACAGGGGTTTTTCTTAATCGCTGGATATTTTTTTTTCCCTTTTACAGAAGTTGCCCCGATTGGAGGCGTTTGGAGTGGGTCAGGCCCGGCGGTAAAGTTTGATACGGATCAAGCACAAAGTGAAACGAGAGACCAGCGGCGTTTGTTACTTAAACACGAGTGTTATTGGACCATTGGAATTAGCATGAATCCCTCGCATTACCGAGGAAGTACTGTCAGAGATGGGGTGAGTAAAAGAACAATGTGTTAAGAGTCAACGAACACGCGTGATCCCCGACGATATGAATTACGAAAGAGGGTGACCACGCTGGCCCTTTTTTCGCTGTTTATCATCAACTCACGAAATATAAAGCTCATCATCCCTCATAATGTAACGCCATGTGTGACATGAAAAAATTAGCGAGCCCTTCATTCCAGCGTTAAGGGACATTCAAGTGTTTATAACCAAGATACACGCTTCTGATGAGCGAAATGTGAGGGTTGATGAAACTTTATTCCTTATCCACTGACGCCCTTTGTCACGCCATAGAAAATATACGATCCACGGCATGAATTTGAGGGTATGGACCACGATAATATGGATGAAGTAGGGACGTTCGATTCCGATTCGATTCTTTAAAAGATCGATTCTTTTGTTCAAAAAAATCGATCTTTCGAATCGATTATTTCCTTTTCGATCTTTGGGTGAATCGATTCTTGACCTTGAAAATCGTAAATTCGATTTTTTATGAAATTCATGATTTATTAAAGATTGGCAATTAAATAAAATTCGACAAAAGTCTATGAAACATCAACGTCGAGGTTAAAAGAAAATAAAAGTATGTGAAAATCTTAAAACGTTAGAATTAGAGTAAAAATAAAAATAAAAGTTAAAATATTGAAAACATGATCCAACGAAAAAAGTAATCGAAAGTAAAAATATACAAAATATTGTGAAACAATAGAAACCTATGTAATAGAAAAAAAGTCCGATTTAAATATCTGTTAAATATCTTCATAATATTTTTAAGAATATATCAAAAAGTGCAAATGTGTAAAAGAATCAAACTATGTTTAGCCAGTATGAAAACTGCTTTAAATTTGTTATTTTGTATTAAAAATGCATTAATCCAATTTAATCATTTTCCATAGCAAAAACTTAATAAACACTTACGTAAGCTTTAATTGGCAATTGATTTTTTTTACGATTTTGAAAAGTCGATTCTTACGAAATCGATTCTTTGCATTCGATTTTTTATGAAAATCGATTTTCTTGATTCGATTCAGAATCGATTTGAGAATCGATTCTTCCCGAAGAATCGAACATCTTTAGGATGAAGTTTGACTTCCAAAATCATGCGAAAATTTGTAAAACAAATTTTTTATCGATTCTGAAATCCTTCTAAAAAAAGAGTGACACACTAATGAAAACCCTTAAAATGAATTGATCCTGAAATAGAAAATTGTTATTCAGATCGAAATAAATTATATTTGGGTGAATATGAAACTATAAAAATTATAACGACAATAAAAAAAACTGATGACCCAGATTATAAAATTTAGGGACTCTTTAAGCTATTAGAATTTTTTTTAGTGACGGATTAGCAAAGTTGATGCTAAATACATTTTCAAGAATAAAGTTAATTTGATGTACATAGGAATTAGCAAGTTATAGAAAAAAATTCCTACCTTGAAAATAATATAAGCAGGAAAATGAGACTGCAGGATTAATAGTATTTTTAGAAAATGAACTAAATATAGAATATAAATTAGAATTAAACTTATTGTAATATAGTAATTCCAACAGAAATAATAATGAAATATGCAAAACCTTATTGAAATAGTCCCAAAAACGGTAACCCTGAAATCATCATCCCCTGTAAAAAAAAATTAATAAGACCGGAAAAATTCAAACCCTGAATTGAAGAGAAATGGATGCGGGTCATTTCCATGCCAAATCGACCAACAGTTGGAATTGACCCGTTTCAATTTCGATGAAATTTGGTCAGAAGTTTTCGTATATTTAATAAAACAAAGTTGTACCAAAGGAAAAAAATCAAAAAATTTTTTTTCGAAAGTTATGCAAGATTCAAAATTTCACAATTTTTTAAATCTTTCAAGTTTATTTTTTAAATATCTCAAAAACTATTATAGTTACGAAAAAATCGTTCTGGGTTCGTCTTGAAGAGTATACTTGTGGCTACGGAAAAAAAAATTGAAAAATGATGAATTTCGAGAATTTTAAATTTTGAGAAATCGTGCAAATCCACGATCAACATTAAATTTTTGGTTAAATTTTTTTTTATATATCTCGTGCTGATCATGAAAGATCCTGAAATTTTCGAGATGATGGTTTTTTGTTTCAAAAATATGAATCTTTGAATTTTTGTGAAAATAAATTTTTTTCCACCTCTCAATTAAGTAAAGTTGAGTAATCATGCAGTTTTGTAATTTTGTAACCCAAATAAACCGAATAACCTAAGTGTACATAGCATTGACTTAAGATCGAAGTTCCCGAGTAGAAAATAATGGGATCAAAGTTTTTACGAGGAGCCACGGTCTAAAAAGAGCTCTTTTCTCGCCTCAAGACAACATTGTGAGCTCCTCGATACTCGACGATGTTGCGGGGGTTGGTACTCGGGTTCAAGGGATGGAACGCCATACAGAGATTCCTCGGGACCGTAACAAAAGGAGCACAGAGAGAATGAGAATAAGACAAAGAGAAAAAAAGACGAGAGAGGGAGTTGCCGAGGGAAAGAGGATGAAGGAGGAACAAAACGTGGTAAAAAATCCAAACGAGAGCAAAGGCGTGGTACGAGGACACAGTAGTTGAATGTAGAACACCCGGATAAAAAAAAACGGGCTAGGGGAATATAGGGCAAAATGAACTCGACAGAAAAGATACATCGTACGAAAAACTAATCTCTTAATTTTTACCTTCAAGTGAAATCTCATAATTACTCTTCGGCTAAAATGAAGGCGGATGAGCAAAAGAAAAGTGCAAAATAAATGCCAACGTCTATGAATTCAAATTTCATTCTATTTTCATGCCGATTGATTGTTTGTACAAAATGCTCTGAAATTTCTCTTTGCGGAGTTAATTTCAACAAAACCTCTGTAAACAATTTTATATGTTTTGTAATTTAAAAATTCTCAAAATATGTTCTGTCAATTGCTTTTGCAATCGGTTTTTCCATTTCCCCCTACCTTCAATTAATTCTGCTAATATCACGCGATGAGGTTTTTGTCGCTTTGGCTACGGATTTCCTTCGTCAACGTTTGAGGGCGCAAATTTCGCGAATCATTGAAGTCGGAAGTTTGACTGAAGTTTCTCTAATAAAAAGCACCCGGGAGAAAAGTGTTCACCGCTCTTTATATTAAAAATACCGCGAGTATGAGTTGAAACAAAGGAAGGAAGGAAGAAAAAAAAGCGTTCTTTCTCGTTTTCCATAACATATATTTTTCTCTCATTTACAATTTGGCCTTTCATCTTTGCCGTTTCCGTTTCCTCCAGCGTCACTTTTCTTCCACTGTCTCGTGACACATCTCATTGCTCCTGTGAAAACACACAACTGTCGCTCTCGTTTCACTTCCACGAGAGTTTTCTCGGTTTCTATTTTACTCTCTCTTACGTTTTGCGAAACGCGAGATCATCTCTCTCTCTCTCTCTCTCTCTCTCTCTCTCTCTCTCTCTCTCTCTCTCTCTCTCTCTCTCTCTCTCTCTCTCTCTCTCTCTCTCTCTCTCTCTCTCTCTCTCTCTCTCTCTCTCTCTCTCTCTCTCTCCCTCTCTGTCTCTCCCTCCCTCCCTCCCACCCTCTCTCTCTCTCTCTCTCTCTCTCTCTCTCTCTCTCTCTCTCTCTCTCTCTCTCTCTCTTTTGCTACGAACCGAAATTGGACACTGACGGAAAGAGAAGGATCTTGCATCCGAGGTTGTGCGAGGGAGAAAGAAATGGGAGTTAGAGACGCGGTAATGGGCGCTTTTCGAGTCAAAGCAAATTACTCTGAGTGGTAAAACTTCACAGAGAAAGAGAGAGAGAGAGAGAGGGGAGGAAGAGAAAACTCTCTGTTTCGTGTCGCGTGCGGTTTTCCTTTTTCCACGAAGACAGGAAATACGATGGACCAAAGAGTACTACTTTTCAACTCGGTGAATTAAGGATTTTGAGTCCCTATGAAATTTTATAATGTTAATTGTTCAATAAATAGCTTCTTAATCGTCGTGAAATTTTTACACGACCTCCTGAATACTTCATGTAAAAAAATACCAAATTTTCAGAATTCTATCATCATTAATTCAACCTCCTTAAGGGTTAAAATGAAAAATGATGAGAAAATTCTGAAAATTTGGTATGTTTTTGTACGAAGTATTTAAGAGGTCGTGTAAAAATTTCATGACGATTAGGAAGCTCGTCATTAAAATATTAACATTTTGTTAAGAACAATTTTTTAAACAAATAAAAAAAATATTTATCAATAAACTTCGTTTTGTTTCCGTTGCTTTCAATATAGTCTAGATATTGAAAAATTGAGAGGTCAAAAAAAACTTATCGCAAAGTTATATCAGTTTCCATGAGACTACATTTAATTTAATTCAATTTGTTAATGTTAATTGTTCGATAACGAGCTTCCTAATCGTCGTGAAATTTTTACACGACCTCTTAAATAATTCATCCAAAAATATACCAAATTTTCAGAATTTTCTCATCATTTGCGATTTGGGACTCAACATCTTTAAATTTCGGTCGCGCACCATTTCCAACGAATGCGTTTCATTTAATATTCGATAGAAGCGCGAGATTTCTCGAAACGATTCAATCTCAATAATCACCTCACCTCGATATTTACATTACTTCGACGATTAAAAAAATAAAAATGAGGGGATTATGAAAATTCAAAAATTAAATTTAAAGATTGAATGTTGAGAATTTAGGCTCAAAATTTGAACATATTTTGGAGAAACGAATTGGGACCGTTTGAGACAAATTTATATTGAACATGTCCCACTTAATGTAGAAATAAATGTTCATCAAATTTTTGTTCGATCGGAACCGATGAGAACCTGTTTTGTTTCTGGATAGATTTTCTATGAACTCAGCGGAAAATTAGCGATAATAATATTTGTTATTCACGAACGAGAGTTTTTTGTTTATGAAAAAAGAGCCTCCTCGTTAACTATAAACTAAAAAAAAAAAATGAGCAATGATCAAGACTGAACTAAAATTACAAATTTGACTTCAGAAAATCTGCTTAACGATCCTTTGCAGATTTCTCGATGTAAACTGAATTATTTTGCTCTCTGGATATTGTAATAAATTTTTTCTCCATTCAAAGTGTGTCAAAATGACTTTATTACTCCGTTGATTTGCCATAGCAAGGATTGCATTTAACGTCGAATAAAAATCATCTTTATCGTATAAAATCTGAATGGAATATTCCCAGTGACACTTTCTTTTTTTTTTTAATCTTGTTTCCTCTACTTTTCTATCTTCCGCTGAAGTAACTTCCGTAATTCCTTTTTTCTCTCTCACTGGCAAAAGTCTTTTTCAGTTAGTTCTCCACTTTTCTTCCTCGAACCCTCTCGGTTTATTTCCATTCTTTCACGCTCTTTCTTCCTTCTCGCGATCACTGCGATGTAGCTATTTCCGCAGATACAAAAGACACTCCGTGGCTGAGAAACGAGAATCGCGCCGGGCACTTTCTGAGTCGCAAAACTGTGATAGGAAATAAACCGGAATCTTCTTTCTTCGAATCGAGAAGAGTAAGAAGAAAAAAAAGAGGATGCAATGAGTTCTACGAAACGTTATCTCGATCGAACTGAATTCAATCCAACTCTCTCGAGTCTGATCTATAGTCTCTTCTTTTTTTTTTTTTTTAATGTGACACCATCCCTTGTTTTCTCAGTGTTCATCGATCGAGATTGTGCATTTTATAATGTCACAAAGACGTTTTTTCGGAGGATAAATTTTCTCAAGTCCAATTTGAATGTGAAAAAAAAAATGAGGAAAGAAACGAGGCTCGATTTTTAATGATCTAATTCCATAAATTACAGTGTTAAATTTGCAAACATGCTTAATGTGAGGCAAAATGGACCCGTTGTGCGTTTGGGAGATTTTATCGACTCGTAGACAGGGTTGCTAACAATGCATTACTTTTTTTCATGCATTTACATTTTCAATAACCATTAACTCTTATTTTCATTAACCATTAAATTAACCATTTAACTTTTTTTTTCTTCGATTGCGTTTGACAGCTGTTAGTATTTGTCAAAAAAGTAACTCTCCCAAAATTCGAGCTTTAAAAAAAATTTTTTAGAGGTCGCTCAAATGACTTGACTTTTTTTCGATTTTTACCAACGATCATGATATATAAATTTAGATTTTTCTTTGTCGCAACAAAAAATGTAAGTATTTAATGAAGCGATGATTCACCCAAAATTTGGGTCCTTAAAAAAAATGCACGGAAAAAATTTCTAAATAAATTTTATTGTGAAATCACAGTTACGGGGAGACAAATCTATAATTGTCCAGGCTTTTAGGGAATTAAACGTAAATTTTCATGGAAATAAGTCAGAATTTACTGTCGTGGGGCGTAAATTTGAAATGTTTTCAAGAATTTTTACTGAAAATATCAGTAAAAGTTTCCCGATTTTACACTTGTCCCGACGTTCAATTTTTCACAGTAAAATTTCTTTAGAAATTCTTTCCGACACGAAAAATCGACACGGAAAAATCGTAATTTCTATGTCATGATCGTTGGTCAAAATCGAAAATAATATCCAGTCATTTGAGCGACCTCTAAAAATTTTTTTTCAAAGCTGAAATTCTCTGAATGTTACTTTTTTGATAAGTACTAACAGCTATCAAACCCAATCAGAAAAAAATATCGATTTTGATTGCATCACCCTATTGCAGGGGAAATTTTTAATGAAAAAGTGATGCATAAATAATTACTTTTTTAATGGCTAATGAAAATAATTTACATTGACCATTAAATGTTAGTGATGGATGGGAATTATTTTCATTAACCATTAAAATTTAATGGTTAATGGAAATAATTTCCATTAATCATTAACATTTAATGGTTAATGAAAATTATTTCCATTTTCCATTAAAAAAGTAATGATTAATGCATTACTTTTTCATTAAAAATTTCGCTCGTAGAAGACATTTAGAAGTCTCAAAAAAAAAGAAAGGAACTCAAAATTGTAGTGAAAAATTAAAAATTATAATTTTAAATAATTTACAATCTGCATGATGATATTCAGGAGACCAAAAATGAAAAATAAAACGAGGCAAAATTACTTCTCTATTGAGTGAGAGAAATGTTCCACTAAAAAAATCTCTATTATCTGATTTTTCGTTTTTTCACAAAAAGATTTATAAGTGATACTCCCGAGCTTTTATTTTTTCAGGAAAACAGTTTTTCAGTGTAAATTTTAAATAGGCCCTTTTTCAGGCCTCCGAAGGGGCGCTTAAGTTCAGAATCGATCGATTTCTGCTCTCGTGGTTTAATTTTTCCTCGCATTTGCCCACGCGTTTTTCATTCCATTGAGAAGCTGAAAACCGAGTAAATCATGCGAGAAAACTGTTGAAAGCCGCACGAGTCAAACACTTTTACCTTCCTCGATTTTTTATCCCATTCTTCCTCGAGCTCGGCGTCAGAAAAGCGATAAATTTTTTCCTTTTTTGTCACTCGAGCATCGCCCTTTTTCTTTTCAATCAACATTCATCGATTCGAGCAGCAGGACACACACAGCAAACGTCGAGTGCCTCAACCTCGTATAATACCTTTTTATTCCAGCTTTTTTACGCATTCCCATCGTCACGATTTTTATCTCTCAAAAGAAAGTCAGTCTCCTCTCGTGAATCCTTCGAAGCAGCCCCTTTTCCTCCCTCGAGAATCATTCGCTTCTCAGCGAATTGGTCGCGAAAAGCGATGAAAAGCCATTTCTTTCTTTGTCCCCTGTTAAATTGTCGAAGCGTGAAAATTGAAATTCGAAAAAGGCGCGCGAAAAGGAAAATTATGCCCCTCCAGCAATCAGTCTCTGTTGGGGGAGGGGGGGGGGGTGAATTTTCGTTTAATCAATTTTCGAGAGTCCGTGAATTTTGCTGAGAAAATGTGGAAAACGTGAGTCAAAGAAATACGAGGCAAAAATTGGGGGGTACGAAAATAAAAGTTCGAGAAGTTGAAGTATCGCGGAACGGGAAACTCGAAGGCCTCCGAAGGGAGAAAACCGCGACGGATTGGTTCGTTAAACATTATTCCGGAGGAAAGGAAATTCGACGAAGCATGCGATACGAATACACGCGGGAAAAGCCGTATATGTGTTTAATTTTCCGTGCGCGTGAAACGCACACACACACTTTATACTGCAGATTGTGCCACGAAGGGTTGTAAAACACGCGAGGATATAGGGGTAGTTAAAAAAAAAAAAAAATAGAAAAAAAATTATTGCATTATTTTTCACGCTGGACAACGTGTCTCTCGCTGCTCGCGTCGAAAAAACCCTTTCCCCGAAAACACATTGTACCAGCGACAGCCCGCGCATCCTGCACCCTCTCGTTCAACCTCCTTTTTTTCTCTCGCTCGCCGAATCCCCGCCCCACTCGCGGCGAACAGTAATTTACGAACAAAATACCCCGTCCACGAGAATTTCAATTTTACCAAAGTGAAATATGCGATACAATGCTCCTCGGTAATGCGCGAAACAAAAGACACGAACAAATTACACACGAGCGTTCCGCCACGGGCGAAAAGCTCTCTTCGGAGGGGCTTTGAATTCCGTAAAAACTACCCCTTCAAAAAATTATTCGTAAAATTCGATCGTACGATCGTAGTTTTTGAAGCGGAAAAAGAAGACTTGGATTTCAATCCATTACCAATAATTTTTAATTGGATTAAGTAATTCTCAGCAAACAATAAAATCAATACAAATTCTGCTTCCAAATTTTGTCTTCCCGAAAAATTGCGGCAATCCCAAATTTTCAAAAAATTCTCAAATTTCCGTTTTGAGCCAAACATAGGCGTGCAATTAATTAAAAATTTCCAAAAATCAGATTTTAGTCATACATATGTGCATTCCTTATGAATTCAACGACGTTTTGTCGGTGACCCCCATCGATTCTTTTTATTTTTTAATATGTTATCATACATGCCAAAAAAGCATCCATGTAAATTTTTAGTTCTCTATCTTAAACCATACCGAAGTTATTGATTTTTCCAAAAACATACTTAAAATAATCATAACTTCTACAATAACTAAGATATATTCTAATTTGTTAGAAGGCCATTTTTTTTTATGTTTCAATGTACTTTTTGAAAAAAATATCGAAAAAAATGTTTCAATGTTTTTCTAGCTGTTTTAAGATCAAAATTGGATTTTCTTTCAATGTGACCTCTTCGATTTTTTTCAAAAAAAAATATAAACTTCTACGTAAAAAAACGAAATTTTTGAGATTTTACCGAAGATGAAATCCAAATAAATAACAAAAAAAATCGAAATTTTTTGTTTTTCGTAATTTTGATCTTTTATCCTTCTATGATTACAATAGTTGATTTCAATTATGTTAAAATAAATAATTTTACTTCTCTCACATATTTTCTTTGTAAATTATAATAATTAACATTAAGTATTACAATTCAAGTACGTTTTGCACTTTATTCAATTTTTTACATAAAAATGGCAAGTCTTAATTATTATAATTTACCAAGGAAATATGTGAGAGAAGTTAATTTTTTTTAATTAAATATCATTGAAATCAACTATTGTTGTCATAAAAGAAAAAAATATCAAAATTACGGGAAAAAATTGAAAATTTTTTTTTTGATAAGAAGTTATTTGAATCCCTCCAGTAAAATCTAAAAAAAATTGTTTTTTGACGTAGAATTTATTATTATTATTATTATTTTTTAATCGAAGGGTTCCCATTGAAAGAAAATCAAATTGTTTAGCTTAAAACAGCCAAAAAGATATAAAAAACGTTTTTCCTTAATTTTCGGTATTTTTTTCAAAAAGTAGACCGCAAAACAAAAAAAAATTACCTGTTAGCAAGCAAGAATATCTTGATCATTGTAGAACTTATGATTATTTTAAAAATATATTTTCAAAAATTAATAACTTCAGGATAGAGAGCTAAAAATTTAGATGGATACTTCTTTTTGCATGTACAATAACATACATTAAAAAGTATAAAAAATCGAAGCGGGTCACCGACAAGACGTCGTTGAATTGACATTGAATGACTCATATTCAAATTACAATTCAAAATTTTTCAAAAAAAAAAATTAAAAAGCAGTTTTCAGTTAGTCATAGTCGTGCGATATATCGAATCAAAGGGCTCAACTAGCCCTACAAATTCCGCCAAGAATTTTTTTTTTTTAAATTCAGATCAAAACTTTCAAAAATCAAGGCAAGTCACGTTTTTTTCAAATAGAAAAAAACCCTGCACTGCCAAATAAACACTGGAAACTTGGAAACTGGAGATTTGCACATTTTTCTCTCATTCTTTTGTCAATTCCTAAAAAAGTTAATAAAGTATAAAGTAAGTCCTAATAAAGTATAAATTCTAATCGATGTTATATTTTTGAGACTAAAGTTAAGGGGGTCGTCTAGTGTGAAACCTGTGTTTTTAATATTTTTTTTCGGGAATTTTTTTTTGACAAACCATTAAAATAAAATAATTTATGAATTGTGTATCATTTTTATTAACATCTGAACAAACTTTGTGAATTTTTTGAAGTGAATGTATTAAATATAATCGGAGGTACACCGCACAACAGGAACACATATAAAAAAAAGGTGCTCCACTGCTGCCATGATTCCGGCCGTTCTGCTTATCTGAAATCAAAAAACCAAACGCCATTTCAATTGTGAGACTTGAGGCTCTACCGTGAACCAAGATGAAGTCAGAATTCCAAAAAAATCATTTTTTTCTAACGCTTTAGAAAAAATATTCAATGCGAAAAATTGAATTTTTTATTACAGTTCAGATCAGCGTTCGTGTCAGCTTGTTCAGATGTTAATAAAAATGATACACAATTCATAAATTATTTGATTTAAATGGTTTGTCAAAAAAAAAAAAATTCCCGAAAAAAACATTTAAAAAACAGGTTTCACCCTAGACGATCCCCTTAAGTGTGATGTCCAATTTCGTGTACATTTCATTGAGTCGATTCGGGCTCTCGTCTTCAACTTTTCGCTTCAATCCTTCACGTCATTACACATATCAAGTACTTGTACCGGGCAAAGATCGAAGGAGCTAAGCTCGCGGATGGACGTGACAGAGGTGCGAGTAACGGCAAATAAGAGAGTAGAAAAAAAAGTAGAGTTAGCGAGACTACTGTACACGTTTACGTCCGGTACTGAGGACTCGCAGGTGCTGGGTCACTTTTTCTTGGCGCCTCCTCGACCCGCGCGCGAGTTGAAGGACCTCTTCGCCTCCGTAGAACGTGTTCCAACTTCAAAGATCTTCCTTCAGCCTCGTTCGAAGGTTCTCGGACTCGTTCTCCACTCTCCCCTTCTCTCTGACACACGAACAGCCTCATTTTCTCTTGTTTCTCTGCACCCCCACACGGAAAACTCCACTAGAACGAGAGAGTCCAGTGTTTCACCCTTCTTTGGCCCCTTTCATCCCTCTCCCAAGTTTTCAAACTCCACTTCGACACAGCTAGTTTGTCGCTCTCGTTGAAACGCTCGATGGCTCTTCTCAAGTGTCTTTCGATCGTACAATCCACGCACACATACTAAACAGGAAATTTTCTCCCGATGTATGGTAATCCTCTGAGTGCATCTATAGATTTGTGAAGTTGCAACTAAGTTGTCTTAGTTTTCACCTCTGGAGGGCACGCGTAACTTTGTCGAGAATGACAATAACTTTATTCCCGTTCAAGACCGTGACAAACACGGCAAACTTAGAAGCGACAAATTTCGTATCCGAATACAAGAGTGCAGAGTGAAAATTAATCAACATTCACTGAATTCACATTTTTTTTTGTAAAATAACGAGTTGGAATAACTGGGACAGAAACCATCCGGGAATTTTCGTTAGAAAATAGCACGGAAAAAAATGATCAGTGACAATTCATGTGTAATATCAAAAAAATTCCTGAATTCAATGCAGAATATATGGTTCAGAACTGTAATTCAGGCGTTTTACTGGGAATCCATTATAAATTAATGGATTTAATGTAGTTTCTACTTTTCAAACCATTATAAATGCTGATTTACAATGTAAAAAATGCAATGTTCATCGCAAAAAAATGACAAAGTAGAAATAACAAGCAGAAACGACGAAATCCACTGTGTTTGAACTGTAAAATTTACAATGGTCTCTGTAGAATGTTCAAAGCACACAATTAGAAATTGCAGTGTTCCCGGTGAAAAATCAAATGCGTGCCGCAAAATATGCAACGTCAATTTCAATTTTTACAGTGTGGCACTGTAACGGGACGACCTGCGCCGGGCCACGATCTCTGCATTTCGCCCGAGATCCGCTAGATGGCGTCGGACGGCACGCCCTCTCGCGCCAGCGAGAGAGCCACCGAGCACCTATAAGGTCCGATGTATTACCAACATCAGCGTCCTCAATTGACATACAATTGTTGGAACATCACCCGCGTTCTGTGGTCGAGCAGTCCTATGGACTGAAGACTACATTTTCTTAACAGATCAGCATTGCATTTCGGTGACGCTCGTGCTCTTTATGGGTAAGAGGTTTAACTAAATTCGCTTCATTAATTGATCTCATGATTAATTAGTCAAGTACAAGCCCTCGTAGCTATGAGCCTGAGCGAGGATAAATAACGGTTTATTGCAATATTTGAATAGATTTGAATTTATTCAAATATCGAAACGTTTCACTACACTATAATTTATTGTAGAAATTGCAGTATTTTCAGTGAAAAATACAAAACGTACCGCAAAATATACTACGTTCTTTTCAATTTTTACAATGTACACTGTAATTTTTTCACGGGCCCTCGATAATTTTTACAATGTGAAATGTGTAAAAAGTTTCACATAGTGTACATTTTACTATTCCACACTGTAAAAATTCGTCTGATGTGCATGTACCATGTCATGTGTGACATCTGTATTAAAGAAATATGCAAATTTCACTGTTTGCCCTTCCAGCAGGCGCTGTTAATGGGGGGGGGGGGGGGGGGGGGGGTTGAACTGTAAAAATCACTGGGAATCTCAGCAGTTCTCACCGATCATTTTTTCCGTGAGGGGTTGTTCTTCTGCATCCTTTGACCTTCAAATGGATTTTCCGGAAACTAATATTGCATGCAATAATTTGGTAACAAATTTATTGAAAAATACAGAAAATCATCTGCATTTGAGGTCCCTTATCTGTGCTGGAAGTCGGTTTTACGACAGAGCGAAGCGTAAGGGATGTTTTTAGCTCCAGTCATGCGTTAGGAGGGAAAAAATAACGGCTGGTGAATAGTAGGTGAAATGTACGATGACTATCGATGGAAAAGTGACGAGTGAAATTTACGAGTATTTAGGGTTACAAGGATCGGCGGAGTAGCGGAAAACAGAGCGGGGAACGTGGAGAAAAAGCATGAGCGGAAGAAACTTGATGGATGATGAAAGATGAGAAGACGCCTTCCGAGTTATGCGTTTCTGGCGATAAGGGTTATTTGAATAGTCTGCCACCTGTTTTCACGCGTGTTGTAAGAACAGAGCGGGAACGACCCGATTCGTGATTTGCTTATCGAAAAGCATCGGGATGTTCGTACAATGGGGGAAAAAAAGCTAAAAAAAAATAATAATGGAAACACGTGCCGAGAGTGAAATTTTTGGCCCTAAATTCTGACCGAATTGAAGCAGCGACGAGTACAAAAATCTGTCAATTTGACTTTTTAGGGTTAGGCTTATTTTGAGGGGTCATTATCAAAAAATTCTAAAAATCGATGGAATAAAAAAGTTTTTTTTCAAATAATTTTTTTTTGACAGTATAGTCTTATGAGTATTCAGAGCAGAGTTGTGAAAAAAGTAATGCATTACCCATTACTTTAAACAATATGTATTGGATAAGTTTTCCGTTACAAATTACAAAAGTAACGTGCAATGAATGAATGTTCCATTAGAAATGAAAATAGTACTGTGTAATGGATGCGTGTTCCATTACAAATAATAAAAGTGATTGTTGCGTGTGCCATTACAAAGAAAAAAATAACGTGTAATGAATGAGTGTTCCATTACAAATTACAATTGAAAAAAAAATTAATTTGTAGTAGCGAATATGACATTAAAAATTAGTGTGTTTCTACGACAATTTGGAGCAGGTACTATTTTGCTCAAAGGTAAGTCTATTAATTTTTCAATGAAAATAATTTGTGCGTATCAAATTTTTGTCAACTTTGCTATCTTAGTGGTAAATGTACGAACAGTGATTTTTTGGAGTAATTTTTGCTCCATTCTTGAATTTTAATTTTCATAATAATAGAGTAAAAATTACTCAAAAAATCACTGTAAATAGTAATGTGTAATGGATGCGTGTTCCATTACAAATAAAAAAAAGTAATGTGCAATGTATGCATGTTTCAAATAAATTGGTGTTTCTACGACAATTTGGAGCTACTATTTTGCTCAAAGATAAGTCTATTAATTTTTAAATGAAAGTAATTTGTGCGGATCAAGTTTTTTTTAACTTTACTATGTTAGTGGTAAAAGTACGGAGTAATTTACTGAACTGGAGTAATTTACTGAAAAAAAATACTGGAGTAATTTTTACTCTATTCTTGAATTTTTATTTTTACAATAATGAAGTAAAAATTACTCAAAAAATCACTGTTCATGCATTTACCACCACGATGGTAAAGTTAACAAAAACTTGATACACACAAATTATTTTGCATTGAAAAATTAATAGACTAGATTAATTTGTAGTGGAATATTCTCCACTACCAATTACTTTTTTTTTTTCAAATGTAATTTGTAATGCGGTACTGATCCATTACACATTACTTTTTTTTATTTGTAATGGCACATGCATTCATTACACATTACTTTTTTATTTGAAATGGAACACGCATTCATTACACATTACTTTTGTATTTTGTAATGGTACACTTATCCACTTCACATTATGCAGTATAATTGGTATTGAATATAGTAATGCATTATGAAAACAATGCATTATTTGCAACTCTGACTCAGAGTAAATTAATTAAAATAAATAAAATAATGAAATAAAGATCAAATCATAGAATAAAAATGAAATAAATAAATAATAAAATCTATGTTGCTTAAAAAAATGTCACTTAAAAAAAAAAACACGATTATAAAAAAAAAAAAAAAAAAACCTTTTTCATAACCCGCCTGAGTGGGCATGACTTTTTAAGAAAAAGATGATTCTCAGTTATGGGAATCGGAAAATTCGTGACTCCCTAGAAGGGAGTCACGAATCACGAATAAATTATTGATACGATGAAAAAGACTCTCGTTGGATGCAAGAATTTTGTCCCGATGGAGGTGATTGGTTTTTCCTCGGTTGAGCAGCGGTGACACTATTTCCCTTGATCGTCGTCGCATCTCAAACGAGAATCTAATGAAAGTGGAGATAACCGTTTCCGGATACCCGATTTTCCAATCCGCATTACACGGTTAAACGGGAGAGGGTTTGCCTTATAATCGAACTTTCCACCCTCCCTCCTTCTCCGTCCCTTTGCGATGGGGTGAGTCAACGTCGTGGAAAGCACAACCGTCGTGTGTCTCCATTTCGCGATTTTTCCCTGACGAGATGGGAAAAATCTTCGGGAAGTCTTCCCGATGGCGCATGCCACGGGGTTGAAGCGAAACGGCTTTAAGGAGGGTCCCAGGAAAGAAAGTATAACGATTCGAAGCTCGGGGCGCCGAGGTTGTGAATTTTTATGAGACGATTCACAACGACGAGAGAAAACTCGTGTATATACCCCCGTTATTTTCAAGGATCATTTTCCAACCCTCCCTCTTTCGTGATCCCGGTTATGAGTGCATAATAAACGAGGCAGAGACATATTTAAGGTTCGCCAAATGGCTGATTCGATGCTTAAACTAATCGTACAGCGGTGAAATGACTTACCGATTTTCTCGATTCGAGTGGCCACGACGTGAGTCGAGGTAAGTCCCAAAAAGAGCACGACACTCCACATTTTTTTAAATTTATAATTTTCTACTTTTTCCAACATCAGTTTTCCGTCATCAACAATTAATTTATTAATTTTTCTCTAAATACTATATCACGATTCGCGCAATCACTTGAAACACCCGAAACACTAGAAAACAGAACAACGAATCACAATTCTCTTCTTTCTTCCTTTTTTTTTTTTTTTTAGTATTTTCTCATCCAAGTTGATTTTTTTGCACACTCAACGTCTTGTTCCGGTAGAAAAAAATGTCGATGATTATCCGGAATCAGCGGGCGGATTCTCGACGCAAGTTCGTAGGAATTTATCGGATGAATTGGTACCCGCAGTTTTCCTCTGTATGATCGGTACGGCGGAAGTTCGCTCGAAAAGTTTTCGCCCCCTTTTCGTCGATCGGAAAATTTTACGAGCGAAATCCTCTTCCTCTCACGATCTTTGTCGTCTCCTTGCTGTATGCAACGGAAGGGGTGGCGGTATCGCTTTTGAGAGTTCGTTTTCTTGTTCGAAACTTTCAGTGGGGGGTTTAGGAAAGGGGTTGAATCATGGAGCAAAGAAAATCGTTGAGGAGCGAATGGGAGAATATTGTCAAAGTTGCTCGTCGAGTAGCTCGAACGGGGCGAAGATTCGGGGGAGAGACAACGGGGTTAAAAGCGAGTATGGCTGGTTTCTAACCGCGCGCCACCAGCAGCAACCACCGGCAACCATCGTGGCTTAACCACCGAAACGACCGCCACTGATACCCCGCCTTGTCGACCGATGAAATCACCATAAACCCCTCGCACAAGCTTCCAAAGTACCGCAACTACGTTAATGCATTAAATATATATATGATCTCAAATTTCACCCCCTTTTTGCACAGGGGGGATTCTTGGGATATCCTTCCTTTCCCCAAATTTATGGGCGAAAGCTCGATACACATATCATAGCGCCATCGATAATTCCTGAAGTTCAGTGTATCCCGTTGAAATTTCGACACTTCCGCTTGATCAGCGTGTTTTTTTTTCATCCGGATCGAATCTGACTTTGGATCACAGGTCAGGAAATTCTCAGGCTTCCGGTTGTCTCGCTCAGTAGATTGGACAACGATGAGAGAAGAAGAAGAAGAAGAAGAAGAAGAAGAAGCGGAAGTAGAGAGCGCGACAGAGGAACGGGCGAACGCTTCGACATCGTGGCATCGTCTATAAATTTTTTAACGGTACTTTTGTCTGCTTCTTGCTCGATCAAAATTTTATAACATACTCGGGAATGTAGTGAGTCAGGATTTCTCTCGTACTAACGTGATACTCGAGTCGATCGATTCAGGATAAAATCAATGATGAATCGATACGTCGCGTCATTCCTTGGAACGGAGATTTCATTTTTTTTTCTTGGCTCTGATATGTTTTCTTTGATCTTTCTTTTTATTTTGGCAATTACTAAAATACGACGAGGAAGTAAGATTGGCTAATTTTTCGTGATCTCTGACAAGCACGTGACTCTCGAACGAAAGCGGACGGCACACTGACTGGGGTGGTTTTTAGACGCGGAAGAAACTGCGACGGAGGCGCCGCCACGAACGCGCAACCCTCTCCTCTGCACACCGCATTGGCAACCCCCTCGACACAGAGTGTGAGAAAGTGTGTGTGTGTGTGTGTGTGTGAGAGAGAGAGAGAGAGAGAGAGAGAGAGAGAGAGAGAGAGAGAGAGAGAGAGAGAGAGATAGAGCCTGGCGCGGTTTGTGTGCCAACAGATTGTGTGGATTCTCGGTTTTGGCCCGCATGGGAATAAACGAGACGATCCTCTCCGCCATCGTCTCATTCTTGGATAGGAATCTTGGATTCCCGCGAGGATCCGAGATGTTATTTCGATCCCCGTGTAGAAGAGAAAAACACGTCTTCATTTGGAAAGGTCCTGGGCACGGTGCCTCGTTGTAGCTTGCAAAAAAAATTTTCTCACGCATCTTCAACCCTGAGAAATTTTGACTCATCGGAGGGGTAGTTTCGAGTTTTACCTGGCTGAAATTTTCTCGAATTTTTTTAGGGGAAACCCCATAGAGTTTTTCCTGAAAAACTTTGTGCGCTTTGAAGTTAGGATTTTTGAGTATCGTTCCAAATTTTTTTATAACAAAAATATTTACAAGTGTCGATGATGTGTCTATTTTTCTGGAGAAGGTTTGAACTGTTTCACCGGCAGATTATTATTTTTCCTAGATTTGGGCAATCTCTGGCTCGGGATGAGCGTTGATTTACAAAATTGATTCGCCCTATGCCCTTTTTACAAACAAGCCATCGGTGTCAAAATTTAATAATACTCAATTTTTTTATTTGCAATACTTTGTGTTTTTGTTTTGTTTGAAATCTCAGACAAACTGAAGAATATGCGATTGAAATTTACAGCAGTATAGGGATGTTCGATTCCGATTCGATTCCTTAAAAGATCGATTCTTTTGTTAAAAAAATCGATCTTTCGAATCGATTCTTGACCTTAAGATTCGAAAATTGAATTTTTTATGAAATTCATTATCTATTCAAGATTTGCAATTAAATGAAGATTAAGAAAAGTCTATGAAATATCATCGTCAAGGTTAAAAGAAAAAAAAAGTATGTGAAAGTGTGAAAACGTTAGAAAAAGAGTAAAAAAATTAAAAGTTAAAATATCGCAAGGAACGGAAAAAATAATCCAAAGTAAAAATATACAAAATATCGTATAAAAATAGAAATTTATACAATAGATACAAAATCTGATTTGTTAAATATATTCATAATACTTTGAGAATATATTAAAAAGTGCAAATGTGTAAAAGAATCAAACTATGCTTCGCCAGAATGAAAACTATATATTTATTATTTTGTACTCATTATTTCGTATTAAAAATAAATTCATCCAATTTAATCATTTTCCATGGCGAAAATTTAATAAACACTTACGTATACTCGAGCTTTAATTAGCAATTGATTATTTACGATTTTTAAAAATCGATTCTTACGAAATCGATTCTTTGGATACGATTTTTCATGAAAATCGATTTTCTTTATTTGATTCAGCATTGATTGGATAATCGATTCAAAGCAAAGTTTCTAAAAAATTAGTCCAAAATATTGTCCTACATTCCTCACTTTTCGCATGATTTATCGTTCAACAAAAAGAAATAGGATAGTAGAAAAATGACTGAAAAATAATCTATCATGATAAGTAAAGAAAATCGAGGTAACAAAAATCTTCGTTCTCGACAATTCGTTTGAAAAACTGCACTGCGTTGAAGTATGACAAGAGCTTTCGATTCATTGCTAAAAATTTACATACCGAAGAATTCCTGTTACATATGAAAAATTTCAAAATCGTAGACTTCCGCTTGTAGGAGATCGACTTTGTAGGGAGAGGCTAAAAAATGTCTTGCAATTTGAAAAAACTTGTATTTTAAACTACCATAATAAATCCCCAATTAAATACCCATACGCATCTTCTGATAAATCCTTTTTTTTGTGGAAAAAATTCATCATTCTTACATCGAAAACCTGATGAATTGCCGACCCCGGTACGACACAACATTCGCGGGGCATTGATTCGTTGTACAGAGGTTACAGAATACATAATTTCCGAGCACGAGCAAGAAAGGGCATTCGCTCGTGTCTAGAGCGACATTGCCAACGTCAAGGGTCTATAGCACAGGGTGATATATGAGGCATTCCACGTCAAGTCGGCCACCCCATTTTTCGAAATCACCAAAAATCGCATACAAATTTTTAGAAAGTATAGTTCTAACTATCAAGAATAAAATTCGTGATTTTTTCAGATTTTTAAATTACATGTTTTAGCCAGAAAAAAATACAAAAATTTTGTTTGTCCCATTTTGTAACTCGAAAGTTATTCATCGTACGAAAAAAAAAGTAGGACATAAAATTTAGTATTTTCAACGTGCTTTTCACTGACATTTTTGACAAACTCCTCCGAAAGCTCTATATGCCATTTTCGGAGCAAATAATATTTTGATTTTTTTTCCTCAGAATTACCATCTTCGATTCGTCTGTAGTTTTAACAGTTTTTTACTTGATATATTGACAGACTATACAAAAATTGCCTCAGTGGATAACCCATTCCTTCGCAAGCATTTTTATTGATACAACGTATCATTATAGAGTGATTTAACGAAATAGTGTAGATATTGATATCTTATCATTATTAATCGTAGACGGGGAAAAACAATAAAACAATCTCGTTTTGATACCGCGAAGACGATTCCAGGAACAAAGCAGTATCATTGCTTCATTCTCAAAAATCATGGCCAAATCGAACTAAAAAAGTATTCATTGGCCATAGAAACGTCGGTGTATCCAAAGAGGATAAATTAATTCTCTTTTGCAATCGAGAGACGTGACTAGCCTTTGACTCTAATTTGAATAAACTTTATCGGTGTACAGGGGTCCATTAATAAATAAGTTTATTAAAATGTACAAAAAGATATTTAAGCAAATAAAAATGGAAAAAGTTTTAAAAATTGAAAAAGTACAAAAAATAAATAAAAATGCGGGCTGTAGAAAAAATATATAAATAGTCTCAACCCTGTTAATGTTCAAGAGAAATTTGTGTATTCGTTTGGGATGAAAAACGCATGCGAAGGAATGGGTTGTCCACTAAGCCAATTTTTTTGTAGTCTGTAAATATATCAAGTAAAAAACTGTTAGAACTACAGACAAATTGAAGCTGTTGATTCTAAGAAAAAAAAATATCAAAACATTATTTGCTCCGAAAATGGCATACAGAGCTTTCGGAGGAGTTTGTAAAAAATTTCAGTGAAAAATACGTTGAAAATCCTAAATTTCATGTCCTACTTTTTTTTTCGTTCGATGAATAATTTTCGAGTTACTAAATGGAACAAGGAATTTTAGCGTATTTTTTTCTGGCTAAAGTATGTAATTTAAAAATCTGAAAAAAATCACGAATTTTCTCGACAGTTAGAACTACTTTATGAAAATTTATACGTGATTTTTGGTGATTCCAAAAAATGGGGTGGCCGACTTGACGTGGAATGCCTCATATATATCTTAAGGCACAGGGGTTGGTGAACGAGCGTCAACGTTTGCGTGTGTCAGAGACGCGATTGGCTTCCTCGGACGACAGATCGACGCTGGGGTTGAGGGACCTCGTGGCGGAATTACCAAGAAAAGATATAGGATGAGCCGCAGTGAGAAAAGAAACGGGACAGAATAGATATGGTGGAAGTGAAATCATACAACCAGACGATAGTTTATGTCGCGATGGATCAGCTTGATCTTGGAACAGCTCTGGCGCGACCCTCTTTGCCCGCAGGGTTGTAAAAACCTTTCGTGGCATTGGTAATAAGTTGAAAGATCGTGAGGAGAGACGTTTTGTGAGGGGAAAATAAAATAAAAAAAGAGTGTGGAACACTCTCGCATCGCTGTGGCGAAAGATATCTGTTCCTGAGTGACGGCACCGCCACCAATGTGGCGGCGTCGAGGGTTGCTTGAGATACTGACACAGAAGGGGTTGGAAATGCGGGAGTTTCCGTGCAAGAGTTCGTGAAATGCCAACTCTTTTCTCGCTTCCTCGCGTGCATCGCGATCAGAATCTCGACGAAGCAAGATTTAGATAGACACTCACACACACTTACACCAACACAAATGGGAGGGAAGCCAATACGACGAGGAACGACGTCGTAATGACGACGAGGCGTCGACCCCCGTTTCGTGGCTCCTAGCCAGTGGCTCTCCAATGTTCAATCTTTTTTTTCAACCAAAAACCTATTTTCAAATCCTACTTCCCTTTCGATTCGCCCTGATTTTCCATCGATCGTTTTTTTTTTCATCGACTTACGCGATAACGCCGGTTTTCAACCCCTTCATCGGATAGACCGCACAATCGATGAAGCTTCCGAATGCCACGTCGCACATGTGGCTTTTTTTTTTACCAGCAATGAGAACATTGCAAAGTTCGAACTGAACTTTTACTTCGTTATCTGGAAAAAAAAGTGTAACGGACTTTAGGTTTTTTTTTACATTGCCAAGCATTTCCGGTGCGCAGGAAGAATTCGGCGTAGTTCGAGGAACATTTTCTATAATTGAGCCAAAAATTTTTTCTGGAATTTACTTGGAAAAAAAATTGTTTGCTGTCGGACGGAAATTGTGCGCATAAATTGAGCAGAATTTCTTCTTCTTTTCGTGAGCATTTCATTTTTTTCAGTTTTTAGTTATTAATTATTAATTTTTGATTATTAATTGACCTTGAAGATTATTAATGAATTTAATGAATGGATTAATTAAATAATATTAATATTAAAAATCATTAATAATTAATTAATCTCAAAGATAAAGGTGGGACATTAATTTTTTGTTATCGATTGCTTTTGAAAAGAAAAATCTAGACACAGCTTCTCATCCGGATGCAGTGCAAAAAATAGTCCATGTGAATCAGTAGAAAAAAGTATTTTCCGTAATAATAGTAGTATTGGTAGTAGAAGTAATTGAATTTAGAAAAAGTCCAACTCACCGAGTTTCCTACCTTACCGACCGTCTGTCAAGTGGGGAAAGAATTGTTTCACCGACGAGTGACCGAGGGCGCCACCTCTCAACATGCCCACAGTTTCCTATCTTATCGACGAAGTATTCACGCGACGATAATCACTAAAAACAATATCGGCAGAGTGCGAGAAACGCAGATAAACAAATAAAACGCTACGAGTAAGCAAATAATATCTTACGTAAAGAAATAATTTTTTTTTTTCGTCATTTAAATATTAGCAGATTATGTACAGTATTTTGCGATGATTTTTGTATTCAAGTTGAAAAAATCTATTTTAGTTTGAAAATTGGCCAGGAAACTCGACAATTCTATGGGAAAATATAAAAAAAAAACAAGCTCGACAATATTTTGATTTCAAGGAACGTTGCAAAACAGACGTTGAACGACGCTGGTTTGATAAAAAGTTTATGAAGTAATTTTAGAAGGTGCCTCGAAGCACGTGATGGGATTACCATTTTCGACCAGGGCCCAATAAACCACGAGCGAGACCTGCGGACAAAAAAGGTCAAAGGGTAGTAAAATAAGAGCCAAATAAAAATCGCGATAAATTCATCTTATGAGATAAATCGATGCATTTCTCTCACCTTTGGATAAAACTCCATTATGGGAAATTCGTTGACATACAAGTACTCGGTATTTGCCTTTAGTGGACATCCAACCTTCTCTCTTTCGACGGTGTAGATATTGTCACAGGCGTTTGTACCGTCGACGCCGAGAAACGGAAGTGGAACGCCGAGTATCGTAGCGTGAACGGAAGTCGTCAGGCTCTTGACGTCAGTGGTCGGAATGAATTTTTCCTCGATCGACACACGCGTATTTCGCTTTAGCTTGCACGGAACTTTGTTGCAATTCGTAATTTCGACCTGCTTGATGCTGTCGAAGCTTCGGGCTGAAAAAAGAGCAGAATTCCATCTTCATTATTCTGCACAATTTCTTCTTTCGCATCTTCCACATGCGAATTTATGCTTGAAAATCATGCCCAATGATCGTTAAGATAATTTTTCAAAAAAATTTCAATATTTTGATAATCATTTGTGGACGTTCCTAGGGAGGAAATCTGAATTAAGACCCAAAACGATGATGTTGAAATTTTTGCAATTTTTTCGGTATTTCTCTTGGGTATTTTCGCATAGCGAAACAATTTTTACATTTGGATTATTGATAAATAATAACATTGATTTCAATCCAATTCATCGGGATACATTTTAAGGACTTTTTTGTCTCCCAGGACTTGACTAATTAAAAAATAAATGTTAAAGAATAAATGAGTTTTTAACATTTTAGTGCTTCATTTAACTTAACTTCGTCACAACTTGAGCATTTTTACCGTTTAATTGCACAATCGCCATTTTTACGTATTATTCGCCTTTGGCAATATTTTCTTTCCCTCGAGAGATTTATTGACACGAATGTTCGAAGTAGTGGAAGTAATTATTTTCTATACGATTTAAGTGCCACAGAACGACACTGTTGAAGTACACATATATATGAGGAGTTCTTTTTCAACCGGACCACTTTTTTTCTCACCCTCTCCAATTTTTTTCAAAATCTGCCAGTTTGAAATACACTCAGTCAAAAAATTAAAGGAACAGCAAAATTTTCGAGATTTTTCAGCGATTTTCCAAAGGCTGTAACTTTGTTAATTTTGGTCGTAAAAATTTTTCAAAAAAAGCATTTTAAAGCTTGAATCTTCTACTTTTGGAATCTTAAGTCAAAAATTTTTTATGGGCATCACCCTCGACGCAGTCGAAAGAAATATCACGGTAAAAATTTTCTCGAAATTTTTGCTTTTTTCAAAACAGTCGATAGGCTTCAAAAAATGTTTCCGAACTTAACCAATCTATGGATCGTTTAGCTGAATTCTTTGGCTTCAATTTGCTTTTTTTATTTTTGTTCTACGACCATTTTTCGCTAAAATATCGGTGATTGAACAAAAATTCGTCTTTTTTTTTAAATCTTCGATATCTCTGGAACTAATGATCGTACAGCGAGTAAACGGTGAGTTTCGGAAACTTGAATCTACCCTCTATAAGTGCCTGTTATTGTTATAAACGAAAAAAAATTGTTTCCATTCTTAATTTTAACTTGAAAAAGAGCAAAAAATTAGCTTTTTTTCATGTTTTAGAAAATCTACCACAACTTTGCAGATATTGCGAAAAATACCAATGTTTTAAGGTCCTTTTTTAGCTCAATACATACCTAAAAACCATGCCAATTTTCAAAACAATCGGTCGAACCGTTTTTTGTGACCGGGTCATCAAACTTTTAGAAAAATTGAAGGAACACGTTTATTGATCCTTAATGACCAATTAATGTTGTTAAAAATTTTTGAAAAAAGTTTTCTTTTTTTTCCCCTTAAATTTGCATGTAACGAGCGGGGAAAGCTAGAAAAAATCCAAATTTCGAAAAAAAAAATTTTTTTTCGAAATTTCGATTTTGTTTTATTTTTTAATTTGAAAAAAAAATTGTATTGGCATTTTTTTTACAATTTTGCATTCAATATGTAATAAATATCGAAATAAAATTTTGAAAAAAATGCTAATAAATTTTTTTATTCAAATTTAAAAAATAAAAAAAAATTTAATTTTGAAAAAAAAAAATTTTTTCTCTTTGAAATGTGGATTTTTTTTTTAGTTTTCACGCTCATTAAATGCAAATTTGAGAGAAAAGAAAGAAAAACTTTTTAATTCATTTTTAACACCATTAATTAATTGGTCATTAAGGATGAATAAATGTGTTCCTTCAATTTTTCTAAAAGTTTGATGACTCGGTCACAAAAAACGGTTCGACCGATGGTTTTGAAAATTGGCATGGTTTTTAGGTATGTATTGAGCTAAAAAAAGACTTTAAAACATTGGTATTTTTCGCAATATCTGCAAAGTTGTGGTAGATTTTATAAAACAAGAAAAAAAGCTAATTTTTTGGACTTTTTCAAGTCAAAATTGAGCATGGAAACAATTTTTTTCGTTTATGACAATAACAGGCACTTATAGAGGGCAGATTCAAGTTTCCGAAACCCACCGTTTACTCGCTGTACGATCATTAGTTCCAGAGATATCGAAGATTTAAAAAAAAAGACGAATTTTTGTTCTATCGCCGATATCTCAGCGAAAAATGGTCGTAGAACAAAAATAAAAAAAGCAAATTGAAACCAAAGAATTCAGCTAAACGATCCATAGATTGGTCAAGTTCGAAAAATTTTTTTGAAGCCCATCGACTGTTTTGAAAAAAGCAAAAATTTCGAGAAAATTTTTACCGTGATATTTCTTTCGACTGCGTCGAGGGTGATGCCCATAAAAAAATGTTGACTCAAGATTCCAAAAGTAGAAGATTCAAGCTTCAAAATGCTTTTTTTGAAATTTTTTCACGACCAAAATTAACAAAGTTACAGCCTTTGGAAAATCGCTGAAAAATCTCGAAAATTTTGCTGTTCCTTTAATTTTTTGACTGAGTGTATTAGTCAAAAGAAACGTCTGTGATTTTTTTTAGATTTTTTTAGACGTCCGTTTAGGATTTTCAATTTTTCATTACGAACACTGTATCTCAAAAAATATTCATCAAACGAAAAAAAACATAGGTATAAAAACTTTTTTATTTTTTCCACTTTATCGAAAAAAATAGAAATCATAATTTTTCTGCATTGAGAAAATAGAAATTTGGCAAAAAGATGAAAATAAATTTTTTTTAAACCTAATAACACACTTTCGATTTCGGTACAAATCTTACAGGATGTCTGTCATTAAGTAAAGAGTCTGCGAAAAAAATTTCAGAATGGCACCTGCAATGGTTACGATAAAAAAACAGCAGACTCTTTACCCAATGACAGACATCCTGTAAAATTTGTACCGAAATCGAAATTGTGTTATTAGGTTTAAAAAAATTTTATTCTCATTTTTTTTTGCCAAATTTCAATTTTCTCAATGCAGAAAAATTATGATTTTAATTTTTTTCGATAAAATGGAAAAAATAAATAAGTTTTTATTCTTATGTTTTTTTTTGTTTGATAAATATTTTTTGAGATACAGTGTTCGTAATGAAAAATTGAAAATCTTGAACGGACGCCTAAAAAAATAAAAAAAATTCATAGATGTTCCTTTTGACTAATATTTCAAACTGGCAAATTTTGAAAAAAATTGGAGAGGGTGAGAAAAAAAGTGGCCCGGTTGAAAAAGAACTCCTCATATGCAAATCGTGACCAGATGCGTGATTTGCTATTGGCTGACTGTGCTGCATCGTTTCTTTCTTCTTTTCTTTGTTTAATTATGGTCTCTCGTGTCTTTCAAGAAAGATTGCACAAAATTATACATCCGAGATACATCTGAGTACGACGATGATTATAGATGCGAGATTGATTCTGGCGTCATGCTAATTTAGGCGATTTTCTCATTACGCTCGTGCGTTGCAATGGATTTGTACTTCACCGACAACTTGCCAATAATTGATACAAAAAATTGATTAGCTTCGGGCGTAGTGCCTCCACGTATCTACCTTTTTTTACATCGACGCAAAACAAGAAGAGAGAGCTGACTCATAACTCATTATCATTTGTTGTGAGGAAAAAAACTCGGACCTTACCCAAAAGAAATTTTCAAACTAAATTAATATTTTTTGTTACATCGACGCAAAACAAGAAGAGGGAGCTGACTCATACCTCATTATTATTTGTTATAAGGAAAAAAACTTGGTCCTTACCGAAAACAAATTTTCAAACTAAATTAACATTTTATCTCTCCAAAGTCTCTTCCGAAGTCCTCTTCCACAGTCCGAAGATTCGACAGATTTAATCAAACCACATCCGGAAAAATAAATATTTGAATTCTCTGCCTAATTAGATAAATATGGGGTAAAATGGATCAGTATCCAATTTAAAAAGATTGATCGATTCTCTAAGAGTTTTTTAAAAACATTGTTAAGACGATATTTGTCTCTCAACAATGGGATGCGTTTTAGTAACATTTCATGAGTGATTCCACGTCAAACTAGCAGGTCAAAAAAAATCGATGTCTCCGATCATACTCTCGATATTTTCTTGTGTGCTCTATCATGAGAAAACATTGCTGTTGAATCGCTAGCTGAAAATAAAATTATTTGTAGGAGTTATGATTTTTTGAAAATTGCGTACTTTTAATGACTCGAAAAATAGTTTTTTTGCTTTTAGGTATAACTCCGCCGGATTTTGGAATTCGAAAATTTCTCTTCGAGAAATCGAAACTGTATTCAAAACTCTTGAAAATGAGCACAAATTAACCTCATTTGGAGTATTTATGATGCCATCATCGTAAAACTACTTTTTTTTCGAAAATCAAGAATAACTAAAAAACCTAATTTTTTTAAAATCTTAAAAAATAATATTAAATTATTACGACAAAAAATCGATATCTCTGCAGCGTTTGAACTAGTTCTGACCAACAGATTTTGAATTATTGATCAATTTTATCTTTAAGAAATCAGTTTCAGCTATTTTCGGACATTCAGATTTTGACTTTAGGTTTTCTGAGAATTTCGTCAATAAAATAGATAGTCATTGTTTCAAAAAATTATAAAACAATTTACTTACAATTCATTGAGATCCATCTCCACCAAATGATAATATTTGCGAATAATTGCTTTTTCTGCAACTTGAGATCTAAAGTTGCAAAAAAACAATTATTCGTAAATATCATCATCATTTGATGGAATTGTAAATAAATTGTTTTATAATTTTTTGAAACAATGATTATCGATTTTATTGACGAAATTCTCAGAAAGCCTAAAGTCAAAACCTGAATATCCGAAAATTGCTGAAACTGATTTCTAAAAGATGAAATTGATTAATAATTAGAAATCTATAGGTCAGAACGAGTCCAAACTCCACAAAGATTTAGATTTTTTGTCGTCAAAATTTAATATTATTTTTTCAGATTTTAAAAAAATTCGGTTTTTCAGTTATTCTCGATTTTCGAAAAAACGTAGTTTTACGATGATGGCGTCATGAATACTCCAAATGAGGTTAATTTGTGCTCATTTTCAAGGGTTTTGAATACAGTTTTGATGAGTCGAAGTGAAATTATTGAATTCCAAAATCCGGCGGAGTTATACACAAAAGCAAAAAAGTTATTTTTCCAGTCGTTAAAAGTACGCAATTTTCAAAAAATCATAACTCGTACAAATAATTTTATTTTGGGCTAACGATTTAACAGAAATTTTTTTTTCACAATAGAGAACACAGAAAAATATCGAGAGGATGATCGGAGACATCGATTTTTTATGGTTTGATCTTCGACCCTTGTCATTACTTTTTATTCAAAAAAATTAAAAAGATACCCGCTCTGCAATGTTCAAAATATTTATCCAAAATGGCCAGTTTTTCGCACAAAAAATTCCTCGGCTTTCAGCAATGCGGCTCTTCGAGAGTTTATTTTCTCCCAATGAGTTCATTTTGCCCCACATTCTAAAACTGTCCAGCAAAGAACAAAAAAAAGATATTCTCGACGTAGAATTCGAGTGACTCAAATGGTATATACATTGACATTTGAACATTCTTCATTTCCATAGTTGTTTGCCTTGAACTTGTTTGAAGCCGGTTCTCACTGTCGTTAAAAATCACCCTCGGTGGCCACAAACCAACATGCTTAAATCATGCGAAGCATTTTGTGTGAAACAATTGCGAAAGATCGACGAGAGAAAGAGTCGAAAGAAAAATAAAGGGAATTTCTTGCAGAGAATATTGAAAATGCAGCGTTATTTTGAAACGTCATTTCTTTCAAGCGCACGAAACACGCGACGTGTCCAATAAAAACGTCAATTTTCGCGTCGTGTTGTCAACTGCAAACGACGAAATGGACGGACATTATCCACCGGGACCGAGAGTGGCAATTAAATGACCGCCGGTCGAGGACTGATCATTAGAAAAGAGGAAGCACCATGTGTTAGGATCACGAGAGATCTCGAGCATCCATTTTATTCAATAACACGAATGAGTCGACGAATGGACGAAAAAGAAAATAGAAACGAAACCAAAAACTGAACATTTACCAAAATTCTCATTTTCCACAAATATTTTTGAATAATATTTGGATCTCGATGACTATTGAATTTCCAATGATCAATCGCGATTTTCCAAACAGTCTTCTTTTCATTTTCTTATTATTGACATTACACAATAAAATTCATGAATATCAAAATTTCCAATGAATTTCCAATGACATTAAAATTTTATCCACCATCAATAAATTTTCCACTTTTCTCAATCCTCGAATGATTTTCTCGAAGGAGGAAATTAAATGCCCGAGAATTATTTGCCAAAGTCCTTCGGATCAAAGGACAACGAGTTTCTCGTCAAGGAGCTTCCCAAGTGCGGGGTTATGTTGGTCGTGATAAAATCCTTGTTCGGGAAAATTTATGTAAAGATGAAAAAAAAGGCGAGACTCACCGTTTTTGCATTTCTTGACTTCGGTGGCTTCGACGAGCACGAGAACCGTCGCGATCACGAGAATCGTTTTCCTCAGCATCTTGGTGAAAGTTTGCCTTCTCTGTGTTCGTAAAAATCAAAGGAAAAAAAAATAACGAAACACGTAGAACTGCGCGTACTTGTTGCGTCGAATACGCCGAGTGCTGTTTGTGAGGTTCGGTAGACTCGATCGCTTATTCCGGTCCGTGCTGGCCCAAGACCGACTCTCGACTGTCCGTTATTCGCGATCTCGACGCACAAAGATCACGATATATCGGACCCCGGGACGTTCGACAAAGATTTTTTTTCTCCCTCGTTTAAGTACAGCAACGTTTGAACAATGGTGGGAGGAAAAACGCCGCGAGAGTGGGAAATCATTGAGTTCTCTCATTGGGAGCGGGATCATAAGAAAGTATTACTCCTTGGAATAATAACAAAATTATGGTTGCTGTAAAAAAATTAATTCTACGAATTCTGAAGGTTAAATCATATTTTTTTAAATATATTGGATTTGGAATAATAATTATTATTTAATAGTTAGAAAAAAATCATAATTTTAGAAGCAATATCTAAGATATCCCAAAATACGGAAAAACATACTTTTAAAAAAATCCCATAAATTTATGCGTTTCTTAAAGAAATAGTCGACCCAAAAGTTGATGTATCTGTGAACTAGCTGGTCCATTTAATTTGGTCAATGTAATTTTTCTTATAATCAAACAATTTAGAATTCGCATCCTATTTTATTATTTTTTTCCATTGACCAATTTAATCAGGAAATTGAAATTTAAAAAAAAAAATTATAGTGAAAGATATGTCAGAAGAAAAGTTAATGATTTGAAAAATGGGAAATCATTGAGTTCTTTAATTGAGAGCATGATAATAAGAAAGTATTACTCCTTTGAATGATAAAAAAATTATGGTGTCTGTAAAAAGGTAAATTCTACGAATTCTGAAGGTTAAATAATTTTTTTTCAATAAATATTTTTCGAAATTGAAATTCCAAATTTTAATTCATAATTAATCATAATAATAATAATCATTTAATAGTTTTTTAAAAATTATAATTTTAAAAGAAATATCCAAGATACCCCAAAATATGTAAAAACAAACCTTTTAAAAAATACCATAAACTTATGCGTATTCATGTATCTTAAATAAATAGTCGAGCTAAAAGTTGACGTATCAGTGAACTAGCTTGTCCATTTAATTTGGTCAATGTAATTATTAAAATAATCATACAATTTACTAGAAAAGTCAATGATTCCCCACACTCCGCGAAAGTGGGAAATCATTGAGCTCTTTAATTGAGAGCATGATAATAACAAAGTATTACTCCTTTGAATGATTAAAAACATTATCGTTGCTGTAAAAAAATAAATTTTGTGAATTCTGGAGGTTAAATAAATATTTTTCAGAATTGCAATTCCAAATTATAATTTATAAAAATAATGATTAGTATTTAATAGTTTTTTTAAAATTATAATTCTTAAAAAAATATCTAAGATGTCCAAAAATATGGAAAAACATACTTTTCAAAAAATATCATAAAGTTATGCGTATTCATGTATCTTGAAGAAAAAATCGTGCCAAAAGTTTATGTATCAGTGAACTAGCTCGTCCGTTTAATTTGGTCAATATAATTTTTGAAAAAATATCACACAATTTAGAATTCGTACCGTATTTTTTAAATTCTTTTTTACCATCGACCAATTTAAAAGTATATCAGAAAATTGAAATTGGAAAAAATTTGTTACAGTGAAAGATATGTCGGAAGAAAAAAGGATAAAGGGGAAAATTTCAATTTATCTCATTTTTTCAATTTTATTCGCAAACATTCAGGTTCAAACTAACCGTTTTTTCTAAAACTATTTTTTTTATTTCCAAACATTCAGGTTCAAAACGAACCTTTTTTTCTAAAACTGACCTTTTTTATTTGTTAGCATTCAGGTTCAAACTAACCTTTAAACTAACTTTAAGATTCACCAATTTTCTTTGTAAACATTAAGGTTCAAACAAACTTTTTTTTACCAAAAAAATATACGGCATTATTTTTCGTCCATCTTGAAAAAGTGTTCAAGCTGTTCGAACGAAATATCAAAAATTTCCTAAAAATAAACTTCAGACACGAGCATATGAGGGAGAAAAGATTGTTTTCCAACACTTATTGTCGCAAATTTAAGATCCTTGACTCTCGGACTCGTTGAGAAAGAGTCATTGTTCGTGAACAAAAACAACCTTCGTCTTCACAAAGATCTTTATTATCAGTCGCACGTGTTTTTCCCGTTAGCTTTTCACGGTCGCACGAGTAAAGTTTCATTCTCTCTCATTACTGTCTCTTCTTTGTGACGAATGTTGAGAAAATTGTGGATTCATCGCGAGAGAAGTTGGGAAATGTGGTTTCAACGATCGGGACAAACTTGGGTTCGTAGTACAAGTTTCATCTCTGAAACCTTCCAAGATAAGACCACATGTTAATGTAATCACTCGTGTCTATTCCAGTGATGCGTGTAAATATTTATACATCTTAGAACTCTTATAGCAACTGATATAGATGGCCGAAATCGTTTCTCAAATATTGATCTACCGAACAATTATTTACCTTCGATGTGTGACTCGGAAATTCTAGGAATACGATCAAAGATCTCAAAAACCGCTTCAGCTCGATGAATCTATTGATCCTGGGTCAAATAATGAGCAATACTGACGCGAATACTATCCCCCACAATCTCAAATTATTTTAGCGATTGGAAAAGCAAGTCGCATTTTGAAAATAAATAAAAAATTAGTTGATTGAATTCATCAGTCTTTTTTCTGCTCATTAACTTTTTAATTTAGCCAAAGAATTTTTGATGCGAAATAATTATAATGAAATCGCAATATTTTGAAATCTTCTGCAGTGTCATTCGAAACCCAAAATTCAAAAATAAAATAGAAACAAGCAAATTCCTTTGGCATAATAAATAGTCCAGTGAATGAATGAAGGCATTTCCGAGGTATCAATTTTAACCAGTGATCGACAAAATCGATATTTTCGTCAATTTAATTACCGCTAATTACTCTGTGTTAGAAAATTTTATAATTGTTCCAATAAATATTACTCATTATTAAGGCACTCGGTAATTAGGTAGTAAGGTATTTTTAATATTCGAAAATTCGATATCTCAAGTTCGATTATTATCCAATAAGCCTATAACTTGTAATTTAGATCAAATAATTACTCAATAACCAAGTAATTAAAATATGGCTCTTATGAATCACTGATTTTTTTTTTAAATTACGTAATTGTTCCATCCAATTATTAATTATCCAAGTAATTAAATACTTAAGTACTCTACTTACTAATTTTGTATGAAATTAGTTAATTATTTTTTCCAATTATTAATTTTTCGAATAATTAGAAACTTAATTCTTCTAATTACTAATTTTTAAAAAATTTCTTTGATCGATGTTCACTTAGCGATAAATCATTGGACAGAGCTTTAACTCCTTTCGAATTGAAGAAAGTAACATAATCTGAATGATCTTTACGCTGAATTGACAAAAAAAATTCCCTGGATTCTAGAAAAATTTTCAAATTCAAGCTAAAGTGTAGAGTTTTCTTTTTTCTTACGATTGCTCGAAACATGCTGACGCTGAAAAACTCAAGATTCCGATTCAAATACAAAAAGCTTGAAATTAATTGCTCCGAAAATCGATAATTAATATAATTACTAATTACTCAAATAATTAGTAATTTATATATCGAAATTATTAATTATTCAAATAAACAATAATTGACATAATTCAATTACTAATTTTATAATAATGTATAATTTAAAGAATCCACATATTAAATATCCAAATAATTCGTAGTATTGGTCTTTAAATTACTGATTATCGAAATACCTAAAAAAAGAATGGATGATAATATTAATTTTGTAAATAACGATTAATTAAAAATCTAAATTTTTTTTTGCCGATCACTGATTTTAACGATAAGAAAAGTAGAGGATGTTTTTATTATTTTTTTATTTTTGCGAAGAAAATTGGCATTTTTTGGGTATCAAATTAAAAGTGTAAAAAATTCAGAAAATTTTCCAAAGATTTTTTAATTATCTTGCTCCCTAAATTTGGAATCTTAATTTTGAAAAAAAGCGTTTGAAGTTTCAAAAGCTGAGATTAGAGACCCAATTAACATGCCTCAATGTAACATCTTGTAACTCCGTCACTTGCGATCCGATCATTTTAAAATTTGCAGGGAACATTATCAAGACGATAAACTGTGAAAAAGTATTCTTGGGCAAAAATGATTCTTTGACTTTTACAACTAGATTTACCGCCTCAAGTTTCAAGATGAATCGATTTTGTCTGACAAGTCGAGTTCATAAATCGTGGCTTTTTTTTACCCCATAGCTTTTTCTTACCGCGACATTTTAAGAGGCAGATTCTGAATTATCAAAATATCAACCTTAAAAATCTCAAGAGCGTCGGAAACGACGAGAAAAATGCGCAGGATTCATCGATGCGTGCAGTGAGCGAGGACATCGAGTAACATCGGGGCGAGGTCGAATAAGCGCATTCAGGTTTTCAAGATTTGTAAAAAAAAAGCAAGAAAAATTGCTGCTCGAACGAGATCACGTTGTCGGAGAACGAGAGATACGCGGAACTATAAAATGATTGCCGTCTATTTTTTTTTTAAATTTATTTCTCGCGATAACTAGCCTAGAATTCCCATATCAAAGTCCGAATCTTCAGTGAAAGATCTTTTCCGCATGTCCAGATTCACGTAATTCGAGATTCCCTCTCCTTATTTAAAAAAAAAAAAATCTTCTTGCTATTCCATCATTGGCTCGTCACGAAAAGTCTCGTTAGTGAGCGAATTCATCAGAAGTTGGAGGAACGTCGTGATTAATAAATCAGACGGTGAGCCACGAGGTGAATGTCACGCATGTTCAGAATGAACGATCAAAGATTCACGAACGCTCCAAGCATCGTCAATTACTTCCACGTTGCTTCTACAAATCGTCAATGGTACGAGAATCAATGGACACTTCCGCTTCGAACCATAAAAACGATTGTGATGATGCTTTTTGTCGACTGATCCCCTTCACGAGTGGAGGCGCACCTCTGAATTTCCGCAATCACGAGGACAATTCGTTCGCCACATTCGAGTCAATGGTCTCGGATATTGCTATAAAAAGAAACAAAACAATGAAATATCAGAGTCAATTTTAGGGTCGAAACGCGAAAAAAGGTAATTATCAGTGTTGGGCAGCAGCAAATACATTCGTCTCTAAATTACATGTTTAATTACTCATTACTTCGAGCATTTTAATTTAATTTAATTTAATTGCCCACTACTTCGAGCATTTTAATTTAATTTAATTTAATTGCCCGTTACTTCGAGCAGTTTAATTTAATTCAATTTAATTACCCAACACTTCGATTAAATTTCATTACCCATCACTTGATTAAACTTAATTAAATTAAATTTAGTCGAAATGCTCGAAGTAATGGGTAATTGAAATACATTTAATTAAGAAGCTCGAAGTAATGGGTAATTGAGTTGAAATTACTTCGAGCATTTCAATTAAATTAAATTTAATTTATACACATTACTTCGAGCATTTTAATTTAATTTAATTTAATTACACATTACTTCGAGCATTCTAATTTAATTTAATTTAATTTAATAAAAATGCTCGAAGTAATGGGTAATTATATTAAATTTAATAAAAATGCTCGAAGTAATAGGTAATGAAATTAAAATTCTCGAAGTAATGGATAATTAAATTTAATTTAATTACTCATTACTTCCAGCATTTTAATTTAATTGAATTCAATTTAATTTCATAAAAATGCTCGAAGTAATGGGTAATTAAAATAAATTTAATTAAAATCCTCGAAGTAATGGGTAATTAAATTAAAATTAATTAAAATACTTGAAGAAATGGGTCATTGAAATTAATTTCATTACCCATTACTTCGAGCATTTGTGTAATTTGGTAACGAGTAATTACAAATTTGCCTATCTCCGATTATAATATTAAAGGAAAATTAAAGCCGATCTTGTGATGCTAAATTAAATAAAACTTGAAGTGTTCGCACTGGAAAAATCCCAATACCTTGCGCTTTGCATTATTATCGTGGTTTTGCAGTTGAAATTCAAATGACCGATAACCAGGTGACTTCTAAATAATTGAGCCGAAGGAGTACAAAAAAAAACTGGTTTTGCGGACGTCACATTTGTATTTACAGCGTAATTTACAATGATCTGTTCTCAGGTCTTCCTGATAAATAATCGATCGCACGAACAGAATCGCGATAAAATCCCCGGGGGAAAATAATGTTTTCTCGTCTCAAGTTTTACGACCGATTGAGACTTTCTTTTCTCAATCTCGACTCGACCTTTGCAATATTTTTTAAATTTACTTTGTATCAGTCGTTGCGTGATTTTTCTGGAGTCACGAGAATGCGAAGCAGCCTGATGAATGCCGCATGAATAATTTGCATCTCTGACTATGAAAAGTAGAATTTTAAGTGAATTCGACAATCGACGAACAATTTCTGTTTACGTTGAATATCCTGTCTGGGACGTTGAACCACGAGTCCGCAAACTGTTCATCAATGGATAATTCGTGACAATGGGGATATTGCAACTGATAAAATGTAGCGAGTGAAAGCGAGAAGCGCCTGAAATTGCGTGCATGAGATAAACAGAGGAGAAAGAATCCTTTTAATTTCCGGTCCTTTATTCGTCTGTCCATGAAAGCCGCTTTCATTTCCGCATAGACGCCGGGAACTCTCCCTTATCATCAAACGAGAGGAACCGTAAAAATGAATTAACCATTAGAAAAATAAAAAAACAAACATGGAGGTAAAAAAAAACAATGCAAATACCACTCGCGTGTGTTCTCGTTGCTTTTTCTCACCTTCGGAATTCGAACAATTTAATTTTTGTGAATGAAGCACGCACAAGGTTTTTTCAAGCCTTAAGATTGAATTTTCTTCATTTCTCTTCGCTGCAAATTGGGATCTCCGTTTAGAAGCGTCGACGAGGCATTCAAAATACTTTCTGCGCTATAAACATACAAATTTCCTCGACGATTGATATGATTAATTAATATGATTAATATGATTTATACCATTAATATTTCTCCATTATTTCTCGAATCGTGTTGTTTTTATGAGCACTAAGCTCACGATTCAATCAATTCTTACGAAGGTGCGCCAAGAATTAGGTTAAACCATGGTAACTTATCGACTATGAGGTAGGACAATTTTTATCGTCGTGAAACGAATGAAGTTATCGACTGTCGGACAGAAAGAATGTTGAATAACGAATGATATCGACGTGGTAGGAATTCGAATGTGAGAAATCTGTCTTATCGACAATCGGTTGAGAAAACGCCTCTTTTTCATCGCGTGATTGCTGATTTGCTTGATTGATAATTATAACGATGGCAGCACACGCTACATTTTCTCCGCATCTTAAGATTCAAATTTTGTTTGTTTGTATCTTTTTCGGAAAATAATATCTCAAGTTTCAGTTGTTCACAAGAAGAACCTAATATTTTTCAAAGCAAAGTGCGGAATCTTATTTAGTAAATATTTTAATTGAATTTGCACCTAAATCAATTTTTTTGCACTACTTACTATTAAACAGGGCCAATACAAATAATCAATTAACAATTTTTAAAAAAGTATGTCATCGATAAAAAAAATCATGATTGGAAAACTTTTCACATCGACTCTTTTGAAAAAAAAAAAGATTTGACACAATGAACTTTCTTTTTCCACTGCAAAGCCCATCCAAATTTGATCCAATTTCAATTAAATCTGACTCCCAATATGGAGACCCTCAAATTATAACGACAATCACAGTATTGGATATTTTTTCATCTCCGTTGTTTCTATAATTATAATAAAATCTGAAATTGGTTATAAAGTTGCGTTTCCTCAATAATTGATAAATTAAAAAAAAAAAACATTTAAGGCGGTTTCTGGTCTAGAATTTTGAGAAAATCCATTTTTTTCATATTCTCAAAGTTTATAGCTATTTCAGTGACGCAGCAACTAATTTCGTCACGTCAGAGCAAATCGGACGTTTTTCTCAAAACTACTTTTCCCAACACGGCTGACATGATATCTCAAGTTCTACTCAACCGGTTTACTTCCAATTTTGTTCCTAATCTTCAATATATAATTCTGTATCGCCCCTACGACTTTTGTGTCAAATTTTTTTTTTACTATTGTAAAAAAATTGAAAACTGTGAAAAAAGCGACGAAAAACGACTTCTTTCGTTCAGACAGCCGCCATTTTGCAAAAAAAAAAAAAAATTCGTTTTCTCTGAGGTAAGGGCTATAACGACATTCTCAATAATTAAGAATCTGTTCAAAATTTTTTTATAGGATGACTAGAAAGGTCGCAATCGTGTCAGCCAACAAACCTTTTTTTTTGCCCCAACTCCACCAGCTTATAACTTATTTAATTTTCATTTTTTTTCTCGAAATTTTTTTTCTTTATTGTCAAAATATTAATGTTGTAAAAAAAAATGGTAAAAATATTTTTCATTTGTATCGAGCTCGACAGAATGTTCAAAATGGATGTCTCTGGATCAGAATACCGCCTTAAAATCTTCAAAAATCACCATAAAATGAACATTCACGAAACATTACCGAGAATTCATCCACCTTGAAAATTGAAATAACGTTCATGGGCGAATTGGGCAATATACCGGAAATGACATGTGTTTCAATATTTTACTCGCCGTGAAGGATCGTTTCATGCGTTCATCGGGAAACAACGATGCTCAATAAAGAGGCAAATAAAAACAAACAAAAAAAAACAACCAAAAAACGCCAATTCAGAATTGTATAATACGGTTCGTGCATTTTTATTTCAGTCGAGCCACACAATTCTCCAATGAATATCCGCGTGACTGACCGCTAACGGGTCGCTTGCATACGCGAGAAATTTGCCCCGCGCAAACGTGACATCGATTCTCTCCCATTCACGCGCTTTACATCGCGCTCTTCTTGACATTTATCGTGCGTATACGCGATAAAGGTTCATTACCGACAAATTTTAACAACGTCAGTTAAAATAATGTGACATGCGAGAGAGTGAGCGACAGAGATAGAATTTGGTGATTAATTTTACAGTCGCCGTCGAAAAACACACATACTCGCGTAGATGGAATGTTTATGAGGATTTACACGCAACTGAAGCGAATAAAGTCCCAATTTTGTCACATAAAATTTCTATCCGTAATCAACTTGATGTTTCCGTCGAATTTATCACCTCGTCATCGTCACCGTGCCGAATTTTTTGACACATCTCAACTGACAGCAGACGAAGCATTTGCGATTGTTTATCCCTGGATCAAAAATCATCCGATATGAAAAAAATAGGAGGATTTTTTGACTTTTTGATTTTTTTGACTTTTTGCTTGCAAAGTATCAGACAAAATTATCCCCACATTTTTTTTCCTCCTGAAGCAAATTTTGATTTTTTTGGAATATTTGTTTTTCCAATTCTCATATGACCACATAAAACCAGTCGGTCAAAAAAATCGATGTCTCCGACCATACTCTCGATATTTCCCTGTCTTCTCTATCATGAGAGAACATTGCTGTTAAATCGCTAGCCCGAAATAAAATTATTTGTACGAGTTATGATTTTTTGAAAATTGCGTACTTTTAACGACTCCAAAAACAACTTTTTTGCTTTTGTGCACACTGAGAAAAAAAAATTGTTGAATAAACTAAATCCTTAGTCACATACGCACGACTAAATATTTAGTTGTACAAACCCAAATTTTGTTGCCTGAATCATATTTTGGTCAACTGAAATGCAGAATTATTCAGAAAACTAATTATTTAATTGGACCCAGTAAATATTTAGTCGTGCGTATGCAACTAAAGATTTAGTTCGTTCAACAATTTTTTTTCTCAGTGGTATAACTCCGCCGGATTTTGGAATTCGAGAATTTCACTTTGAGAAATCGAAACTATATTCAAAGTCCTTCAAAATGAGCATAAATAAACCTTATTTGGTGCATTTATGACGCCACAATCGTAAAACTACGTTTTTTCGAAAATCAAGAATAACTGAAAAACCTCATTTTTTTTAAATCTGAAAAAATCATATTAAATTTTTACGACAAAAAATCTATATCTCTGTGGAGTTTGGACTCGTTCTGACTAATAGATTTTGAATTATTGATCAATTTCATCTTTTAGAAATCAGTTTTAGCAATTTTCGGATATCCAGGTTTTGACTTTGGACTTTCTGAGAATTTTGTCAATAAAATCGACAGTCATTGTTTCAAAAAATTATTAAACAAATATTATCATCATTTGAAGGAGATGGATCAAAGAATTTTAAATAAATTGTTTTATAATTTTTTTTATAATTTTTTTATACAGTTTCGATTTGTCGAAGTGAAATTCTTGAATTCCAAAATCCGGCGAAGTTATGCACAAAAGCTGAAAAGTTGTTTTTCGAGTCATTAAAAGTACGCACTTTTCAAGAAATCATAACTCGTACAAATAATTTTATTTTGGGCTAGCGATTTAACAGCAATGTTTTCTCATGATAGAGAAGAAAGGAAAATATCGAGAGTATGATCGGAGACATCGATTTTTTTGATCTGTTGGTTTGACGTGGAATCACTCATATGATTAAGTGGAAAAATAAAAATTTGAGTATTTCATTGGTGCATAAAAATTTCAAAGTTACTTCAAGACGGTATTTTTCATTGACGATTATTTTTTTAAATGAAAATACAGAGAAATTATTTGCACATAGGGAAAGTTTCGTCAATGGAAAAAGGTCTGAAGTTTCAATGGGAAATTTAAAGTTGCACGATTTTTCTTATCCCAAAGTATCACCGTCCAAAGTATAAGAAACAGGTCGATCGAAGTTGTATACTTTGTTAAATAAACTTGCCGCTGATAACGGAGAAACTAAGAAATATCTAATTAAAGTTCTGCAGAGTCTGCAAAAAGTAATTACTCGGCGTCGCGACGCTTCTGGCGTTTCTTGATGTCGTAACACCATCGCGTATATTTATTCTTCAATCCAGGGCAGAATGTTCGTCTTTAAAAAATCGATCTCGATCAATTTGTACTTTGTTGAGAGCTCTTTTAAGCTTTGCAAGAAAACTCATTAATTAAAATTCATTGAAGAATGATGACAAAGAGATTACGTTATTCGTGGATCAAAAAAACTGCATGGATAAACACAGCGAAAAGCATTAACAAAATACAACGACCAAATTTTTAATCCGAAAAAGCTTCGTTACGCCCGCGAAACATTCTAAAAAGCTCCCTCGCTAATTCTGTCGATGCCGCACTATTATGCAGCTTTCATGGCGTTAATGAAGACACAAACACGGTCATTGCGTATGAATATAATTGCAGGAACGTTACACGAGGGAGCTTACAATCACGTGTCCCAGATAGTCTATGTGCATATATAACAGTATGTACGCGCTTTTAAATGGGATTGTGAGGCAAAATGAACTAGCTGAAGAATAGAATGAATTGTCTCTGACAATAAATAAATCGCTGGGATAAAATGGTTTCCCAAAGAATTACTTTTACCTTTGGCAAAAAAGTGCCAATCCTGATGATTGCTAAAAAAATATAAGAGTCGTCAGAACTCTTAAGAAATATCATACAAACAAACAGATTTGTTTTTTCGTGTATTTCCTTTTCTCAATAAAATGGGGAAAATTTTTCGGTGTTTGGAAAAACAATCCTAGGATTAAATTGCAGACTTTCAAAAGTAGGAAAAGCTCGAAAATTTTCAGAATCACAATTCTGGTAGCCTAGAAAAATTGATTTGAAGATTCAAAAGCTAATTGGACATGATTCAAATACCGTTTATTCCATAATTTTATATATAGTTAGAGAATTTGTCCATTCGTATATTTTATGGATTTTAAAGAAAATGGAAATTTTTTCGGAATAATAATCCTCGAATGAAGTACCGGATTTTAAAATGTAAAACAAGTCAAAAAATATTCAGAATCCAGATTTAGTACCATAAATCTGAGAAAAACCTATTTACAGATTGAAAACCTGATTGAGCATGATTGAAATAACGTTTATTTCATAATTTACACCGAGTTATCAATTTTTTATCATCTCTGAATTTTCAAGAGAGGTTTATAAGATACAGACATCGTTTTACAAAAAAACTACCCCTTGACCTTTACGACTAGAAGCAACCCCTCACTATCGAAATATAACTTAAAACACCCAAAATATGTTCAAATTGCTTTATTTTTATTATTGTAAAAAAATAATCCTAGAATGTTACTTTGAAAACGCAGAACTTCCATAAAAATGAACACATCGACATTGTTAAGGTCGCATTTTGAAGATGAAAGATGCATCTAATCATGCAAAATTTGGCAAACGCAAGAGTCGCACCCCTTCAGTTTCACGCCCCGTCAAAAAGTGCGAAAATTGCAAAAAAATGAGAAATTAGCATTTGCAGGCAAAATTTTTTTTATAGACACGATCTCAAGTGTGTGCTTTGAAATAACATTGAAAATTTGTAGCAAGAATATCCAATTGGAAAACTACCCCTAATAGTAACGAAACGTCGAAAACCACCCCATCAAATGGTGATGCGCCCCAAAGTGAACTTCCATTGATTTTCAGTCCATATATATTTTCGAAAACGCATGGGAAATGTGTATCAAGAACATCCGATTAAAAAACTACCCCTAACAGTAACGAAACATCGAAAACCACCCCTAGAAATGGTAATACGCCCAAAAGTGCCCTTCCATTGATGTTCAGTTCTGAACCACTCATCTTTCGATCCAGATCAGGATAAAATAACAGAAAATGCGATAACAACATTTAATCCCTTGAGAGGTCAATTTCTCTCAAGAGAATGGTAGTTCATGAGGGTTGATTGACTTGCAAGTTCTATACGTATTCTGGAATAACTTTTCCTCAATTTCCGACAGAAATGAACGATGGGAAATAAAATTAAGATGTTTTCAAGTGATTGGGGTGGTTTTTTTGGGGTAGTTTCTGACGGTACAAAAGTTCTCAAATAATTTTTTTTCTTACATTGGGTAGCCATGAATTCAGATTCACTATTTACGAACTTTGCCAAACGCTCCAAAAAACTCAGCTGTTGAAGGGTTAAGCGGTTTTCAAAGTGTTACTTTTCCACTGACTCAAAGCTACGGTAAAATCTACCGCGGATTTCTTCACCGGTCCATTTTGCCCCACATTCCCTTATGCGTGAAAACATATATATGGAAGCTCACTGATGCTTCTCACATGGATACGCATATGATTAGTATATCGTCGAAGTGTGCACTTATGTATTTTCGCACACGTGTTAAATACACGAGCACGCTGATTGCATTATATTTTGAAACGCTTGCGGGTTCTAAAACTCGCGCAGTCTCCGACGAAGATTCCCCCTTGTGCCAGCGTGCGGCAACATTATCGTCAATGTATCGCCGGTATTTTCCACCCCGGTAAAATGTGTCCCCGCCCGTTAGTGTGTGACCGAGCGAGTTGGCGGAAGCAAAGTACCCATTATACCTCGTGTGTACGTGAAATTTTCGCGGTTATTTCCATCCTGGAAAATTACACATGGCGTCGATTTCACACCATCCACGTACACACATGTATATGAGGTATTCCCCCTCATCGGGACCCCCTTTTGGGCCGACCTCTTTCGAATTGCTTGAAACTCAAGTATGTTTCAGTGTTGCCTGAAAGAATATTGTACACCAATTTTCAGTTTTCCAACTGTAATACTCTTTGGAATACACCAAAAGTTATATTTCAAACTTTTTGCCTTTCCAGCTCTTCGGAGCTTAGGGACGGCGCGAAATGAAATCGAAAATATTCTTTTCCAATAGCTTTCGATCGGAAATTTACTGCGCCTTTCAAAAAAAATATCAGTGATTTCGAAAAAAAACGAATTCATTCAAATTTCGGCCAAAAACCGAAAAAAATTGATTTACAAAAAAACAGCACAATTTAATTCAGCGGAACAATTTTTTTCATGTTTTGTATATATCTGAGAAGTCACGATATAAATTTCAAGTTGGAACTCGCATCCGTTTACTAATGCCAAGACTTTTAGTAGGATAAAAATTCTTGAATATAGTGTTTTTCGCATTCAACAGTTCTCTGATATATTATATAGTGTTTTTTTAACGAATTTTGAATTTAGTAAATTTATTAAATTAATTAAATTAAATTCATTAAATCAAATTCATTAAATTTCGAATTTAATAAATTTATAAAATTCGAAATTCGTTAGAAAAAACTATATAATATATGAGAGAACTGTTGAATACAAAAAACACGATATTTAAGAATTTTTATCCTACTAAAATACTTGGTATTAGTAAGCGGATGCGAGTTTCAACTTGAAATTTATATCGTGACTTCTCAGATATATACAAAACATGAAAAAAATTGTCCCGCTGAATTAAATTATGCTCTTTTTTTGTAAATCAATTTTGTCGGTTTTCGGCCGAAATTTAAATGAATTCGTTTTTTTTCGAAATCGCTGACATTTTTTTCGAAAAGTGCAAGAAATTTCCGATCGAAAGCTATTGTTAAAGAATTTTTTCGATTTCATTTCGCGCCGTGCCTAAGCTCCGAAGAGCTGAATACGCAAAAAGTTTGAAATATACCTTTTGGTGTATTTCAAAGAGTATTATAGTTAGAGATCTGAAAATTGGTGTACAATATACTTTCAGGCAACACTAAGCCATACTCGAGTTTCAAACAATTCGTAAGAGGTCGACCTAAAAGGGGGTTCCGATGAGGGGGAATACCTCATATATGGACAGTCGACTGTAAACATCACATCGGAAACTCTTTGCAAAGCAATGCAAATTTACACTTTATTCGCGCTCCTATCTTCTCCCTTCAGCAACTTCCGATTTTCTCGATGGAGGAAGATTTTTTTATTTTTATACAAGGAACCGAGCAATTTTTTGGTCTGAATATCCAAACGCTTTTTTTCCTCTGCGATCGAAATTTTTCTGGATCCACAGTTTTCCTTCGGTACACATGAAAGAATGTACTGAAGTTCTTTTTTTGTACCATTATACTGAAAAATTGATCCTGCACGAGCAGATTTTTTTTTATCGCTGCCCCATTGATATTGAAATTTGGCAAAGATGGCGTTTTTTGGGAAATTCAAGATTCACCGCAAAATCCGTCGGTGATGCAATGATCGGCAGTATCGATTTTTTCATCAACGATGTTGATTATATTAACCATTTTTTTCGAAAAATTAATTAGTCAACAAATGTTGATGATTTTTTATAAAAATTCGTAGTTAGCGGAAAAATATTAGTAATTTTTTTAAATTAGTAATTAGTGAGAAAATATTTCCAATTTTTTCAAAAAAAATTAGTAATTAGTGACAATATATTTATAATTCTTCCAAAAAAATTAGTAATTAGCTAATAAATATTACCAAGTTTTTTTTCTAAATACAGTAATTGGTAAGGAAAATATTACTAATTAATTTAAAAAAATAGTAATTTGTAGAAAAGTATTGTGTATATTTTTACGTACTTATGTGTACGGATTGAGTCATGGTTATAAGCTCAAACAACTCTATTCAAAAAGTTGTTTTATTTTTTATAATAACTAGATCTTTTGAATATTTCACACATTAGTATTTATTGTATCGAATGTCATACGATATCACATAATATATCATTAATACGAATATTCAATCAGTATATTCTATTAAAAACTCCATTAGTAATTTTTTATTTATTTATCGCTTTTTCCAAAATTAATACAACATTTCTCCACAAATTATTGGTTTTTTTGGTTATTTAGAAATATCTTCCTCACTAATTACTAATCTTTGGAAAATATTACTGATATTTTATCTTGAATTACTAATTTTTTTGTAAAAATTAGAAATGTTTTGTCACTAATTACTTATTTATTAGAGAAAATAGTAATATTTTATCACTAATTACTAATTTTTTAGAAAAATTAGTAGTATTTGTTTGCTAATTACTAATTTTTTTATAAAAATGAGAACTATTTCTTCACTAATTACTAATTTTTAGCAAAGTTAGTAATTAGTGATGCACTTTGTGGGAAAATTGAAATTTTTAAAAAAATTTTTATAAAATGTTGAAATTACCGTGATCTCATGAATTCAATTTTTAACGTTTTTTCTTCTATTTTCTACTACTATTACGTTTTTCGCCAATAAACAATAAATCATGAGGAAATTGGAAAAAAGAAAATTCATTGATTTGACCAAATCTTTCAAAATAAATTTCCATCCAGTGTTGCAGAGATAAAATAATACATTTTTTTTCATGGTGTAAATGGTGAATTTGTTTCCAACTGCAACGAAAATTACCTCATCATATCAGTTTCGCGGTAATATAAATTATTAATGGAGATAAAACATTCCGGTGAAAAACCACAATACCGAGACTCTTAATTTCTCTCTCTCTCGCTCTGTTGGGAAAGCCAGTAATAATGTTCCACGTATTACAATATTTGCTACCTGCAGCGAAATTATTTTCTCTTTTTTCTGGGTAATGAAATCTGTCGAGTGAGAATATAAATGAAATTTCGCATTTTCGCAGAAGGAGTGGCAAATCAGATACGTAAATTTTTCGTTTTTGCTCTCAGCGAAAATATTTCCACGTGAATTTTCGCGTGAATGGTCGAAGCTCGGGGAAAAAAAGAAATCTTTGATAAACGAAACTGCGAGGCAGCTTAATTTGACTTTCATTTAGGGGGTCAACTTGCTGTACGCAGTTTTTCCGGGTCGTGATTAAAAGGGCTTCCACGAGTGAATGAATCGCGAGCTCAGGCACCAAAAAAAAAAAAAGGAGAGACGGCATAGAGGAATTAATGGAGAGAAAAAAAAGGCAAAGCATTGATGCCGAAGAGAGAAAAAGGGAGGAGTCAGATAGACGGATTAATTAACGTGACGTAATTACGTTCGCGCGCTCTTTCGCTATCAGTAAAGCGCGCGCTTTTGTGCGCGAGATAATAAAAAATAAATAAAAAAAAATCAAAAAGCTCCCTGAATCGTCTGACTCCGAGAGAGCCGGAAGGTCGTGCCAATTTCAATGAAATTTATAATCAGACCGTATTACATAAAATATAGAGTAGGAATGAATGATGATGAGGATGAAAACTCCTCGCAAACGTTTGTCCTCGTGAAACATTGAATAATGAAAATGCACACCTTCTTTCAACGAGATATTCGAGCAAGCTCTCGTCAATCTCGGTGGTTAATTAAATTATTTATTCGTCCGAGGAATGTTTATAATGGAACGTGAACTAGCTTAATTCTGCGCTTTTATGATACACTGAAATAATCGAAGCGCACGAGGATTTTTTATTTTGCGTTAAATTATTTATAAAAATTGCCCCGAGGAGCTTTTGTGGGCCGTCGTGTTTTCGCATCGGAGGCTCGTTTGCTTGATGCTGAGAGAAAAATGAAAATTTATCGCAGAAAGAGAGGGAGAGAGAGAGAGAGAGAGAACCGCAGAGGATAAAGAAAGATAGGGGTTGAAAAAAAATTCTTCAATCATGAATATTCATGCAATTGTGGGCAATTACCTGTGGCTAAAGGTACGCCTCGTTGACCATCTTTGTCTCGAGGGGCTGATTTGTCAATAATCCCAATTTCGTGCGTTTGACAATTTCATCCCTTATTCCTCGCCGAACACAGTTCGCCTTTCTCTTCCTCGTTTGAATGATTATTCTATTATTATTATTATTATTATTATTATTATTATTATTATTATTATTATTATTATTATTATTATTATTATTATTATTATTATTATTATTATTATTATTATTATTATTATTATTATTATTATTATTATTATTATTATTATTATTATTATTATTATTATTATTATTATTATTATACCGGAGCCTCGGGCAAATTATACACGAGAAACGTTGCCCAGACGTTCGAACATAACGTCAACTTTCCCTGTGCCCGGTTTTGAGCACCTCAGGCGACGAAAGAATGAGCTCAATTTGACCCTTTCACGATTTCTAGTTCAGCTTCAACTCTGGAACTTCATATTGAATGTATAAACGGCAGAATTGCGAAAATATCTCGTAGAAATTTCAAAGGGCCATTCTCGAAAAAGTTTGAGTTATGAAAGGATTTCGTACTTTGAAGAAGCATTGAAAATAGAAACCCCCGAGATTTTCGCATTTGTCTCTCACATTGTCTCACTCCATCTCGAAATTAATTATACCTCATCATTCCAATGAGCGGAGATTCGTAAATTCTACAGTCTCTAATTTTAAATACCCTCGATTTTCTCGGAAATTATGGCAATTACGAAGCTCGTGGTTCGACGGTTCAGTGTTCGCTTTTTCGAAAGGAAAATATTTGATCTCGCGAAGAATCCATCCAAGAATTATGGAGAAGCTGAGAATCCGTTGGCATGTTTTTCAGAATTTTTCTCCGATGAGAGCGTTTTTATAACGATCTCAAAATTTCACACACTTTTGACACATAATTTTGTCAAGATTCAGTTTTTTTTTTATTAGAAAAAAGTGATAAACAATAAAAAGTGAAGGTCCGATCTTTGGCACGAAAATCATGACAACTCAATTTTTAAAATTTCGCCACAATCTTTGTCGCAAATGGAAGTCATTGAATAATAGAACTATGCAACAAAATACCAATTTTGCGAAATTTTTAACTAGTATAACACAAAGCGAAAACGAATGAAATTTTCCCAATTTAAAGCGCAAATTGGATTTCCGGTTAAAGTTCCTCCATCATCAGACTATTTCAAGGCTTCACTTCCAAAAACGTCTCATTAGTTCAATATTAAATTTTCATTCATGGCAGCAGCATTGTTTTCGTTTTTTTTCAGCCCCTCGTCCGGCTTCCGTTTTTCACGAGTCTCGGATGTCTGGTTGAGAATTTGGCGAAACAATACGCATCAGGGGTAAGTTTACCTCGCCAGGGTACACATCATATATATATATATATATATATATGTTTATGCTTCTATAACCTCGAGTGGGCCCTGGCTGCGCTTCAAACCAGCGAATATTTCGCTCTTGTTGCAGAAAATAATTAGTGGCGGCAGACAGGTTTGGCTTGCTGGGAAACCGGCAGCTTTCAACCCTCGGCAAACGTACAAATATATATACACTGTCGTCCAAAAGTTTAGAAACACTCCTCCCGATTCCGCGCTTCGGACAAAAAGTTTCACTGCTCTTTTAAAAATAAAGATATTTCTCTTCAACAAGCCGCGCTTCAAAGGGGACATATTCAGCTTCATTTCGCTTTATCAAAAAAAAAATTTCATTTTTTTTGTACCCGAAATGCCCTTTGAAACATTGTCATTTTTCGGCTTTTTTTTATGTTGAAATTTTGGCGCACGATCCATGACATTTTTTAAAACTGTTTTTCATATGAAAATTTTGTAAAGAGGAGTATAAGCTTTAATTTCGTTTTTTTTTAAGTTTCGTGCGATTTATTTTCGCAATAATATTCAATTTTTCGCGAAAAACGGCTATATTTATAAAATGTAGCTTAACTCTAAAACTAATGAGTATTTGTGAAATCACTAAAGACGTAAAAAGTTGCACACAATTATTTTGGATTTAACGAAATTTTTTCAGAATTTTTTTTTAACATTTTTTTTTCGCAAATTTTTCCTGCCAACAAGATATTTTTTTATCATATACAATTGGGTCTTTTACCTCATATATACGGCTTCTTCATCGATAAACCTCATCTACATGGTTTTATCATCGGAAAACCTGTGTAGATGAGGTAAGAGACCCGATTGTTTAAGATAAAAAAATATCTCGTCAACAGCGAAAACTTTTGAAAACCACATTTTGAAAAAAAATTCCGAAAAAATTTCATTGAATCCAGAATATTTATATGCAACTTTTCACCCTCTTAGTAATTTCACGAAAAACCAGTAGTTTCAGAATTACGCTTCATTTTAAAAATATGATCCTTTTTTGCAAAAGTCTGAATATTTTTACGAAAAAAAATCATGCGAAATTTTAAAAAAAACAGAATTGAAGCTGATACTCCCCCCCCCCGCAAGTTTTCCATGCGAAAAACAGTTCTAAAAAATTTGTATGTGTCGTGCTCCAAAATTTCAATGCCAAAAAAAGCCAAAAAACGAACATGTTTCAAAGGACGTACCGGGTTCGAAAAAAAATCGGAATTTTTTTTTGGAAAAAGCGAAATGAAGCCGAATATGTCCCCTTTGCAGTGTCGCTTGTTGAATTGAAATATCTTCATTTTTTGAAGAGCGGTGAAACTTTTTGTGCGAAGAGGGAATCGGGGCGAGTGTTTCCAAACTTTTGGACAGCAGTGTATATACGTCCCCTGTTATACTTCATACACAGAGATATATATGTGTGTGCGTCTATAAGCACATCCGCTATTACCGTATTGTGTGGTTCGGGAAGCTTGAGCCCACGATGCTGCGAAACAAATTTGCTAGCCGTGCAACAAACTCTCAACGTTCTCAACGCGTCTCTAGCCGTTGCTTGCACACCTCCCTCACTCTCCCTGTCCCCCTCCCTCTCTTTATTTCTCTTTCCCTCTCGCTCTTTCTGCACTGCCGGTGATAGTGGACGATACTTCGTTGCTGGTACATCAGCCGTGTATTTCTCCGCGTTATATTTGCCGGTATACGAGCTTTACCCTGTGGGATAAGGTATACCTATATTAGGGTGATTCATTTCAGGGCAACTTTTTTTTTTACCCATCGTGCCCGAAAACCTTTAGTTGGTACCCAAAAATGAAGTTTCGTGAAAGGGGGGTGTTGTCAAAAAATATTTAGAGGTCGCGAATCAAAATTGAAGGTTTCCTATTTGTTTAACATTGGAAAAAAAAAATTCTCATTATTAGTGTTACCATTCCGCGAATTTGGATATCGCGATATTTTCCAAGTGGGTTCTTACAGGAAATATGATACTCTACAATAAAGTTCATTGAGCCATGTCCGTAAATTCAACCGTTTCACCGGTATCATTGTTTCAAGTGAATATTGTATGAAAATATCTATTCAAACGGCTTTCTATTAAACTATTGGATATATCGAAAAGATTCAAATGAGAACTTTGTAGAGAAAGTAATTTGCTACAAGAAGTCTCATAAGCCGAACCCGTAAATTCAACTCTTTCTCAGGTGTAGGTGTATGAAGTAAAATAAATAGATATTTTTTTGTTTCATTCAATCAAACACGGCGAATTCCTATACGATGTATACCTATATTTTCGCACGGAGAATTCCTATTACGATGTATACCTATGTTTATTGCAGTTTATTGAGGTTTATTGAGGTTAAAAAAAATAGTCAAATCAAGTGAAAATTGTCAACAAAGAGAAATTATCAATGAACAAAAATAATAAAAAAAATAAAAAGTACTTGGCGAGTTCGTTTTTAACAGACTATAAGTCAAAACGGTTTTTCAGTAAACAGGTGAACACCAAAATGTCACTATATGCTTAGTGAAAAAACTCGCCAAGTACTTTTTATTTTTTTTATTATTTTTCTTCATTGATAATTTCTCTTTGTTGACAATTTCCACTTGCTTTGACTATTTTTTTTTAATTTTACCGTTAACATTTGTTTTAATTTTTTTTTATTTCTGCTCCGCTCTTAAAAATCATGATTGCAAAGTTAAAGTTACATTAGGAAACTAGATGTGCTTGGCAATGCGTGTTGTGAGTTTCATGTCTATTTATTTCACAACTTTTTGTAAGAAGACTAAACTAGAGATACTTTCGTAAATGTACTTGTCTCCAACTTTTGTACACCATTTTTGGTGTTTTTGGGGGTTATCCAATAGCTTAGACGTCGTTTGAATAGATATTTTCATACAATATTCACTTGAAACAATGATACCGCAGAAACGGTTGAATTTACGGACATGGCTCAATGAACTTTATTGTAGAGTATTATATTTCCTATGAAAACCCACTTGGAAAATATCGCGATATCAAAATTCGCGGAATGGTAACACTAATAATGAGAAATTTTTTTTTTTCAATGTTAATCAAATGGGAAACCTTAAATTTTGATGTGCGACCTCTAAATATTTTTTGACAACACGCCCCTTTCACGAAACTTCGTTTTTGGGCACCAACTAAAGGTTTTCGGGCACGATGGGTCAAAAAAAAAGTTGCCCTGAAAAGAATCACCCTAACTTATATATGTATGTTTGGAGGATGAGAGAGAGTGTTGCGCGCAAAACGTTTACCAAAAAGCCACGATATGGCCAGCCTTGTTGTACAAGCTCGGGAAACAACAACCTCCGCGCTTCTCAACGCCCGAGATATAGTTTAAAGCGTACACCGCGTGAGTCCAATGTTCGAATTAAGCTACAAACTATATGATCCTCTTTCAACCCCTCCACCATCGGCTTTATCATAACTGATGCTGGCACATCCTCCTCGCGTACGGAAATTCCGAGCAAGTGGCGAGCTTTTCATTCCATTCGCATCCTCGTAAAGAAAGCTTTGTTGCTTCCGTGAAAATGCATTGTATTCCACGTGTGTCAAATTTTGCAAAATGTTCCAACATTCGCGAGAAACTTATAAAAACGGTGCGGACATTCGTGAAACCTGAATAAAAATCAACAACCATGAGAGAGAAGTTATTCTTAACAGCAGTGAAAATTTGTATGAATGATCGTATTGATCGGATCGTCAGCGAAAAAACAGGCTGATAGAGTTACTCAGGGTTGTTTTCGAAATTTTGTCACGAAAGTTGAGAGCATCCGAGATGAGACTCATCGGGCAAACACGCAAAAATGGAGTCACTTGGCGCTTGAAACATTTTTATTTTCATTTCGTTAAAAACATCGATTTATAACGCGCGTATTAATAGAAATCGATCTAACGCCGGACATTTCCATCCCACGATCCGGAGTGTCGCTATAAATGACTCGTGATTACTTTTAATGACACCGATCCTACACATTTTGGCGAACGAATCGTTCTCAAGATGAAAGAGCGACAGATGCTTTGGGGAAATATATATTTTTATCGGAGGAATATCGGTGCTACGTGAAAGTCTCTTTGGACATGACTTGGAGGCACTTCCTATCCGGCAAGAGCGATACCAATAACACTGCTGGCCAAAAGTTTGGAAATACTCGCCCTGATTTCGCGCCACACATCAGAAAGTTTCACTGGTCTTTCAAAAATCAAGATATTTCAATTTGCCAAGCGGCGTTTTAAAAGGGTCATATTCAGCTTCATTTTGCTTTTTCCAAAAAATTTTTGCGATTTTTTTTAACCTGGTACGCTCTTTCAAACATGGTCGTTTTTTTTCCCATTGTAATTTTGGCGCACAACATAGAATTTTTTTGACTGTTTTTCCCATGAAAAACTTGTGGCGGGGAGTATTAGCTTCAATTTCGTTTTTTAAAATAGTTTTGTACGATTTTTTTTCGCAAAAATACACTGAAAATTTTTTTTTGTTGAAAATGCAAAAATTTGTTTGACTCAACCAAATATTTGTTTCCGGACGTTCAACGAGATCATTTTGGTAATTCAACAAAGATACAGTGGAAGTTTTAGTTAAATCGGTTAAATCGTTGCTTGAATGGGCAAAGTTTCAGTTCAATCAAATAAATATCTTTGTACCAAATAAATGGTGTGATTGAAAATACGAAATGTTTTTTTGTTACAGCTAAATTTATTTAGTTACAATATACTAAAAATTAACGAAATATTTCTGTACAGCAACTCAGTAACATGTAAATGGGGCTAAGCTGTATCTGGAAGTTAGTTAAATAATTTCGTTCGCCTCATATCTTATGGTTAACCAAATACATTAATTGTTGAATTAATAATAGTTTCATTATTTCAAACAAATTAATATTGAATCAACTAAATTTTTTCCAACTAAATGGATTTGGTTGTTTTAACTGAACTTTTTTCTTAGTGTATTCAATTTTTTGCAAAAAACGACCATATTTATGAGATGTAGCGTAACTCTAAAACTACTTAGTTTTCGTGAAATCACGAAGAGAGTAAAAAGTTACCTACAACTATGCTAGATTCAATGCAATTTTTCAATTTTTTTTAAATATTTTTTTTCGAAAATTTTTCCTGTCAAAGAGATTTTTTATCTTAAACAATCGAGTCTCTTACTTCATCTACACAGGTTTTTCGATAAAAAAGCAATGTTTATGAGGTTTTTCAATGAAAAAGCCGTGTAGATGAGATAAGAGACCCGATTGTTTAAGATAAAAAAATATCTCGTTTACAGGAAATATGAGCAAAAAAAAATTTCGAAAATAAATCTGAACAAATTTGATTGAATCCAGAATGATTGTATGCAACTTTTTACCCTTCTAGTGTTATCATGAAAACCCAGCAGTTTCAGAATTACGCTACATTTTATAAATATTGTCGGTTTTTGCGAAAAATTTAATATTTTTGCGAAAAAAATTGTACGAAACTTGAAAAGAAACTAAATTGAAGCTAATACTCCCCACAAGTTTTTCATGGAAAAAACTGTCAAAAAAATGTCCATGGGTCGCGCGTCAAAATTACAATGCCAAAAAAAAGCCGAAAAACGACTGTCTTTAAAAAGGCGTAAAAAGTTTTTTAAAAACGCAAAATTTTTTGGAAAGGGCGAAGTGAAGCTGAATACGTCCCCTTTAAGATGTCATTTGGCGAATTAAAATATCTTTATTTTTGAAAAAAAGTTTTTTCGTCTATTTCTCCATAGATTTTCTAGTTCTTGAGACGTCGACAAAGACTAATAGAAACAAAAATAATTTTTTTTACCCAGATGAGGCCTGTCCATTCTCAAATCAACTGTGGCTGATCCGTGCCCCCATCTGATTTCGTTTCATAGCGTTCCATATTAAAGTAAATATTATGATTTCATAAAATAGGAAACTAAAAAGTTAACCTTTCAGTTTGGGCCAATCATGTCTGTATATTATAGAATTAACTTGTATAACCAGGGGTCAGAAGGAAATCTGAAGGGGCAATCGGAGAAGTTACCACTAAGGGGTACGCGATGAGCCAACCAAGGCTATTAGAAATATCTCGTTATTTTTTCAGAGTGGTGAGAGACAGAAGGACATTCTCGGAAAGATCTCCCGGATTCCAACTAGTCATCCCCTCATGCTTCTCTCTCTGTCTTCCTCTATAGCCTTTTCTCCCCACGCTTTTCCCACTAGAGCGCCATAGCCATTAATAAGTTTCAGCGACTGGAAGCAGATAGATTGCTCGAACTTTCGACAAAATTTAATGGATCTTGGAAAATGCGCGAGTATAACGAAAAAAAACGAGATGAGAGAGTCCGAGGAAGAGGATAAGGGGGAGGCAAACGAGTTGATAACGAGACGAACAAGTTAAATATAAGGCGCTTCGTGAACCAGAATGGAGAGCCAAAGTAGTGAGTTAGTGTGTGTATTACGCTAATGATTTTTTCGTCTCGAATCAACGTAAATCGTTAACTTAGTTTATTCGAGTATCATTCAGAGCTAGCAGATGTGCACCCCCTTAAAATGTACTGGTATTGGCTGCCAATCTGAAAGAGTGCTAACTCCTTGCATTGACTCTCGATTTCCATTAATTATGCTCTTCTCGATCAATTCAGGGGATCGTATCTAGTCAGGCATATGAAAAAGGTGTACTTTAGCAATTTTGCTGTTTGACAATAATAATATATTTCTAATGAAGTTTGGGGGTCGCAAAAAGTAGTAAAAAAAGTAGTAGCCTTAACAATGTTACAGTCTTTACGAAATTCCATCACGAGGTTGTAAATTTTCAATTAAACTTGGTCTGAGGTCAAAGTTAAATAGCGTTAGAGAAGTTTAAAAATTACCAACAGGCTTAAATCAGGTTTTTCACATTCCCGTTGAATCCCTTCAATACAAGCAAACCCGGGTGAATTTATAACATTTATGTGGCACCGCAAATATCCAGTGTTAAAAATTACCCACAATTTTTCACGTACAATGGAAATTGGGTTACATCAACTTCCCTCGACGCAGGTGAACTTTCGCGAGAGCCCATTCCGCCTCTATTTAATTTTACACTGATTCCCCTCGTTTATGTCGATGAAAAGCGGAATACGTGAGAACGCAAGCGTTATTTCGTTTTGGTGTGCCGAGTAGGATTTTCCGTTTGATAACAGACACACTTTACACTCTCCCTCCCTCTCTACTGAGGAAAATTAACCTTCATAGTCTGGCCGCTATTGGGAAGAGGGATTACATTCACTTTGTCGAAGGATCGTAGGCTTTAGTAACGCAACGCAATTTATAAACATTAAACTGGTCCAAAATAATAGTTTTTAAAAACTTACTTCCCATTTGATGAAATCATAGTTTCAACTATAATATAGAACGCCGTTAAAGGAGGGGTACGTACGATTTTTTTTAAAGGTGTCGCAACAGGTTTTTCTAATTGCCATTTGATCAACGAATGGAAAATTGACCGAGGGACCTTTTTACCCAAACGTTCGGCAAAAAAAAAAGTTCGGGGAAAAATGGACGCTGAAAGTGTGGACCCTAAGACCATTTGTCCTTTGTTTTATTCCATACAATGATAGTTTTTCCTATCCAAAGTATAGACTACAATTTCCCACGCGTCAATCAAATGGCAAATGAAAAAACCCATTGCGACACCTCTGAAAAAAATCGTACAAAGTCCTCCCTTCACGGTCTTTATTATTATAGAGAAAAATAAGATTTCATCAAATGGGAAATGAAAAAAAAAAAATAACGTTCCATTTTGGGCCACTCTAATATGCGGAGCAAGGTTATGGCACCCCTTATCATTCTCCGCAAATCATAATCGCGCGTGTGGCTCGCACAACGAGGGAGGCTTTATCTAAACCGCCTACATTTACATGTTCGACGGTTTGTAAGGTTCAACCCCTTCCATGAGTGATATCAACCCTTGTGTGCTCTCGTGAGTGCACGCAGTGCGTTTCTATTTACTTATTTATCAGTCGCACGTCCACGTGCATATCGCTCTGGAGGGGGGATCAAAAGCTCGGCAAACGGACGACGACGACGCGGTGCGCGGGTTTACGCATTAATCGCTTGAAAGCTCGGTTCGCGAGAGATGATACGTTGATATGACGTTACGCCGTCGATGGTCCCGTGCGACACGGTCAGACCATAAATGCCACTGTGCGCGCAATACCAATCCCAGAGATCGCCCGAGTGGCATGAATTTTGGATCGGCCGCGGAATGGCTTCGACAACTCGTGCTTTACTCGATTAATAACCATTGACGAGGGGCGAGGATTGAAAAGGGCGTGGGCTTAGTTATCGCCGGCCCAACACATTTTTAGAGACATTTCCCTAGATATCTATAATATATACCAAAATGACTATCTTCCCAACTCTGCTTGTAATAGATGTAAATATAAAAGAGAAATTTTGAGTTAAGGCAGTATTCTCGTCTAGAGACATACATTTTGAGTGTTTTGTCGAGCTCGCTAAAAAACAAATATTTTTACTATTTTTTTTACATCATATTTATTAATATCTTGACAATAAATAAAACAATTATCGTAAAAAAAAATGAAAATGAAATGAGTTATAAGCTGGTAAAGTTGAGGGTAAAAAAAGGGGTGCGCTGGCTGAAAAATTTTATGAGCTCTCTCGAAATACCTCATAATATATAAATATATATATATATATTAGGGCGATTTTTTTTTACTTTTTTTATTTCTTCCACTCCCCACCCGAAATTTTGTTGTATATGTCTAACAGAAAATTCCCTAAAAGTTACAGCCCTTAATATTAATATTAAGTACTTTCCCTTCGCGTGACAAGTTTTTCCATCTAAAATACACGTAAATCAAAAACTTTTTTCATCCAAATTTTACCACTCCGCGGGTTTTTATGCTATTGCATTGATTTTGATCGCAATTTACGTAGAATTGAACGATCTTTGAAAGTTTCCCGAACAACGTAAGTGTAACTTACACTGGTGTGATGGTACGGGTCCCTAAAGTTGATTTTTACCCAAAATTCTCGATTTTTTGCTGCTATCTCCGAATGATTAACTTGACCGAAAAATCATAAAGGGAAATTTTGTTGGAAATTAATTTCCTATAAAAAAGGTCCTCTCCACCGTATTGCTAAAATTAATATTTATTGAGATATTGAACCTTCACTTATTTGTGATATGCAAATTTTTCTGGATTATCGAACGAAAAGTTTCAAATTGTTGATATTTCGTATCATATAACCACTGGGTGATAAAATATGTGAAATGGTGATATTATATGGAATATCAACAAATAAAAACTTTTGGTTCGATAAACTATACAAATTTTATACCATAAATAAGTTAACGTTCAATATCTCAAGAAATATTAATTTTAGCAGTTAGGTCTAAAAGACCTTTTTTGTAGGGAATTAAATTTTCAACAAAATTTATTTCCATGATTTTTCGGTTAAGTTAATAATTTCGGAGATAACAGCAATAAATCGAGAAGTTTAGGTAAAAAACGACTTTAGGGACCCGTACCATCGAACCAATGTAAGTTACACTTACGTTGTCCTGGACATTTTCAAAGATCGGTCAATTCTACGCAAATTGCGACCAAAATCAATGTGATAGCATAAAAAACCACGGAGGGGTAAAATTTTGACGAAAAAAGTTTTCCATTTACGTGTATTTTAGATGTCAAAACTTATCACGCGAAGGGAAAGTACTTAATATTAATATTAAGGACTGTAACTTTCAGGGAATTTTCTTTCAGACATATACAACAAAATTTCGGATAGGAAGTGGAAGAAATAAGAAAGTAAAAAAAATCGCCCTAATATATATACCTACTGCCAGCGTCAATCGTAGCAGCTGTTGCTCAGCTTTCTGGCTTGTCAGCTTTTCTCTTTACCAGGCGGTACCCTCACTAATCATTTGTTGACAATATATGTATTTGAAAAATTTATAATCCGCCCAAAACTTGGGGAATAGAGATTGAAGAAAATTGAGGAATCGGAAATTCTAAAAGCTTTCTCCGTCTCCAGGCCCCAGGCAATGGAACAGAGAAAAATTTTTTCGGGTATGATCGAAACTCGAGAAATGATAGCCTTCAGGATTATGAATAGTTGTCGATAAAAAAAATGGAGAGCTTGCGTCGCCCACAATCCGCGCGGATGTGCGTTTCGTGGAACAGAAATTTCTCTCTCCTACTCGAGCTTTTTCGTTCTCTCTCCCGCTCCCACTTTCGCTCTTTCTCTCTCATTGGAAGCTCATTCGTGTTTTCGTAACGTGACGTTTCCAAAGGCCTGTGTCCTGAAATAGAAGCCCTTAAAACGCCTCTTTTTTGGCTCTCGGTCGCTTAGAAGACGAAGAACAAGGAAAAAAGGGTGGGTGTACAAAGCTCGAATGCAGCACAACTCTCTGCACTATATAATCGCCATATTGTGGCATGTTAATGCAATATAGCGAGGAAAGAGCAGCGAGCAAAATGAACTGGCTTGAAAGAGCATCAAGCTCCATATTTTGAATTCCTGAACTAGCCTAGTTTATGTGACACAGGCTGAGAATGAAGCCGATGAATGAGAGAAACCGCCGCTGCAAACTTCACGCACCAGCTCCACTTTGAGCTCACCTTGTGGAGACTCTATTTCTACATCGTGTGGTCCAGATATTGGTCTGCTCGCATACCACGAAAAAAGCTACACACACTTCTATCGTCTCTCCAGGGGATCGAAAACCTCGAGGTTTCCGTGTCGTAGGCCTCGGAGCCCCATAAATTAAAACGCCAACGAACGCCCTCGTTTCTATCTTTAATTCGGTGTGATTTTTTCGAAAAAAAAGGTCCAACGATACTCGGATTCTTGTAATGCTGACGCCATCGAGCTTTCAGATAAATGATTTGCATAAATTTGGCGATGATGACCCTTTAATTTGGAGATGTCACTTGATGAGCTCAGACATGGTAAAATTTTTAAATTCTCAAACAAACGAGCTAGAATTTTCTAAACGGTAATTAGGACTCCATATTTTTGTTTTGGACTTGATCAACTTTTCCAATGATCAGAGAATAATGAAAAAAATCATTCAAGTTGGAAATTAGCATGATATTTTTTTCCAATATCCATCGAGCTTTCTTCAAGGCAAAGACAAAATTTTCCTCAAAAGCATTTCGACGAACGATGGTGAAAATAAGAATGTGTGAATTTAGTATTTTCCACGATTATTTTACTTTTGGGGTCATGTAGGAAACTGTAATGGTTTTTTCAAAAGCATGTGGCACTTGTTCAATTCTTTGGAAATAATCGATTCTCCAATCAATTCTGAATCGAACCCAGAAAATCGATTTTCATGAAAAATCGAACCCAAAGAATCGATTTTTAAAAATCGTAAAAAAAAATTAATTGCTATGTACAGCTTACGTGAGTGTTTATTAAGTTTTCGTTATGGAAAATGATTTATTTGGATCAATTTATTTTTAAAACGAAATGATGAATACAAAATATAAAGCAGTTTTTCCATTCTGGCTAAACATAGTTTGTCTTTTTTACACATTTGCACTTTTTAATATATTCTTAAAAATATCATGAATATATTTAACAAATCAGTCTTTTCTATTACATACGTTTCTATTGTTTTACGATATTTTGTATACTTTTACTTTTGATTATTTTTCTCGTTGAGAGAAAACATGATCATGTTTTCAATATTTTAACTTTTAATCTTTTTTACTCTTTTTCTCACGTTTTAACATTTACACATTCTTTTTTTAACCTTGACGTTGATGTTTTACAGACTTTTGTCAATCTTTATTCAATTGCCAATCTTTAATAGATAATGAATTTAATAAAAAATCGAATTTTCGATTTTCAAGGTCAAGAACCGATTCACTGAAAGATCGAAAAGGAAAGAATCGATTTGAAAGATTAATTTTTTTAACAAAAGAATCTATCTTTTGACGAATTGAATCGGAATCGAACATCCCTACAGCATTGTAAAATAGGGTAAAAGCCGGATAGTTGCCGCACTTAAGGAAAAAGCTCTATTACTTGAAAATTAAGTATCTACTGACAATATGCTTGGTGTATATTAAAACATTGGTCTTTAATATTTCATTATGCACTATTTTTGATAATCCAATTAATATTATTTTTGAGTAAATCCCGTTTCATTTGACCTCTTCAAAGAGGGATAGTTGCCCAACGTGGCGGATAGTCGCCTCACGTCGAAAACACTTCGAAGGAGTTTATAATTAATATTAAGTTACAGATTATTTCATTTCATTATATTTTTTTATTTTCATTTGTTTACTTAGATATTTTATTATCCATTTTATTATTTATTCATTAATGCTAGTGCTAAACTAACTTTGGTCTAGCAAGGACTACGCCTGAGCTTTTGTCATATTGCCATTAGGGCAACTAACCGGAAAAGAATTTGGGGTGACTATCCTTTTTGATACGGATACTTGCCCTTTTTATTAAAAAAATAAATAAAAATTATTTCACAACATACCGTATCAGACCGTGTAGTTGAAACTCTAATGTATGCGAGGAAACAAATAGTTGATTGAATCCTCAACCATAACATTATTTATTCAATAAAAATCAGTCACCAATATTAGTACAACTATCCGCTCGTCGAGGTCTCACCACGGAAGATTTTCGCTCACACAGACGAAACTTGTGGGCCCTGTCCTATGTCTTTTGGGCGCTGAGGCCTCCGAGGGCATATTAATAATTACAGAAAAGCACTAATGTTAGGGACATCTCTAACGTAGTGTATTAAAAACCGGGGCAACTATCCCCCCGGGGCAACTATCCGGCTTTTACCCTAGATCCACGAGGAATTTGTAAGTGAACTAGAGCTTCCCCTTTTAGACAAAACGTTATTAACAGCGAAATGATACTCCTTCCTCTTAATCTTCGTCTTCCCGTGAGATATTTCTCCATCGGCTTACTCTTCAAAGGCGCCTCTCGATCTATGCATCACACTCGGAAATTCGTTTGCCGAAACATGTGGCGCCCATAGCTCAGGAAGTGTCTCAACGTAGAGTTCCCGCTCTTCATAGCAATCGTCATCTCTATGTCGAGAGAAAGAAAGAGAGACTTTCGTAGCGGAAATCGTGAAACCTTTTTTTTTATTGCTTCTTCTCCGTTCCTGTGAATCATGACCCGAAGCTTCCTTCTTCTCCCACATTTTGCATGTTCGCCGTGAACCTTTGGCTCCGATAGCACATATGAAAATTCCCCTTCATTTCTAAAAGACAAATGATTAATAGCGCGCTTGTGCCTTTGAAAGGCACATACCGTCCCATAAGGATACGGGTTATACATACGGTACATCGTCAACTATCATACACAATAATATGATTTGATACGCTGCAAAAGCTCGCGAGCTGCGTGTAACATTATTCACGTGCTATACGGATAATTTGACACGAAACGCGAACGTTATACCCGCGCTCTTACGGCAGAAAATACTCTCGAAATATATGCGTTATAACTATATTGAAAACTGGAAGAAAAATCGCTGCTTGCCCGGAGACCCGTTTTTTCTTTCCAATTTCATTTTCGCCCTCGCTCATCCTTCCTATACGCTTTCATTTCTTTTGCCAAGAATCCACGCACTCGCTCTCGAATCTCACAACCAAGTTTGTCCCGTGTCACGAAGTCGTGGAGAAAGGGAATACTCCCAACGCTGTTAAAACGCGCGATATAGAGGAGTCGAAGCCGGAGCCCGAAAGAGTATGTAATCCCATCTGATGGGGGTGCGGCATGCCGCGTATTTCGCGAGTGGCATTACCGCAATATCTTCGTCTTAAGGGATACTTGATCCTCTTTCAATGCAGATGCGAAGATTCCTCGTCTTCCACGAGTTTCCCTCGCGCGTATACTTCAACGAGATTAAAGGAGAAGGCTCTCGTGTCTCTGCAGCGCATTTACACCTCTACACGTCATTTCTCAGCTGGAATATATCGTAATCCGAATTTACGTTGCCGTAATATCTCGTACCATAGTTAAACTCAACCGTGCAAGAAAATCTCACCAGCGATGGTGCAGGAATGTTTCCTGGGAGAGATAATATCTGGTAGAGTTTTGGAGACGTATTGGGATGAAGAAATTTCAGGTAGAGATGTGCCATGATACAAGAAGCTTTCGTCGGTGTGGCACCATAAAGTTCAAATACAGAATTTATGGCAGTGTCTTTGTCGTGTTTCCAACCGTTTCAATATCACTGATGAACACAGATGAATATCTGGTACAGTTGTAAGAGTTCCCGAGAAACATCCTGTCACGTCAAGTCAGCGAATAACGAAGTAACATTCTCGTCTTGAAGCTACGAAACTTTCCATTTCGAGGATTCTCAAAAGATCGCGGTGAATCGAAATGATGACGACAGTAAGGTAAAAAGCTCATCGCCAGTAACGATGTGTCGCACTGATGAGAAATCCTGGATGTAGATCTATGTTGACGACTATCAGTCACAAATTGCACAACAGCTACATAAATTAGAATTTTGGGAAGATTGTAAGACACAGAAAGAGAGTGAGATAAAGGTACACTCAGCCAGAGCCGTCAGCTTTATTTAGCCCAAGCTGATGAAAAGGTTCACTGGTGTCGTGACGAACTACTCTGATAAGAATCGTTTGAGCGATGAATTGCACTGTGAATTGAACCACTGGTGAGAAGATTGGTACGATATAGGCGAATCGTCGAACTAGCCACAGGACGTAGACCGGTCCATTAACCGAACTGATCGAACTGATCGGATAGGTTATATCCCCCTTTGTTTCCTGTACAGTTTTGTGTGCAGTTTACTCCTTCGCACTGGACGAATGTTTGCCCCGGTGTCTTCCGATCATGGTGAAGTTTCTCATTGTGGTTGGGACGGGTGATACGACCAAGTGAGTTATACCACAGAGTAGAACGCCGCGAGCGATCCACCGCCCAGATTCCCAGTTATTCTCTCAAGTGGTCAAACTCGAAGGTCCCTGTGAAATCACTTGTTTCTGTGTACAGTACCGTTCGCCACTCTGTTCCCCAGGATTCTTCCTTCATCCATTTTGTCGTATATACGTATAACCACAAATTTGGTGTGCTGTGTGGCTCACACCACTCGTCCGATATCGCCACCTGAGACCAGAACAGACTCTACTCCGGAAAATCTCGGGTTTGCCGTACAGCCACAGTCTTCCTTCTGGTCCGAGCTATGCAATGCGACTGTAACTATAAAATACATCATTCGCATCCCCCTGCCTGTATGCTGGACAAATAAAGAGCGACCTGCGAAACTATCTCATGCTCACAAGTTGAAAATAGTAATCGAGCGATAAGTCGCAGCGACTCGTCCGTGTCTCCATAAAGTGATTCCCAGACGGTCAACAGACCAATTTGTTTGCTGCTCGGATCTGGCATCGAGGAAGATCCGATGCAACGATTCAGCCTCTTCGTTCTTGTTTCTCATTCGAGCCCCTGAAAACTTGAAGGTCTCTGCCGCAGACACGACAGTTGGATGTAATCAATCACGAGATCGCTAACTGTGTTGGTATTATTGAGAAAATTCATGCGATGCTGTTCTCATCCTTGTTTCACTGTCGAATACCGCGTAGCTCATGATTTTACGTCATCACTTCTTCTGGCGGATGAATGATTGATTATGCTACTGAAAAGAACGGGTACGTTGTCTTGAATGACAAATGAATAGAGTGGAAGGAAAAGAAGTATCTAGTGAGGTCCTTGACTCAAAGTCAAAACTAAGTCAAAAGTCTCAAAGATGATACTCTTATTTCGTCTAGCTTTATTCTTGAATGATCGTTGCTGAAGACCTATGTGAACGTAGCCACCCCCAAATGGACATTTACTGGGTTAAGTTTCCCAAAAAGGACTTAAAGTCATAATTTGTCTTTCTTCAATTGTCGTGACATGGAATCCTCACTGGAGAACACGAATATGCTATTTTTGACAAATCATCAACAATCACCAACAATAGACAGCATCAAAAAGCGTTTTGATAGTGTCTATTTGTAAATAGACTTTGCCTTCAGCCGAGCTATTACAGGAAGAATAAAATGGTGACAATGAGTAGGATATTTCAATATTTTGGGACACCAACTTTCTAGGATAAGACGGTAAGTGAGCGATTTTCCGTGGCCATTCCATTATACATTCCATTAGAAAAAAAATTCTTGACATCGTAATTCCACAACACTTTATTTAATGTAATATACTGACGCAAGTGTGAACAGGCTGTACGGAATAATTTTCCCATGATGGGACGATTGATGTGTCGCCTCCCTGTTTTGACTGTTATTCTTCACACGTGCACACACAAACACGCGAGAGTTACTAAAAAAAAGTGGCTTAAGCAAAAAAAAAGGAGGTTACTAGTGGATCTTCTCTATCAGCTGGTCCCTCAGCATTAAAGACGAGTGATGGTGTCTCCCCTAAACGAAAGAGATTATCCTCTGTCAAACACGCACTTATTACAAGTCTCTGGGATCTCTCGTGACCTCTTCCTTCACACCGCTCTATAACCCACCCTGCTTGTAAGTCAGAATCGTCCCCTTCATTATGCATCGAGTTTCATCAAGTGGAAACATTAAGTGTCTGCTTTTTACAATCATAAACTACGGGCACACGCGTTGAACAAGCAAACATCAAAATTCTTCTGGATCTTATGCAAGTCAGAACCAGCGTTTGTTCAGGAATCCGCAGTTGATGACCTGCAGAGGGTGAAATGTGGAAAAAGAGAGAGGAAGAGAAGATATTTTGTGGAGCCCTGAGCAGTAGAGCTTTTGAAATCAAAGCCACAATTGGTACGTGGACTTTCGCGAGCTTTTATCAAGTTATGAAATCAGGAATTTCTCTAAGCTTAACAGCTCTCCCTTCTCACTTATTGGAACTTTATTTCAAGTACGATAATGTGAGCTTTTGTGGTTGTTTTTGCCGTCCATCTGATCAAATTTGCCTTAAAATAAATTCAATTTTATCCAGAGAAATATTTTTTGGATAACGAAATTCATAAGTCATATAAAAATCTTCAATTCTCTCTTTTTCTTCGACTCTTCAACAATTAAATAACGAAACATCATATAAAAAATCAAAATTTGACTTGGTATTTTCACTTCACATTTCAAAAATTTTTAACCGCTGTTTTTTCACTTCTCGTTCGAAGAAATTTGATGGAGCTCTTTTGTCAAATTAAACACTGGGATTTTATTTCCCACTTGAGTATGTTATTGCTAACTATACAAGGACGAATGTTGTATATGTGTCATTCCATACCATTTCGACCTGGATCCGACCCTTGACCTCTCGAATTTGGTTCGCAATTTTTTGTATGATTTTTCTCACTTTGAAAGGCACCTAGTTTTTTTTGTAGATTTTTTCAGATTGAATTTGAATCTTCTACAATTTTTTAATGATTTTTATTGATCGACACAATTTAAACATTTGAAAAAATTCTGAAAAATCTTGTGTCAGATATCAAAATTTTTAAGCTTAGGGCCAGAGTGGGGAGATTCCTTCTTCTTACTATTTTCATGCTTTTTCCGAAAAAAACGTTTAAAAAATTAGAAGCGGGAGTCATTGTACTATGGAAAATTGCTGAAACATTTTCATATGTCATATCGGATTTGAAATTTTTTTCAGATTTTTCGCAAAAGATTTCTTTTTTCTTTATTTTGCTAATAAATAGTTCCGAAAAATCGGAAAATTTTTTCAAGAATCCGATATGACATATAAAAATGTTGCAGCAACCATCTATAGTAAAATTACTCTCGCTTCTAATTTTTGAACGTCTTTTTTCGGTAAAAGCCTGAAAATAGTAATCTCCCCACTCCGACTCTAGGCTTGCTAAAAAAATTAGAAGCGGGAGTTATTTTACTATGGATGGTTGCTAAAACATTTTCGCATGTCATACGGGATTTCTGAAAAAAAATTCAGATTTTTTGAAGCCATTTATATTAGCAAAATAAAGAAAAAAATAAATCTCTTGCGAAAAATCTGAAAAAAATTTCAAAAATCCGATATTACATATGAAAATGTTTCAGCAACCATTCATAGTAAAATAACTCCCGCTTGTATTTTTTTGACTTTTTTTCGGAAAAAGCTTAAAAATAGTAAGAAGGAAAAATCTCGCCACTCCGGCTCTAAGCTTAAAAATTTTGATATCTGGCACACGATTTTTCAGAATTTTTTCAGATCTTTAAATTGTGTCGATTAATAAAATCGTTTAAAAAATTGTAGAAGATTCAAATTGAATCTGAAAAATCTACAAAAAAACTGGGTGCTTTTCAAAGTGAGAACAATCATACAAAAAATCGCGAGCCAAATCCGTGAGATCAAGGGATAGACCCAGGTCGAAATGGTATAGAATGACACAAATACATACATAGATACATTATTTTATATACATACATTTATATATGCGTTCTCGTTGTTCAGGAATTCTGCCTCTGTCGGACGACGATCAAGAGTCCGCCCCGGTCATTTCATTACGTGCGTACTTAACGCCATACTATGTACCACGTTGGCTTGTCGCATGAGCATTAAATGACTTAGGTCGTTTTCATCGTAACGGAGATGGAAATAACTTTTGGCTTCCCTCTCTCTCTCTCTCTCTCTCTCTCTCTCTCTCTCTCTCTCTCTCTCTCTCTCTCCTCCTCTCTCTCTCTCTCTCCCTCTCTCTCCTCCTCTCTCTCTCTCTCTCTCCCTCTCTTTCTCTCTCTCTCCCTCTCTCTCTCTCTCGCTTTTCCTCTCGTGTGCAAGCTCAAGTCGTTGCATCGTTCACGAGAGGCCGAGATAGAGAAAAGCTCCTCCTCGGACGTCAAGCTCTCACGAGCAGCGCTCTGTATCTTGAGAGAACCCTTTCCACACTCTACCTCATTTTCCCCACGATGAAGCTGACCGGATTAACGACAGTTACTGCTGCAAAGTCCCCATACGAGACTATGGTGACCGGGCAGCTTTCAACCTTCCAGCGAGCTTCTCGAAACATCTCGCAGAGAAGACGAAACGCGGGAAAGAGAAGAACGAAAATGAGACCGAGCAACAAACGCACTCATATAGAGCGTTCTCCGACATTCCGGCAACTTTTTTTCTCACAAAGTGTGAGACAAATATTTTTTTAACAAACCTTTCAGAAAGCTGGAGGGACTTTCCATGAATAATTTTAGATTTTTAGAATTTTAGATTTTAATTTAATTTCAAGGGATTCAAAATCCCTGTCCTAAAAAATATAGGTCACAAAGAAAAATATGATTCCTCGAAAAAACCGTAGTTTTTTCTCATATCTATGATGAACTTCTCATGATCAGTTTGTCAACTGTTTGAATTCCCCATGAAAACCATTTTTATTATGCTGTCAAATTTGACAAGACTTTTTTTATACTAAAATGCCAGTTGGACCAATTCTGAACTATTTTGAAAGGTCCAAGCATCTGCTTGAAGATTGGGTAAATTTAGCAACAAAATAAAAGTGATTAAAGAATTGTGCAAATAATTATATGAAATTTGGGCCTGGAAAGGACTTGGAAGGATCTTGGAAAAATTAAATTACAAATATTAGACGTTTGAAAAATCTGAATTAATAATAAGTATTTTTTCCTGGTAATGTAAATTGCTAAAGATTGAAACATTATTGGAAGATCGGAGAAAAAAGATGCGGAAATACTGGAGAATACCTCATATTTATCGATGTGCATATATGCAAAACCAGGGGACCGTGCGAAAAGACGTCTCCGTGACAATTTATATATATATATCATATACGTACGAGAGTCATAGATGTAGAAGAAGATTGGGACAGAGAACGAGATACGAGGGACCCGGAATCTTCCTTTTCTGTTGGAACAGGTGCACGCTGGCTCTATTTCGGCTCGAGGTGGCACCAAGTATATATAGTCAGGGTAAAACATCGCACGAACGAAATTTCCATCCGTCGGAGCATAGAATCGCGTTTCCACGCTAAATCGTCGTGTCACGGGACATTTTTTTTCATGTACATATATGGGACCGTCTACGCTAAACACACGATTTTTTGCACGACTCTACCGAGACGTTCGAGGGATTCTAATTATTTTATTTTATTTTTCCCATGATCGTTCGTTCAACGAAAATTCCTTAAACGAAAGTTCGAACACAAATGATCGTCATCCTGTTTACATACAAAACAATCTTAAGTCAGACGCATTTGTAATTTCTTAAAAAGTTTGTAAATTATTCTTGAAATTTGAAATTATTTTAATAAAAAATTATTAATATTTTTTTATTTGAAAAAATAAAGTTATTCATGCGACTCTTAAGATTTGAAAATTATCATTGTCGAACTTTTTCAAATTAATTAAACTTTAAAATTTTTAAAATTCGATAAATAAATTGTTTTTTTTATTAAAAAAATCGTCCAATCCAAATTTATACACAAAATTATGCGATTGTAAAAATCGTTTTCTGAATTTTGTAAGATTTGAAAAAAAGTTTTGCAAATAAGTGATGAAGAATAATAAAAAAAAACTGCTAGTGCACCTTCGGCTCAGTAAAATCGCCGAAAAAGAATTTCTGGACCAAGTCTGAGGGAGTCAAAGTAAATGAAGAGAGAGAGAGAGAGAGAGAGAGAGAGAGAGAGAGAGAGAGAGAGAGAGGAGAGGTTTGGAGTTGGATGATTTGACAGGGAAAACCTCATACATACATATCTACATGTATATACGAAAGCTGTCATCCTGTTTGCCACGCATACCTGTGTATGTATCAGATCCTCGTCTTGTCCCCATATCTCTGCCCGGAGGGATGTAGTTTTTTCTCTTAATCCCAATTTTGTCCGGGCTTACACAAACTTTCCGTCGACATAAATACTGCTTAACGCGCTTCGTGCTTCTCTCTGTCAGAGAGCAAGTTGAATATAGAGGCTGATATAACACCCCCTCATACGGATCCTGTCACTTTATATATATGGGGCATTCCACGTCAAATCACGCGGTGATCGGCTCAACCCTCTCAGATTTTGATGTCCAATGAATTGTGGGTTTCGTTTGGTCCAAAAAATGACCCAAAATTTTTAGAAATTTTTATTTCATTTTTGAAGGGTTGCCCGAGCTAAAAAATCGTTAAATTGAGGGAAAACACAAAGAGGGGCCTTTTTTAAATTAATGCATTTTTTTCACAGAAACTAGGGCCCAAAACAGATATTTTCGTCATAGAGTTCGATGATGAGCAAAAAATAATTACGATTTTTTTTTAATTTTTCAATTGTGTTCGAATCATCCGTTTTATTTCAAGTCGTCGAGGCTAATGAATTTTCGAAAAATGTTGTCGTTTCACTCTTAAAGCAAGAAAGAAAAATCAAGTTTCACTGGAAAAATATTTTTGATATTGTTATTCTCACTACAAGAAACAATCAAAATGAGAAATTATAAAAAAAATAAATTAAAACACAAAAAAAAAATAGTAATTATTTTCGGCTCATTATCGAACTATGACAAAAATATCTGTTTAGGGACCTAGTTTCTGTGAAAAAATTTCATTAATTTAAAAACGGCCCCTCTTTATACGTTTCCCTCAATTTAATGATTTTTTAGCTCGGGCAACACCTAAAAAATGAAATAAAAATTTCTAAAAATTTGAGTTCATATTTTGGACCAAACGAAATGCACAATCCATTGGACATCAAAATCCGAAGGGGTCAGGCCGATGACCGCGTCACTTGATGTGGAATGCCCCATGTATACATTAATATATATAAACATACATGAAACATCGTCAGGGTGACATTTTTTTCCACGTTGACAATTCACCCCCCTGAGCGTGGGCAAATGTATAATCTTAAGGGTGGAAAAAAGGCGTGGAAGTGGAGGGCGTATATTTTTCCGGCAAAGAAAGAGGGATAAAAATGTTCACCGTCAGCTTTAAGTTGAGCCACTCTCTCTCCGCTAATACTTCGATCCTCGCCGGCGCAACAATAAAGCCTGTTCGCTTTTTTTTTGTTCTTCCCTCCCTTGATCTTTCTCCTTCGGTCTCCGGGCACGAGCCGCCTCGTCATCATCCCTCGGTGGAAATTCGCTCAACACCTGACGACAGGACCCACATGCTACTTTATCCACGCGCCACCCCATGAATTTATTCCATCGATTACACTCTGTCAGGAACTCTGCCCTCCCGGTATACCATATTTAGATATCAAGGCGATGAAAAATTTTTTCCATAAAAAAAAGGACTGAAGAGAAGAAAAAACAAAAAAATTCATCATTCGACCCGGCTTGGTCGTTCGCTCGATCAGACCCCGCGTGAATTCACCCCGGGTACTTTTCTCTCGAGCTGTCCCAGTATGGGGTAACAAGGGTAGTTGGGGGAGAAGAACGCTCTGATAAATATCATATAGATAGTGCACGGAGGATTTATGTTTATAGGATTTTTCCTTTTCCTTTATTATCTGATCCTTTCAAATATTCACGGAATTTTGAAAATTTCTTTGGGAGCACAGGAAGAGTTCCCTAATTTTTTCCTATTCTTTCGACTTTTCCTTTGATAAAAGATTTTCCAAATTTTGCTTTGTCTGATTAATTATGCCTCTGTAATAATTGGTATCGAAATTCTGAATTGACAATCACTTCAATTCAATAGCAGGGATCATTTTGTTTTTTGTAGAAGCTTAAAGAAATATCAAAAACTCAAAAATTGAAAGTTCAAAAACTCATTAGAAACGTAAAAGTATTAAATAACCATAGTTTCATTAAATATCGATGGAAGAATTTTCAAAACCTTTCCCTTATTCCTAATTTTCTAAATACATTTATTTACGTATATTGCAAAACTGTTTTTTTTCCTCAAAGTCGATTCAAGACGGAAAACAGTAGACCAAATAAATTTTAATGATATTGATGATTAACCCTCCGTGGTTACATTTATTTGGATCGATTTGACCTTGTCCATTTTCGAACAAGTATAGTGACCAAACTATCGGCCCGAAAAATCTCGAAAAATTACAGAACATTCTTCAAACATTCCAGATGATGGATTAGAAATTAGTTTATAAAAAATCAAATGACTATGGGTCGTTCCATGTCAAATCGACCAAGAGTTGGAATCAACCCCTCTCAATTTCGATGAAATTTGGTCAGAAGTTTTCGTTTTCAATTAAACGGAGTTCTACCGAAGGAAAAAATTAAACTTTTTATTTCAAAAGTTATTCAAAATTTAAAATTTCACAATTTTTCAAATCTTTAAAGTTTGTTTTTCAAATATTTCGAAAACTATGATAGTTACGAAAACTCGTTCTGAATTTATTTTGAAGAGTATACTTGGGTATACTAAGGGTATACTAAGAAAAAAAAATATTAAAAAAAAAAATTTGAAAAATGATGAATATGGAGAATTTTGAATTTTTCAAAAATCGTGCAAATCCAAGTTCCATATTTTATTTTTGGTTCATTTTTTTTATATAATACCTTGTACTGATCTTAAGAGATCCTGAAATTTTCAGGATAGTGTGTTTTTGTTTTAAAAATAAAACTTTTTGAATTTAAAAAACATTTTTTTTGTTTCTCCTCTAAGTTAAGTAAAGTCGAACAATCATGTAATGCTGTAATTTTGAGCAGTCAAAATTTCAATCAATGACAATTAAAAAAAAAAAATTACCAAAATTTAAAAATTTATATTTTTGAAACAAAAACACACCATCCTGAAAATTTCAGCATCTTTCAATATCAGTACAAGGTATTATATATAAAAAAAATTTAACCAAAAATAAAATATGGAACCTGGATTTTCACGATTTTTGAAAATTCAAAATTCTTCAAATTCATCATTTTCCAAATTTCTTTTTTGAATATTTTTTTTTGTAGCCCCAAGCTCTTCAAAACGAATTCAGAACGATTTCTCGTAACTATGATAGTTTTCAAGATATTTGAAAAATAAACTTTAGAGATTTGAAAAATTGTGAAATTTTAAATTTTTAATAACTTTTGAAAGAAAATTTTTTAATTTTTTTCCTTCGATAGAACTTCGTTGTATTGAAAACGAAAACTTCTGACCAAATTTCATCAAAATTGAGCAAGGTCGATTCCAACTCTTGGTCGACTTAACATGAAATTACCCATATATATTTTTAAAAAATCATAAAGAAGAAAAAAAGAAAAGTAGTCGTGGGGTCAATTTGACCCCACGATCACAAAGATTACAGAATTATGCTCGTTTGAAATTGCAAAAATTTGAATACTGAAAATATTTTGTAAAATTAAAAAACTATTTTTCAATAAATCTACCACAAAAGACGAATTCCTGCCCCAATCAGAGAGCCGGGTCAGATCGTGAAAAATACGGGCAATTATCCGTATTATATATATTAGAGCTTTGTATGATTCATGCGGGGGATGGAAGGGGAAAAACTGAAAATTGTGAGAAAATTCCGCTGTGAGTGAGAGATGTACGGAGATGACAGAGGGTCGGGAGGGGGGGGGGGGAAGAAAGCGCAAGAACTAGTGGCAGAGAGGTAAAAACGGGACGGGACAAGTAAAGAGGATCGCGCGTTCTTGAGGATCGCGAAATATGGGATGGGGAATATTATGCAAAGTGGTAGACAGATGCACACTCGTTGGATAACGTCCGCCTTACCCCACGCTCATAGAAGAGAATGGAGAAAAGAATGCTGGATACCAAAAAGCGTCGCGACGTGAAACTCGCGCTCTCATAGCTCTCTCGTTGCATACATAGATCATTTTTTTATTTTTTTATTTTTTTTTCAAATGCCTTTACTATATTCGCGTTTGCTCATCATCTCCTGGTTTTCTTCCTAGTTCTCCGTCCCTTTCTCTCCGTCTTGCTCTGTTTGTCCTGGCTTTCCATCTCCTCGCTTCTCTCTCTCTCTCTCTCTCTCTCTCTCTCTCTCTCTCTCGCTCTCTCTCTCTCTTTTGCTCTGGAAAATGGCCGTCGCGTGTTCACCCCGAAACTCTCCATCTTCCTCCACTCTGCTGCTCTTTTTACCTCCCCTTAAAAAATATAATTACTTCTTTCAGCTGCTTCGCGTCTGCGAAATCTCCGGAATGTGAAAACGAACGCGCTTTTTGTGTCTGTCGCTATAAATATATATATATATTGGAACTCGGCAGAAAGAGTGAGGAATCCCGGTCAAGGTAAAATGCCTGCTTGGCGAACATCCCCCTCGCGAATGGTGAAAAAATTCTGTCGCTTTCGTTCCTCATTTCGTCGTTTTTTCTCGTATTCATTTGTTTATGACCAGTGCTTCTTTTTCCCCGCTCGTGTCAACAAAGGCGTTTCGGGGGAAGGATTTATATCCGTTTTCTCTGGTTCATCAATGAGGAATACTCCTCAAATTCCTTTCTACAAGATTGCCCGGAAATTAAGAATTCATCGATCAATTATAGCGAGTATTATCGATTTTAAGAATGTTGAGTCCCTATGAAACCTTTTAATGTTAATTGTTCAATAAATAGCTTCTTAATCGTCGTGAAATTTTTACACGACCTCATGAATACTTCATGTAAAAACATATTAAATGTTCAGAATTCTATCATCATTACTTCAACCTCCTTAAGGGTTAAAATTGAAAATGAGAGAATTCTGAAAATTTGGTATGTTTTTGTATGAAGTATTTAAGAGGCAGTGTAAAAATTTCACGACGATTAGAAAGCTCGTTATTAAAATATTAACATTTTGTTAAGAACAATTTTTTAAACAAACAAAAAAAATATTTATCAATCAACTTCATTTTTTTTCCATTGCTTTCAATATAGTGTATCAAAAAATTGAGAGGTCAAAAAAAAACTCATCGCAAAGTTATATCATGTGCATAAGACTACATTTAATTTAATTTAATTTGTTAATTGTTCGATAACGAGCTTTCTAATCGTCGTGAAATTTTTACACGACCTCTTAAATAATTCATCCAAAAACATACCAAATTTTCAGAATTTTCTCATCATTGGCGATTTGGGACTCAACATCCTTAAGAATAATATAAAGAGCATATGATAAATTTTCGCGATCTACTGATTTGAGTCTGCATTTGAACTATTTCGGATCTGTACTGAAAAGTATTCTTGATAATATTCATCGTTTAGAAATCATGAAAAAAAAGAGCTACAATGTCAATTAAACTTACCTTTTTTGATTGAGAATCTGAAGTAAAAAAATAACCCTCGCAAATTTCGTAGAATATTCTTCTGCGGACAAAATAAACTCGCAGTCATCAAGATCGAACTGAAATTACAAGTTTGACTCCCGATTAACTGCATAAAAATATTTTCGTAAATTTACTGGGGTAAAGTGAATTATTTTCCTTTTGAAAAAATTATTTTGCGACAGGATATCGTTTCGATAACATTTTTGCATGAAGTAAAATTAATCAGAGCCATTAATTATGAAAAAAAAACAGAGCTACGATGATAATTAAACTATCTTTTCAATTGAGAATTTGACGAAAGAAAATAACGCTCGCAAATTTCATAGAATATTCTTTCACACACAAAATGAAGTCACAGTCATCAAGATCGAAGTAAAATTACAAATTTGACTTAAGAAAAACTGCGTAAAAGTATTTCCGTGAATTTGCTGAAGTAAAGTTAATGATTATCCTTTTGAAAAATCATTTTGAGAGCAACTTAGCGTTAAGTGAATTTTATTCTGTTTTCATTTTACGCCCCGGAGCAAAATTTTAGCTTCAATATCTTTCACTCTCGTATGTTGCACACGACGAGGCTATTCCTCGACGATATAGCGCGTCGAGCCGAACGTCCTGAAATATTCATAACCCGAGATCATCCTTAACCCACTAATTGATATTCCGCACATCTGGAAGCCGCCGCGCACGGCAGCCGGCTCTGTGCTGCGGGTTTCAGGTATATAACCATCATATATATATATATAGATATATTTATATACATGAATGCTCTCCTTGGTGTATCCAACAGGTGTTCGGATTTGTAATGGTGTGCCTGCAATGTACTCAAGCCCCCTCCGGCCGCTAAGTTTTGATATCCACGTATAGAAATATTCTGCACTCCCGCGGACTTTTCCCGAACTATACCTTTGAGCCAAAATACACAACATTCCACAGAGACCGTTCAAAACCGATTCGATTTTTAAAACTCGTTGTTCACCTCATTTCGTCATTTTTGTGGAGCAAAAAAAAATTCCGTGAAAAAAGAAACGTGGAAAATTTTAGTTGTCAAATTTTTCCAAAATTCACTGTTTTGTCCAACTTCGAAGTTACCTTCATAATTCACGGCTGTCCAAAATTTTGTATATTTCATGAGAGCATTTTCGTTCAAGGCGGTATTCTGGTCTAGGATTTGAAAAAATCAATTTTTTTTACATATTCTTAAAGTTTCGACCTTGAAGAATATATTCTCGGAAGGGAATTTTTTAATTGCGATAAGTTACGGAGTTATAGCTATTTTAGTGACACAGCAACTACGCCCGTCACGTTGGTGCACAACTTTAAGGGGGTCGTCTAGTGTGAAACCTGTTTTTTAATGTTTTTTTTTCGGGAATTTTTTCTTGACAAACCATTAAAATAAAATAATCTATGAATTGTGTATCATTTTTACTAACATTTAAACAGACTTCGTGAATTTTTTGAAGTGAATGTATTAAATATAATCGGAGATACACCGCCCAACACGAACACATATAAAAAAAAAAAAGGTGCTCCACTGCTGCCATGATTCCGGCCGTTCTGCTTATCTGAAATCAAAAACTAAACGCCATTTCAATTGTGAGACTTGAGGCTCTACCGTGAACCAAGATAAAGTCAGAATTAAAAAAAAATCATTTTTTTAAGCTTTAGAAAAAAAATAGTAATTTTTGCTACAAGTGTAGAAAACAACGAATTCCATCGCGCGTGAAGTTGCCGCATGAGCCGAAGACTTATGGTGCATTTCACACTCGTACTCGTGTGAAATGCACCATAAGTCGAGGCGAATGCGGCAACTTACGCGCGATGGAATTCGTTTTTTTTGCACATGTAGCATACATTATTTTTTGCAATGACTGCCCCGAAAGTGGGATTTGAGATTCAATAAACCAATGACATATTCAAATAAGAACTCGTATATATATAACCAGCAGTAGGTTTATTTTTTTAGACACTCTCCATTTCATGAATTTTGCATAGATGTTCAAATATTTGTCCTTTGATTTCTTCGGTAATAATTTCTCTTCGGCCGATATAGCGGCTTCAATCAGTTCCACGGGTGTAGATGCTCTTGGGCGCTCGTTTTCTTCATCCATTCTGTATTCCGTATTCCCTCAGAAAATGCGACTGTCATAAGTTGACGTCACGTGTCACATGAATTCCGCTACATTCAAGTTTGTTTAATCGGTTTAAAATCGTAGAACAAAAAACGATCAACTGTCAAAAAATCCGTTTTTTCGTAAATCAATGGGGTAAAGTGAGCTATAAATAGAGTTATTCCCGCACAAGTTCGGGAATCTGTGACATTCCCGCACAAGTGCGGGAATGTTAAGCATCGTTGAGAAATTAGCCACTTTCCGCACGTCAAACACCCATCGAAAATCGCACTTTCGGGGCAGGCATTGCAAAAATCAATTTTTCGCATTGAATATTTTTTCTAAAGCGTTAGAAAAAAATGATTTTTTTGGAATTCTGACTTTATCTTGGTTCACGGTAGAGCCTCAAGTCTCACAATTGAAATGGCGTTTGGTTTTTTTATTTCAGATAAGCAGAACGGCCGGAATCATGGCAGCAGTGGAGCACCTTTTTTTATATGTTTTCCTGTTGAGCGGTGTTTCTTCGATTATATTAAACACATTCACTTCAAAAAATTCACAAAGTTTGTTCAAATGTTCATAAAAATGATACACAATTCATAAATTATTTTATTTTAATGGTTTGTCAAAAAAAGAATCCCGAAAAAAAAAACATTAAAAAAACAGCTTTCACACTAGACGACCCCCTTAAGGGAGTATTCTGATCTGGAATTTTGCAAAAATCATTTTTTTATTCTTAAAGTTTAGATCTTGAAGAATATATCCTTGAAAGGAATTTTTCTAATTCCAATAATTTACGGAGTTATAGCTATTTTAGTGACGCAGCATAGACGTTTTTCTCAAAACTACTTTTCTCAACATGGCTGACATGATATCTTAAGTTCTACTCAACCGATCTTCTTCAAATTTTTCACCAATTTTCAATCTATAACTCTCTATCGCCCCTCCACTTCTGTATCATTTTTTTTTACTATTGTAAAAAAATTAAAAACTATGAAAAAAAGTGTCAAAAAACGTCTTTTTTGTTCAGACAGCCGTCATTTTGCGAAATTTTTTTTTCGTTTTCTCTGAGGTGGGAGCATTGACATTCTTAATAAATAAAAACCTTTTCTTAAATTTTGTATCGGATGACAAGAAAGGTTTCAGTGTGTCAGCCAGCGAACCCCTCATTTTAGCCCCAACCCCAAACTCAACCCCATTTGCCACCTTATAACTCATTTAACTTTCGTTTTCTTTCTCGAATTTTTTTTTGTTCATTGTCAAAATATTAATAAATGTGCCGTAAAAAAATGGTAAAAATATTTTTTGTTTTTTTATTTAGCTCAAGAAAACGCCCAAAATGTCTTCAGACCAAAATACCGCCTCAAATTGGATCCTCAGAAAAACCTCCATTTTCAAAATTGTATAATTATGCGATTATTTATATAAAAAAAGGTTCGTTTTCCCGATTTTTAATTTTTTTAAATGGATATATAGAGCACGATCGACATATCCGGACTCCTCAGTCGAATGTAAATCTCAGTTCACTGATTCGAATGGATGTGTATTCTCGTTGGTGAAAATTTGAAATTTCACACACGGCGTTAAAAAAAAACGTAGAAAACGCGCGTCAGTCCCTGATCAATCTCGATTTCTCGCCACAGGCAAGCCCTTTGAGATTTTCGGGCTGGCGAAGCGAGAGAGAAAAAAGGCCTTCCATATCATGGATCTTTCACAATCCACGTCTCTCATCTATATGCCAACGTATGTGAATCCCTCGTTACGAATCTGTCAGATGGACCTCCCAGCACTGCGAAGGGGATTTTTTTTCCTACTCCATCCATGGAAAAGCGTAGAGCGTAATTAGTCGAACGGATTCGTCCGATTCCTTCACCATGTGGCGTGTGTAACGATGTAATTTCCTTTGCCGAAAGAGATCATGTTTCTTCGGGGGATTTGAGATTCATGCGCTCGACGAACGAGTCGCTGACCGGACGATATTAACGAGTCAGAAATTATTCACGAAATCGAAACTCGTCTATAATATAATCCCTAGAATATGCTCGTTTCCGTTTCGTTCATGAGCAGAAAAAAAATTGTTGCACGAAGCAATTAATCGTGAATAGACGTTCAGACAAATTTTTCAATGAAATATAGTGATGGGCGATACAGTATCGATATTTGGAATATCGATACTCTTCGACCCAAATATCGATATTTTGTATCGATTCTTGGCGTTACGATATTTTCAAGTATTGATACGCAATACATAAATATCGAAATTTCGATACAACCGATTTTTATTGAGTTTATGTTACCGACTGTGGCAAAAAATTACCGGTTTTGTTACCGACTGAGGTACAAACGACAGTTTTTTATTACCAACTGAGGGAAGAAACTACAGTTTTTTGTTACCGACTGAGGTATAAAACTACTGTTTTATTTCGAACAGAGGTTTGATTGCATTTTTATTTGAGTATCGATATCGGTGATATCGATATCGCATTCCCGATATTACACCTGTATCGATACTCAGACCACCAATACGTATCGATACCAAATATCGATACATTCATCAAATATTGCCATCACTAATGAAATAGGCAAGTTTCTGGTTGCTTTGAACAAATTTTGGTCCAGTGACTATCCGTTGAATTACTCGAGAATTTTCATTATACCAACTAAAATTCGATTAGTTTAGTTAAAATAATTAATTAAAATTATTTGCTTTCTCAGTACAGTCGTGCAGTAGTGTTTTTGTTGTAGAGTGTTTTTCCAATCCAGCAACGCCGAAAATGAAATTCTGAAAAAAAATTATTTGGGAGAGCAAACTATAGAAATGAATATAAATTATAAATGAATATTACAGATCATTTATGGATTCTTTGAGTATGGAAAAACTTTTATTTTGCTTCATTTTCACAATTGGGGATGTTCGATTCCGATTCGATTCTTTGAAAGATCGATTTTTTTGTTAAAAAAATCGATCCTTTGAATCGATTGTTTCCTTTTCGATCTTTAGACTAATCGATTCTTGACCTTAAAAATCGAAAGTTCGATTTTTTATTAAATCCATTATCTATTAAAGATTGGCAATTAAATAAAGATTGACAAAAGTCTATGAAACATCAACGTCAAGGTTAAAAGAAAAAAAAGTATGTGAGAATGTTGAAAAGTGAGAAGAAGAGTAAAAAAACATTAAAAGTTAAAATATTGGAAACATGATCCAACGAAAAAAAATAATCAAAAGTAAAAATATACAAAATATCGTAGAACAATAGAAATTTATGTAATAGAAAAACGGCTGATTGGGTAAATATCTTCATAATATTTGTCAGAATATATTAAATAGTGCAAATGTGTAAAAGAATCAAACTATGTTTAGCCAGAATGAAAACTGTTTTATATTTGTTATTTTGTATTCATCATTTTGTATTAAAAACAAATTAATCCAATTCAATCATTTTCCATCGCAAAACCTTAATAAACACTTATGTAAGCTTTAATTAGCAATTTATTTTTTTACGATTTTTAAAAATCAATTCTTACGAAATCGATTGTTTGGATTCGATTTTTCATGAAAATCGATTGGAGAATCGATTCTTTCCAAAGAATCGAACATCTCTATTTACAATAATTATTCGGTAATAAACGCCGTTTCACGATCGGCAGAATTCCTTCAGCAAATGTTGATCGATCTGAAAAATTCAAATAAATTCTTGTAATATAAGTCTGTTTTATAGTCTATTAAGCCAAATTTTTTAATTTCGAGAAATTAAACAATTTATGGTAGCTTCGACAAATTCATGCGTTTCGTTTCAAAATTTTGACAATTCGAAACATTAAAGATTACGCTCGATAGACTATAGATAAAACGATTCTGAATATTTAGGGGAAAAGAGCATACAAAAATATTGAAAACTCTAATTGAGTTATTTTGCCAACTGTGTCGGAAAAAGTAGTTAGGAGAAAAACGCACGCAATGATTCAAGTGCGTTTTTCTCCACGTCGTCAATATCTCTAAATTTCTTATAACTCACGTTTAATCTCCTATTTCCGCTTCATATTTTATTCCCTCTTTCTCTATAATCACATTTTTCCATCCAATCTACAAAAATAAGGGTCGTTGGGTCCAACAAACGGAGTCGCGCTCTCATTCTCATGTCGCGTGGTCACCTTTTCCATTGTAACTTTGGAACAACTTGGAATTTTTTCAATCCCTTTTCACGAAATCAATCCCAAAACTATAGAGAACAACAATCCATACCAAAAAAATCGATTCTTCAAAAATTCTGCACAACGTCGCGCCTCAAAGCTGACATCAGCACTTGGCTGATTCACGTCGATTCAACCCGCACTTCAATCAGCTTTTTTTCTCATTTGCAGCACTGCGAGGTCCAAAAACTCGTGATTCACGAATTGCCAACACGCCCGCGCATAAAAAAGGAACAATTGCAATAACAGCAAGTCACATTGCTCCCTCGGCAATGAAGATAGAGTCATGCGACTGGAAGAGGGTGCAACGATCACGTACAGCGAGAAAACAGAGAGTTTGCTTCTGAGTCACAGGAACAAGAGGGTGAGTCCGACAGCCAAACACGCGATACATCGTCCCAGCTTTTCGATGGAACAGGGTTTTTCACTCCCGGTGATTGGGCCGATGGGGCAATAGTTAACGCGCTGCGAAGGGACAAAGACCGAGAGTGCATCGAAGACCTCCACTCGGTGAGTACGTCGTTTCCTTGCCCTTTTGGTCCGTATAATGGCTCGTAAAAAAAGAAAATTATAATCGACAGCGGTCGAGAGAGCTCAGGCTCAAATAGAGACAGAAAGGGAGGGAAAGGTTGAGGAGAGAGAGAGAGGAAGGCGTCACGGCGGCAAACTTCGAAGCGTCCCATCACTGCGGGAGATCATATAACCCAGAGAATTAAGCGCCACGGGATTTCCTCCTCCTCGCTTATGGAATGATCATGCTCGTAATATTGCGCGATATATAGGTATGCAAAGAAACTATGATCGGATATATAGGACGTATACGTACCGATTTCCCATCCCTTTTCCAGAAAAGCCTCTCGTGATGGCTCTGTATAAACGAGATTTCTCATCGTTTCGTGCATATAACGGTTATTCTAGCATGGCATATACATGCCTGTGTATTTTAATAATGGGTTAATTACATATATACAGAGATATACCGGATGAAATACGTTATTGCCAGAGATTGGTGCGAGCAACGAAACGATCGTTCCTCGAAGCGAGAAACTTTATTGCTCATCCACGGGGATTCCTCTCTATGTCCATCTCTTTCTCTCTCTCTTTCTATGCGGAGATATGACTCGACAAGTTCTACGAGACACGAGACGGTTTTGGGGGGGTTGGAAAAACGCCGAATTTTCACATTGACGATCTAACCGAGACCAGACATGGTTTGGAAAAATTATATAGAAGAGAATCCCGTCATTTCCTCATTTCAATTAATATATTTTGGCAATTAACAAAAAAAAAATCGCGATTGCTTTTCTCTTCTTCAATTATTATTCTATTTTATTATCGCTTCTATCAAAAAAAGGTACATTTTTTTCGATAAGGATTTTTCAAATCTTAGAAATGTATCTGCTTGTCCGAGATATTTTTTTTTAAGGGAAAAGATAGGAGAATTGAAAAATTTTGAAATTGATCGGGAATGATTTTTCTTCCATAGTTAAAAAGTATCTTGAGTATTATGTTTATGTCTAGAAAGCTCACAATGCACTTCACCCAGAAAAATTTGATTCAAATATACATTGCGATTAAAAGTTTGAAAACACTCGCCTCGATTCCACGCCGCACAAAAAGTTTCACTGCTCTTTGAAAAATGAAGATATTTCAATTCGACAAGCGGCATTTTAAAGGGGACATATTCAGCTTCATTTCGGCTTTCCAAAAAGTTTTTGCGATTTTTTAAAACCCGGTACGCCTTTTGAATCATATGGTCGTTTTTCGGCCTTTTTTTGCCATTGTAATTTTGGCGCACGACCCATGAACATTTTTTGCGACCGTTTTTTACATAAAAAACTTATGGCGGGGAGTATAAGCTTCAATTTCGTTTTTTTAAAAGTTTCGTACAATTATTTTTACAAAAATATGCAATTTTCTCCAAAAAATGACCATATTTCTAAAATGTAGCGCAACTCTAAACCTACTGGGTTTTCGAGAAATTATTGGGAAGGTAAAAAGTTGCATACAATTATTCTGGATTCAGTGTAATTTTTTCAGAATTTTTTCTTAAAATTTTTTGTTCGAAAATTTTTTCTGTCAACGAGATATTTTTTTATCTTAAACAATCAAGCCTCTTACCTTATCTACACAGGTTTTTCGATGAAAAAGCCATGTAGATTACATTTTTCGAGAAAAAAAGCCGTGTAGCTTAGGTAAGAGACCTGATTGTTTAAGTTAAAAAAATATCTCGTTGATGGGAAAAATTAAAAAGAAAGATGTTTAAAAAAAACTGGAAAAATTTCATTGAATACAGAAAGATTGTATGTAACTATTTACCTCTTCGTGATTTCACGAAAACCCAGTAGTTTTAGTGTTACAATACACTTAACGAATATGGTCGTTTTTTGCGAAAAATCGAATATTTTTGCAAAAAAAATCGTACGAAACTTTAAAAAAAATCAAATTGAAGCTAATACTCTCCACAAGGTTTTCATGGGAAAAACCGATACCAGGTTCAGAAAAAATCACAAAATTTTTTTTAAAAAAGCGAAATGAAGCTGAATATGTCCCCTTTAAAATGCTGCTTGGCGAATTAAAATATCTTTATTTTTAGAAGAGCAGTGAAACTTTTTGTGCGGCGTGGAATTGGGGCGAGAGTTTCCAAACTTTTGGCCAGCAGTGTATATATATTTTTTTTATTTTGGGCCTCATAAATGTTAGGGCGATATTTGAATAAAATTTTATTTATTTAAAATTTATTTCTTTAATTTAAAAAATCGTTAATTTATTTAAATATATAAATCTCGGTGTTGGGAATCAAAATAAATGTTCTCGTGAGTCTTATTATGGATTTTGCTTCCGTAATCGCAATTTCCAGACGAATTAACATTTGACTCGTTGTCCGGAGTATTTTTTTCTAATCTTTCCCGAGTCTATTGATTATTTCAATGTATATATAATCAGCTCCTCCTGCCTTATCGATGTATTTTTTTGTGAAAATAATAATGCCTCAAAAATATAGCCACGAGATCATTGCGCCATTTTCACTTTGGTGCAGATTGAATAAGTGACTAATGGACTAAGTGCCAGAATCTTGGAGTAAATTTATGTATATATATTTACAAATGTATTCTTGAGAGAGTGTCACACATTTCTCCGACTTAGTGAGCGTAGGAATAATTAGCAATTTAGCGACAATGGAATATATCACGGTGAGTCTTGATATGACGCCAGAAACGACCGCTATAACTTGCTTAAGCATGAGTAAGTGAAGTAGCTTTGGCCCTTGAAAATGTTCACTCTTTCCGAGAATGAAACGATCGAGCAATTTCTGAGAACGAAACGATAGAGCAGATTCCCAGAAAAAAAATGTACTTGATTCGAATAAATTTAATAAATAATAATACTAGGCTGAGATTTGATTGAAATTTTATTTTGAACAGATAATTCTCGACATTTTAATCAATTCGTGGAACCGAAGGGAGAAAACCGCTATAAATAATTTTTTATCGGTCAATTTCGAATCAATGTTTCATTTCGTTTTTAGAGTCAATAGAGCAAGTCCGAAATATGGAATTGCTTGGAAGAACTTGAATATACGATTTAAAAAAAATAGTAAAAATCCTACGAGCACATGATTGGAAATTAAGAAAACCTTTTTGCATCAGGTTTAACCTAGTTTTAAAAAAACATCGAAGGATTGATATTTTAAGGGTCAATAACTCCATTTCCTTTGGTCTAAATTTTGATAAAATAATTTGTGGTGATAGATAGAAGTTATCGTGAAAAATCTACGAGAAGGGATATATAAAGTCTAGTATCAAAAATGCATCTATTAATTTAAACCGAAATGTCAAGAGCTTGTTCAAACGTTAATTGAATGAAAAATCTGCTTAAAAAAAAAATAGTTGAAACATCACTGAAATTATATTACACACCTATAAAAGTATTGCAGTTTAATACCTTTTTCTCGTTAAATTCCACATCAAGATCCACATAATGATTCAATTAAAAACGCCGAGTTGCATTTAGTTGGAAAAAAATCTTGCAGCATTCATTATCCGGATAAACGATGGGGATAACGAAGAATAACAATATTTTAATTCTCATTTGAATATTTTACTATCATTCGTGAATTTAGCAAGACCCATACCTGAGAAACGCTCATGGAGCTTTTAGGGGAAAAGCCCTTTTTCAATCTGTACAAAGTCGAGAGGCAATTAAATCGCGAATACGAGATAAGAGGAATTGTGCAAAATTCTAGAGTTTGTTACAATCGTGCGTTGAAGCCCATTGGACACTTGAGAAGTCAAATTGCACAGTCGAGTTTCATAACGAATAGAACGGTTTTCCATTCACGGTTATTTCTCGAGTAGCATCCATCATTGTGCATTAATATGCGCATAGAAACTCGGTACTTCAAGCGGAAAATCCCTGTATGGATTTTCCGAGATTGCGCCCAGGTTCATTGCAGTTTTTCACTGTTGAATATAATATTCAATGGAAAATATGAGCGAACACGAACGTTGCAATCGTCTTTATAAGTGCTTTAAAAACTCATTGCTTTTCTGTGTACGTCATGATCATCAGTTTCATAATTTATTTACTTGGCAGGTTTTAAATGAAATTTTGATATCAAAATATAGGCCTAATAGACTAGTATTATTTTTATTCAATTTTTCATTCTATTACTGATAATTAATTTTTTTCTTAAATTTTTTGTTCAAAAATTGATCTAGTAGACCGAATTATTAGACCAATATTCAAATAAATAAAAAAAAATTATTCAAAGCGTATTTTTCTGGGAGCATATTTATGCAATTTTTTATTCATCAGAATCGAACTCAAATCACTAATTTGGCTCAAAAACTGCATAATAATATAACATCAGATTCTATGAAGTACACTACGTTATTTTGCAGTTAAACTATAGTTCTTTTTTTTCTGTATCAAATTATTTTTTATCCAAATTTATCATCAATCGCTTTTGTTCCTCCCTTGAAACGTGGGCATACAATTTCTAGAATTTTTCAGATGTTCATTCATCTTTCGTTCATCACTTTGGCTACAATTTTTTAAGAGTTTTTAATGCATTTTTTCACACAAAAAATGATGGGCAGAAATAAAATCGGTTTAAGGCATTTATTAATATATCATTCAAGTTGAAAAAAAAAAAATTAATGTTGAAAAATTAAAAACAGCCTCTTGTAAGTGGCGCCAAAGTTTGAGGAGCACTTTCGGTGTGCGTCCCAAATTACTCATCCAATTTTTATCGGATTGACTTGAAAATTTGCACAATTCTTCTCCATATTATAATCTAAGGATGTACGTAGGATTTTTTCGGTAGAGTTGTTATTTTATTTTTGGTACACAGTTAAGCAATTTTTTTTACCCTGAAAAGTTAACATTTTTTTAAATGACCGCCATTTTAAAAAAATCGAAATTTCGAAAAGCCCTATATACACACAAAATATATTGAAACTTTGGCGTCAAACTTTGGCGCCACTTACAAGAGGCTATTGTCAAGTTTTTCAACATTACATTTTTTTTCAACTTGAATGATGTACTAATAAACGTCTTAAACCGATTTCGTTTCTGCCCATTTTTTTGTGAACAAAATTAATTAAAAACTCTTAAAAAATTGCAGCTAAAGGTGGCATCCTGCCTTAAATATAAATTTACTCATCAATACAGTACTTTTATAACTCGTTTAAATCCGTTAATTTTGATTCAATTGCCTTGAAATTTTCCTTAAACGTTTATAAGACGTCGCAGAAAAATATCACGAAATAAAAAGCATTCCCTTGACTCCGACGACATTACAAGCCTTCATTACAAAGTATTACAAAGTTTTCCACTGTATCAAAAAACGACCTGCATTTAATCCAGTACATTCTTTGCCAATCAATCTCTCGTAGCCACTATTTCCAAAACCAAAACCAAACAAGATTAATTCAAAAAAAATTCGAAAAACTCTCTTATGACGTTTACAGTCGCATTAATCACAAAGCGGGCGCATATCCCAGAGACGGATACGTATAAAAGCCCTGCACCGGAAATACATCGCGTGCCCGCATCGTAGCAATAAACAATGTGAATTGGAGGCGCCGTATATAGCGTGTTTCAAAACGAATGGAATTAATGCAACGGTTATTATTCCTGACTGCACAGTTGGCGGTGCGTCATTAAATCATAAACATTCAGGAAGCTCTCACTGGAATTAATCGCCGGGACGTTGATCCCACATATATGTATCTCCAGATTAAAATGGGGGAGAGTCCGACCACCAAAGGCTCGACATCCCCCCATAAATATCTTTCCAATTCGTAGCAATTACGCTTCTTAACCGTCCAATACGTTAACTTCGTACTCCCCGTGACTATTACTCTTGGCTGCGCCGTTTTTCCAGCCTTCCTCTTCAAGCAAAAGGGCCAAAGGGAGTCAACAGGAAGGACACCCTGAGGGTGTGTGCGCGCCCTCCACGAACAAGGGCGTTTTACGGTTAGTGGTTTTTGGGGAGGGATACCGCTCTCCACGGGGGGTTCCTCTGTGTCACTGTTTGTACACAGAGGCCAGGCTCTGTTCTTTCATCCGTGTGCCTTCCACTCTGGTCGATATTTCTCGGCTGCTGCGTTTCTACTCAACGGCGTGCGCTCGACAAGAGAGATATCGATCTGGCGCTTTCGTTGGTCATCGACACCCGAGAAAACAACCGAAAATTCAAGTTCCCCCGCCACTCGGACAATATTAAGAGACCTAAAGAGAGGGGGGGGGGGGAGGGACAATGTTCCGTGGTAGGACACGAGACAACGCGAGAGGTCATCACCCTTCTGGAAACGCGACTGCAGTTCCGCATTGCTGACCAGCTGCTTTGTCGTGCATTCATCCGATATATCTCGACCAACACAGCGCATGATGGAGAGAGAGAGAGAGAGGGAATCCCATATATTTTTTCTGCTCTCACACGTACCGAAATTTCGACCGACTGTGATTCTCGAAAGATGGAGTAAAAACAAGAATCTTCAGAATGGTCCGTTATTATGTTTGTAGTTATCGAAGTGGAACTTTGCTACGGAATCATTTATGATGATGATTGGTATTGAATTTTTAGAATTGTAGTGATTTGTAATTTTCAAAAAATTATGAAATAGGCAAATAGTGGGAAAAAATAATTTCTAATTTCTTCTCTAAGTTCTTCAATTTCCTTGACCAATTGATTGGCCATCAACCATTTTTTAGATTTTTGAAAAAGCTGTAAAATTCTCATCTTTTTAGTTCTAGAGACAAAACGATTTATCCAATAATTTATGACAAAGATTGGTATTGAATTTTAATAATCGCCATATTCGTAATTTCAAAAAAATTTTAACTAATTCAAACGGTAGAAAAAAGAGAATTGCTAACTTTACAATTTTGATCCAAAGCAGTAGAGAATTTTATGTAATTTAATGTAATTGTGATACAATCGAGAATTCTCAGCAATAGAAAAACACAGCAATAAAAAAAAAATAGTTGGAGCAATTGAAAACAATTTTTTTTTAATTTTCGAAATTCTGATCCTTCGGTTATCGAGACAAAACTATTTACACAATCATTGATGACAAAGATGAATGGTAATAAATTTTAATAATCGGTCAGATTGTTATTTTCAAAAAATTATACTATACTATTAATTATAAAAAGAGATACAAAAGTTAGAAAGAAAAAGAATTTCTAATCTCCACGATTTTATTCCAACGCATTAAAAAAATTCTTCAATATAATTATAATAATGACTCCTATATAACTATAGAGCTATATAGCTATCCGAAATAGTAATTGGAGCAATTGAAAATAACATTTAAAAATTTTTCAAACTCCCATCTAAATTTCTGACCATTTTAGTTATGGAGACAAAACTATTTATCCAATCAGTCATGACAAAGATAGTGGTATTGAATTTTATACCATGGAATTCCTAATTTCAAAAAAAAACATTCAAACAGTGGAAAAAACAGAATTTCGAATTTCCACAATTTTGTTCCAAAGCAGTAAAAAAAATCCTTCAATATAATTGCGATAGTTAATGCTATATGATTTGATACAATCGAGGATTTTCAGCAATAGGAAAAAACACAGCAATCAAAAAAAATAGTTGGAGCGATTGGAATTTTTTTTTTTTATTTTCAAAATTTTAACTCAAATTTCTGATCCTTTTAAGATGATGACTGGTATGAAATTTTTAATAATCGGTTAATTTGTAATTTTCAACAAATTATACTACACTATTAATTAGAAAAAGACATACAAACGGTAGAAAGGAAGAGAATTTCTAATTTCCACGATTTTGTTCTAATGCATTAGAAAAAATCCTTCAATATAATTATAATTAGCAACTGAAAATAATATTTAAAAAATTCTCAAAACCCCTTTTAAATTTCTGATCGTTCCATTTATCGAGCCAAAACAATTTACGCAATTATTCATGGACAAAGATGATTGGTATTGAATAGAAAAAAACGCGTGATTCGTAATTTTCAAAAAATCATGAAACATGCAAACGGTAGAAAAAAAAGAGAGTTGCTAATTTCCGCGATTTCGTTCCAACGCTATAAAAAAAAAATGTCAATACCATTAACCAATGGTTGGTCATCGTCCATTGGTAATAATCGCCAATGGCTTTTGTTCTGAATCCGATACGAAAATTGCTGCAATATGACTCGATATAGTCGAGGATTCTCCGCAATGGCAAAACACTTTGCGACACGTGCTGCTCTGTTGTAACTCGCCGCAGCAATGTCGAGTTTATTGCGACAAAAACCAGCAACAAGATTATAATAAAAAAGTGTCTCGTGTCTGGCTTCTGGGTTTTTTTTTTTAATCCCCTTATAATTGAAACGAATCGTCGTCGAATGGAAAAAGGAAACCGAGGGGTATTTTATCCATCAGCAGAGCCTCTCTGGCTCCAGAAACCATAATTCTCTAAATTATCGTTCGCCACTGAAAGAGGAAAAATCTTCGCGATCAAAAGTCCCTCATTTATAATTATTTCGTGCATTAGATCGTCGGAACAGACAGGAAAGCACAAAAACCTATTATCAAGGGTTGGGTCGAAAGTATATGCATTCGTTGACGATTTATTGGGTTACGGTGAGTCAGCCCCTCATTTTCCTTCCCCGAAGACTCGCGCTTGGGGTTCGCGTGTCGTAAAGCTGCGATCGCGTGGCGTGACGCATCCTTTTGCTCGCGGTGAATGACTTTTCCACGCTGCGGCCTTTTTATCGTCGAATACGCGCTCATTCCGTCGCTGAAATCAGTGAATGAAATTTTCGGACTGTCTCGAGAGAGACAAGCGCTTGTATGCGTCTCGAAGTCAACGTTTTGGAGACGCTTGTGGAAGTGCAAGAACAAAAGAAACCCGGCGATGACAAAACGCGGGAGGGAATGAATGAAATACGACGGATGAAAGTGAACACCTTGAGGACGCTAAAACTGCATTCAAACGGGACAGCGCAAAGGAGGCAAGAGGGGTAGAGAGAGAGGGCCGGCGGCAGCCAATGCACTTAACCAAGTACGTGCTTTGGTTAAAAATCAAGCAGCGTCTCTCCACCGCAAGCGTGAATCATAAATTGCTTCCCATAAATATGAACTCCATCCACGAACTATAACGGCATCGAGAGGATTAACAAGAAAAGAAGCATATTAAATCGAGAGATCGTCTTTGTAACAGAGTCCCAAAATTCCCAAACAAGGAATCTGCTGTTGGAACACGGAAAAAAATGATCAGTGAGAACTGCTGAAATTCCCATTAATTTTTACAGTTTTCCCCATCAACAGCGCCTCCTGGAAGGGCAAACAGTGAAATTTGCATATTTCTTTAATACAATATACAAATTTCACATATGAATGTCACATCAGACGAATTTTACAGTGTGGAAGAGTAAAATGTACACTATGTGAAACGTTATATTTCTGTTGTATCCGGTGAACTTTTTACACATTTCGTATTGTAAAAATTACCCAGGGCCCGTGAAAAAATTAAAGTGTACATTGTAAAAATTGAAAAGAACGTAGTACATTTTGCGGTACGTTTTGTATTTTTCACTGAAAATACTGCAATTTCTACAATAAATTATAGTGTAGTGAAACGTTTCGATATTTGAATAAATTCCAATTTATTTAAATATTGCAATAAACCGTTATTTATCCTCGCTCAGGCTCATAGCTACGAGGGCTTGTACTTGACCAATTAATCATGAGATCAATTAATGAAGCGAATTTAGTTAAACCTCGTACCCATAAAGAGCACGAGTGACACCGAAATGCAATGGTGATCTGTTAAGAAAATGTAGTCTTCAGTCCATAGGACTGGTCGACCACAGAACGCGGGTGATGTTCCAACAATTCTATGTCAATTGAGGACGCTGATGTTGGTAATACATCGGACCTTATAGGTGCTCGGTGGCTCTCTCGCTGGCGCGAGAGGGCGCCGTCCGACGCCATCTAGCGGATCTCGGGTGAAATGCGAGATCGTGGCCCGCCGCAGGTCGTCCCGTCACAGTGACACACTGTAAAAATTGAAATTGACGTTGCATATTGTGCGGCGCGTATTTGATTTTTCACTGGGAACACTGTAATTTCTAATTACGTGCTTTGAACATTCTACAGAGACCATTGTAAATGTTACAGTTCAAACACAGTGGATTTCGTCGTTTCTGCTTCTTATTTCTACTTTGTCATTTTTTTTGCGGTGAACATTGCATTGTTTACAGTGTAAATCAGCATTTATAATGGTTTGAAAAGTAGAAACTACATTAAATCCATTAATTTATAATGGATCCCCAGTAAAACGCCTGAATTACAGTTCTGAACCGTATATTCTGCATTGAATTCAGTATTTTTTTAAATATTACACATGAATTGTCACTGATCATTTTTTTCCGTGAAACTTTGGAACGCTTCGCTACGAGCTTCTTTTTCATTCTTTGATTTCCTCGCATCATTGAATCAGCGACATTGTTTTCCTGACGTAGAAAGACGCGAATATTGAGTTTAAATTAGAGTTGAAAGATCTTTGCGAATTGGAACGTGACGAAGGGGTTTCCTGCATCGAGTGTTTTTCTTTTCTTTTTTGTCTTGTAAAAAATCACTTCGGCTTTTTCCTCATTCTCTGTCTTGTATCAGCTGGAGTGAGAGAAAAGGGGAACCTCCGACTGTTATTTTCCAGACACAATGCGAGCTTTTCTCGCGTCGTGCGCAACGAGGGTCGATCGAATTTTCCGAGAGCGTCAGAGTGAAGCAGAGGCTGCAATCTCTGAAAGCATGCATGACGATGCATTCGCATCTATCGATGGAAACACGCGCGCGATGACGAAGTTTAGTTTTCGTTTTTCAATGAGAATTGTGCGCGTGATCCAGCATCGAACTGTTGTATTAATATCGGCTCTTTCTCTTCGGGGGTCGTTCACGAAGTTCGGAAAATTGGCATCGTTCGTTGCACGAAAATGCAACGTCAGTTTATCGACGAGGAAAAATCGTTATTCGCATTTTTTCGGTTCAGTAAGCTTTCCATTATACTTTTTTATCCTTCGGTGGAACTATCGATAATCCGATGTCTTAATTAACATAATTAGAATCATCGATTCCGCGTCGATTGACTTTTTTGTCGCAAAAAAAAGATTCGTTAATGAATTTTTCCCGTTAGCTTCGTAATTTTTCCAGTCAATTTTAATTCACTTCATTATCTTCTTTGATATATCGAAAATCCTTTACAAACGTTTCAATTATCATAATTGCAACCACCGGACTTTATTGATTAAACGTGTTGTGCGAATAAACGGTTCGTGAATAAAAATTTGTACGGTCAGCTTCGTAATTGTTTTTAATTAATTTTAATTCACTGCATTTTTTTTCGATATTCTCTTGAAGCTATTGACTACCAAACCTTTCAATCAATATTATTGCAACCACCGAACCACTTTGCAAGATTAACCCTATTATGGGAATAAAATGTTCGAAAATGAAAATTTGTTTCGGTAACTTTTTAATTTTAATTACCCCAATTTTTTCCTCAATACTTAAAAAAAATCTATTTACCACCTCACCTTTTGATAACCATATGCATACGACCGAAGGCTTTTCCATTGGTTAACCCTGTTTCGTGTTTCGTAAATTGAATTCGTAGATGAAATTTAAATTCAAATAAAAATGGACTTAATATTTTTTGTTCGATATTCCCAGAGAATCATTGACTACCAAATATTCTTACCGACTTATTTGTAATCATCGATCGATTTTACATTGGTTAACCTTGTTATACGAAAAATTGGTTAAAGAAAAATTTCTCGTGCCAATTTATTCTCAATTTTTTGAATTATTTTTGCTGAATTGAATTTTTACTTCAATATACCCTAAATATTATTGACCGCTAAACGTTTCATCAACCTATTTGCAGCCCCCAAATGAGTTTACATCGATTAACCCTGTTATGTGAAAAATCGTTACCAAAATGAAAACTAGAGTCAAGCCTATTTTAGCCTATTCTGTCAGCCTAGTCAAGCGAATTTTAGCCTATTCTGTCAGCCTAGTCAAGCCTATTTTAGCCTATTATTTAGCCTATTGTTTAGCCTATTGTTTAGCCTATTGTTTAGCCTATTGTTTAGCCTATTATTTAACCCATTCTGTCAGCCTATTCGAGCCTATTTTAGTATATTCTTCAGCCTATCCTTTAGCCTATCATTTTGCTTATTATTTAGCCTATTATTTAGCCTATTATTTAGCCTATTATTTAGCCTATTATTTAGCCTATTCTTTAGCCTATTCTTTAGCCCATTATTTGGCCTATTATTTAGCCTTTTATTTAACCTATTACTTAGCCTATTCTGTGAGCCTATTTTAAGGTTAGCTTGGGGTTTTAATCCACCCCAATCGCGGTTTCTAGCGAGTTATCGCAGTCATCCATTGCGAATATGAGAACCGAGAGGCCTAACTTTGTGGCGCGTAAACGGCACGCGTGGGTGGCACAAACTCGTACGGTGTGAGCAGGAAATTTAAACCTCGTGTTTCGTACTGCGTAGCATATACAGATATAATGTGTGTTTGGCGTTTCGTGTACATGTGTATGTACATACTGTCGGTTTGAGCACCGAAAACTCGGGTCACTCTCGAAATAGATCCAATTACCGCAGCCGAGAGCTTGGCTTTTCGGACTCCCCTCGGCAATACACTCTGCGAGACTCATCCATCGTGACACTGAAATCAGAAAGACGTATCCTTAAGGTCGAAATACACGAAATAAGCCATTTTAATTTCACTTATGCCGCGCGTATAACATTTATGGGTATAATTGAACAAAATTGATAATACATTGATTGTGAAAATTATTCACCTAAAAAATTAATATGCACCAGAAAACACGATGGTAAAAACGATGTAAAAACTCTGAGCGCTATTTAAATTTATTATCAGGGAGTATAATTGGATTAAATGTAATAAAGAATAATAAAAAACTAAAAATAGAATGAAAATGTTGAATTAACATGGAGATGAAAAATAAGGTCATTTATAAATATTTCTTTATTCGCTCAATGAACAAAAGCGCAATAATATTTGATTTAATGGCATTGAGAGGAAAATAATCTTCACCATTAGCGTGATTTTCGTTCATCCTCGTAAACGATAAATCGGACGGGAAAAAATTGGGAGATTGGAAAGGATGAGGGCGTGCGTCTCCCCGCGATACTCCAACGTTTATTAGAAATCAGCCCCCTCGAGCAATATTGCTGTGAGTCGTGTGCTGGGCATGATACTCGGATTTTGGCTTTTCATCCCCCGTTTAGTTTCGAGATCGGAGAAGGAAAGATTTTTACCACGCTGAAGGTCCAGCAAGGAAAGTGCGTTACGCTTCTTTTTTATTCCCCCATTTATTCGTTACACATAATTGTGTTTGTGTATGTGTGCCTATACGTGCGATGATACACCAGAAATTCATCGTTATTCTTGCTCTGCCATTCGAACTCGGTGGCGTCAATGCGGCTTAATGTGAGGGGAGAATATATGGCGTTATCATTCCGTGCGTAAATGTTCGGCCGGCCATAAACCGATTTAGGAAAGGATATCTCAAAAATGATGCTTTCTTACTGTAGCCGTATTTTTTCATTATACTTATTTTAGCTTTTGAAACCTCAGGGGTTTCATTCCACCACGAAGTATTTTGTCTTCATCCCTTGTCACTGGATTTTATTGTGGGTATATTAAATCAGACAAGAGTTCATTATTTCAGGAATTTATACTTCAATTATTTCATGAATTTTTGAATCTTTTCGTAGATCCATGAAATCAGCTATAAACAAGATCAAAAATCTAAAGTTAACATTTTTTCAACCCTTAACAGTCCTTTTTTTTATTTATTTTGAGAAATTCTTACGTTTCAATAGCAATCGGTTTCGAAGGGTTTTAAGTTTTGTAAAGTTTCAACACTTTTGTACAGAAAGCTTCCGAAAAGTGTTCCTATTGTTGAAATAGAAAAATTCACACATATAAAATAGGCAAAAATCAAGTATTGACAACAAATCTAAAAAATCGTGCAATACAACAAATTTTCTCACTACTTTTCCTCATTATTTATTTATCTTCTTTAATAGGAAAAAATCGTTCCCTCTAGCCTGATTTCCCAAAAAAAAACCTTCAAGAACCATACCGATATTCTTTGATTTTCATCTACCCCAAAAATTGATAGCAAAATTTCCTCAACCCCTGATCAATGATTCTCAAAAAGCATCGTCACGAACTTCATTCCATAAATTCGCTCCGCACAGAAGGAAATCTTGCGAGAAACCCTCAATAGGGGAGCGTGGGGCTAGTTGTAACGGGGGTAAGTTGTAACACTCAATTTTGACCGGGAATTTAAAACATTTCGATTTAATTTTTTTGCTCAATGTGCTTCTTATAACTCGCAGCATAAAGTAAACACCGCTAATACCCCGTGAGACATCAAAATAAGAGGATATGCACACGAGCTCTATTTCGGCCAGGTTTCGTAAAAAAATACTTACGGAAATTTTGATTTTGACTATTAAAATTAAATTAATCGTTTTTTTCCTTGTTACATCGTAAATTTCACTGGCTTTCATTTGCTTTTTCAAAAATTATTCTAAAGTTTTTAGTTTTTGAGATATATCATTAAGTAGACATAATGAGCCCATGGGGCAAATTGTAACATGTTAGAACTTGCCCCATGTGCGTGTATTTTTTCTACTGTACATGATTACATAGTATTGCAAATTATTTGCGGCTTTTTGTGCATTCTTTTACTCTTCTTTACTCTAATATTGCCCCGAAAAATATGCTAAGTTATTGTATTGTATTTTTTTTAGCATGAGAGACTACCAAAGATTATAATTATCACAAGAATGAACCACGATGAATAATACAAGACTGTCAACCAATCAAAACGTGTTCTTTCTTATAAATGTTGCCAGTCTTTTTATTGTTACAACTTGCCCCGAGCCTGTTACAACTAGCCCCAGACATGGGGTAAGTTGTAACAGCTCCCATTTTTTCAAAAAACATCTGATGTAAAAGATGGATAAAGATTCAAAATTATTTTTCAATTGGAATTAGTGCTCAGATATATACTTTACAAAGCCTCTTACTCACAATCTTAAAAGCATACATATTTTAGGTATTACGGGACTTTTTCCAAAAACTGTTACAACTAGCCCCACGTTCCCTTTCGTATCCCGAACAAGGGATAAAGACTCGGCACGCGCGGCCGAGAAAAATGCATGCTGCAACCCCAAAAGTAAGATTTCAAAAGGGAGAGAAGCGACGAATGTGACTGTTACATTACACACGTGAGATTGCATTATGCTCAAGTTTCGAGACTCTCGATTGTGCGGGAGAGATTCTTCGTTCAATATAAGGGAGAGTTTTGGTGGAAGGGCAATTGTGTGTGGGTATGAGTGACTGCGCTTGGGGGACGATTGAGCGTGTGGCACCCCGTTGCGTTTGTCTGAACATGTGTATCGCAGTGTATGAGTATTAAACGAGAGCCCAAGAATACATATACAAGCATACAGCTGGGAAATATTCCACATTTGTAAGAGAAAGAGGGAGAGAGAGAGAGAGCGAGAGAGAGAGAGAGAGAGAGAGAGAGAGAGAGAGAGAGAGAGAGAGAGAGCGAGAGAGTGAGTAGAGTCGGTGGAGGCGAGAACTTTGGTTAGGGTGTGCGTTTCCAAATGAGAGTGTGTGTCTGTACGAGAAACCGCTGTCTGTCCCCGCTTTTGCCTTGCACGATGTGAAACACTCAAAGTGGGGAGCACACACGCGTGTGTCTTCGGTTTTGGTTTTAGTTTCGTGGCAGTCGCGGCCGGTGCGGTCCAACAAATTCTCACGTCCAATCCGTCATTTGCATGATTTAAAAACCGCAATTGCTCTTTCGTATCAATTAACGCCAGTGATTTTATTTTTCCGCCGACCCGAGACAAATCGATCCTTGGAAAAAATAGGAAAAGACTCATCGATGATCGCTCGCGAATCAGAAAATTCGCCAGAGTTCGGTACCATTGATGAGGCAAATTGATCATCAATCGTCGATCAATATGGGCTGAATGAGGAATAAAGTAGCATTAAGTAGTGACAACAATGACGTGATCTCACGAGGTTCAACGTTCGTTAGGAAAGTTTGAGTCGAGTCAAGGGCGGAGATAAACCGAGAGAAACAGAGGTGGAGGAAGCTCGAGGAATCGAAAGCTCAGCCAAAGAGTATTCATACCCTCGTCTCTTCTGCGCACACAGACCAAGACAGCGTTTTGTTACCTGTGCCGGGCCTTGTAGGCTCTTCATTGTCAAGATAGACGGAGGAAGCACGCCCCGCTTTTTCGTTAGTTATCCAACTCTGGCCAAACGAAATAAGTTTCGTTGACTGATTCGTCAGGTGAGCTTAACCGACCGAGGCTAATTGGCTCTCCGGTATTGTCTCAGTGTCGCGAGTATATTCGTGTGTGTTTGTGAGAGAGTGAAACAACGAGAGAGAGAGAGAGAGAGAGGGAGAAAGAGTAAAGAGCTAGACCGAAGTAACCAGGAAAACTTTGCAACTTTTGCAAAGTCGCGGGACCGCGGAATCGATTTAACTCCATCCGCACGTGAACCAGTAAAGCTCAAGAGACAGGGAAAGTCTATGAGACGGTGAAAAAGACTGCCCTTGTTCTATCAGAAAATACAGAATTTCCATGTCCAAGTTAACGAGATCGTGGGCATTGTATTTTTGACACAAGGAATTGGATTCCACGCGCCTAACCTTTGTCATAGCCTCAAGATCCTCAAGTTCTCCGAATTGAAAAAAAAAAATGCCAGGGTCAAATTAACGTGAACAGAGAACGATCCCGGAAGTCGTTTTTGACTAACCGAGCAAACTCGCGGGCGGTCCGCTGTATCATAAAAAAAAAAAAAAAACGAAGGCGCCGGAAAAAAAACGAATAAAACCCGTGAACTCGTTATATAAAAGAAGAAGCGAGAGTTGGCGGTTCGTTTGTCAATGAAAAGGTTTTCGGAACGGGTCGACGTCGCCGCGTCCGGCTTGATAATATAACGAGCACATATGTGTCATAGAACTAGTTACCAGGGTTCCCCGTTTTAAATACCCCGACTGTGGGGAATCATTCATGAAACGTCGCACCCTCGCCTTCTGTTTTCTCCAAATGCCCGAGAAAGATAGAACGCGAACGTAGAAGAGATCGATTCAATTTTTTATCATGCCTTGGAAGTATCTTCAGGCAAACGTGGAATTATGCACTAAAAATATAGTGGTAGGGTCAAGAATTTAAAAAAGAGAAAATAACAGTAATGGCACAAGTCGCAGTTAATTATACAAAAAAATAGGAATGAAAAAACATAAACATAATAAATGAGAATGTACAAACTAATTAAATAAAAATGATAACAAAATAACAAATAGTGATGTTATTTGTAAGAAATAACTCAGCGAGAGATCACGTAACATCAGAAAGAGAGAGGAAAGGAAACGTACGTTCGCCAATTGTCATCGGTAAAGAGTGTCAAGGACAAACGACAGAACCAAAAGCCATCTGACAATGTCTTCGCCAGAAGTGTATGAATAATTGAAAAACAATTTTATGGAACAAAGTACTTCTGGGAGGTGGTGAATGAAGAAATTGTAAGCGAAAGGGGGTGGCTTTAAGGGTGAAATTACAAGTTGATCCTTTTGATTGGAAACATGTTATTCCTTGATAGAGAGTCAATGCTGGAGTAATAGATGGAACAAGTGCTTGGAAAAGACTTGGGAAACTCGACGATTGGTCTAAACCAGCAGTGTCGAAGAGAATGCCATCGTGCAACGGTTGGACGTTGGATATCGGTTGGTCGAGAAGAGCCCGTCGAGACACGATCAATGAGGATCCTGTGAAGGATCGACGTATCATCGTTTTATATCGGAGCCGCGTCAGCTCGACGATAGTTGCTACCGTGAACTTTGAAAATTTCCTCGCAAGTCTGCCACGAAAAGCAGAGGGGTGTCATCGCAGTTGAGGAATATCTGCAGACACACGGACGCATGCACACTTTCGAAGCTTCAGCTTCTTTACGGACGTCTACTTTTTCTTCTGCGATCTTTGATTCTCTCCAAGTTCCATCATCCAGCGAAGCGTGCACTTTCAACTCCGCGGACCATCATCGAAAGAGTATTATATATACGATCCGCAGGAAGAACAGCGCGAACTGAACACGCGGATCATCCTCTTTCCGTGCCCGCTCGTTTGTGAGTGTTTGTGAGTGTGTGGATGTGTTTTCGTGTGTGTCCGTGTGAGATTCTCCGAGAGAGTCGATAGCTCGTGATCGAATGCTCGTACGTGCAGGAGGAAAGATCTCGCGAGTCGTCGATGCCGAGGATCGTCCTCGTTCCTGTCTGTGTCCTGTTCTCTGTGTTACCAATACCGATCCCCAAGCAGAGATCATCCAACTGGCACTGCAGGATACGACTGTACAACGGCCACTTCCGTTAAATTGACGCTACAGTGATATCCTTCTGGGATGCTCGATCGATAGAGTTCTCGATCGCTCTCTCACTTCCACTCTCCCAGTTGGATTCTCTCTTTACTTCGTACTTCGAGCTGCTCCATCGTTCCATCGAACGGAAAACTCGCGGCGTTAAACCGCCTCTTTCGAGATGCACATCACGTCCTCCTTCCTGTTTCTGACGAGTTTGCTGATGCTGACGCCTCGTCGGTGTGCCCGAGCCGATGGCTCCTCCGACTCCTCGAACAAAGGTAAAGAAAAAATGTTCTTGAAAAAAAAAAATACACACTCTCTTTCTCGTATTCCTCTGTCCAACGTGTCTCTCGTGCGCGAAATTCTCGTACTGCCGTTACGTTAGCGTTACGTTAGTTTTTTAATAGTGAGGAATTTTTGGCTCTGCGAAAGGGAACTCAAACTTTTGCTTCCTCATTGAGGAAGCTTGATTTTTGTATACTTATTTTTTTAGATTTTTTTTGTCTGCATTTTGAATGCATGACTCAGGTGATTTGAAGGGTTGAGAATGTTCTTTGATATATTTGCAATGGGGCTTTTAGAGTTTTAGGACAATAGAGCTAAATTCGTTTCTGAATACACTTCCTGAAAGTTTGGAATCACTCGCCCCCATTCCACGCCGCACAAAAAATTTCACTGCTCTTTTGAAAATGAAGATACTTTGATGCGCCGAGTGGCGTTTTGAAGGGGACATATTCAGCTTCATTTCGCATTTTCCAAAAAATTTTTGCGATTTTTTTTTTAACCCGGTACGCCCTTTGAAGCATGGTCGTTTTTTGGCACCGTAATTTTGGCGCACGACCCATGAAATTCTTTTTCGACTGTTTTTCACATGAAAAACTTATGGTGGGAAGTATTAGCTTTAAATTCGTTTTTAATAACTTTCGTACAATTTTTTTCCACAAAAACTTTCAATTTTTCGCAAAAAACAACACTTTTTATAAAATGTAGCCTAACTCTAAAACTACTGGGTTTTCGTGAAATCACTAGAACGGAGAAAAGTTGCATACAATCATTCTGGATCTAATGAAATTTTTTTCAGATTTTGTTTCGAAATTTTTTTTTTCTTATTTTTTCCTGTAAACGAGATATTTTTTATCTTAAACAATCTCATACCTCATCTATACGGCTTGTACATCGAAAAACCTCATCTGCATAGCTTTTTCATCGAAAAACTTGTGTAGATGAGGTAAGAGACTTGATTGTTTAAGATAAAAAAATATCTCGTTGAAAGGAAAAATTTTCGAAAAAATCATTTTCAGAAAAAATTCTGAAAAAATTTCATTAAATCCAGAATCATTGTATGCAACTTTTTACTTTCTAAGTGATTTCACATAAACCCAGTAGTTTTAGAGTTACGCTACATTTTATAAATATAGTCGTTTTTTGCGAAAAATTGAATATTGTTGTAAAAAAAATCGTATGACTTTTTAAAAAACAAAATTGAAGCTCCCAGAAAAAAGATTCATTTGATTGTACCGATTCCTTTGAATAGTGGCCTAATAAATCTCTTATTAAGCCGGTATTCAAATAAAATTTTCTTTATTTCAAATAAATTTATTTAAACCAAATAAATTCTTTTTCTGGGTGTAGAAAAAACAGTAATGAAAAATTTCCATGGGCCGTGCGCCAAAATTACAATGCCAAAAAAACCGAAAAACGATCATCTTTCAAAGGGCATACCGGTTCCAAAAAAAATTACAAAATTTTTTTGGAAAAAACGAAATAAAGCTGATTATGTCCCCTTTGAAATGCCGCTTGGCGAATTGAAATATCTTCATTTTTGAAAGAGTAGTGAAACTTTTTGTGCAGCGTGGAATCGGGACGAGTGTTTCCAAACTTGAATGAAATAGTGAAATGGCAATGGAATTTTTTTTACTCGGGTATTGCACCTCAATTTTTTAGGCACGTTGATATTCTACTTCGATATTTTAATTACCAGATCCAAAAAAATAGTGCTTTCGAAATTGTTGGAGGAAAGAAATAACAGAAACTATATGTCTGCCAAAATTGAAGGACGTCTTTCGACTCAAATAATGTGGCTGGGACTTCGCTAAACACGTAATTTAGAGGTCATTGTGTCTCAAGATTGCTCAAATGAGCATTTTAACGTTCACCCCTAAATAGTTGATCTATTTTGCTCCCAATTTTCGATTTCTTTGATCAAATAAGTGGCGCGAATTTATTTTTCATCCTAAAAATACAATACAATATTTGAATCCCGATCAATTTTGCTCCACATTCTCTTAATATTGATTGTATCAAAGTTACGATGGGCATCTACTCGCTCTTTTCCTGGAAAAATTAACATCGAACTTCCCAATTAAAACAGTTCTCCTCTACCTTCGCCCGTATCATCCGTCCGGTAAACTTCCTCCCTGGAAGGAAATTAACGAGTTTAATTAATACAAGTTGGGAAATAAATGTGATGGATTCAATTATCGATACGGCGTTATCGGGGTCGCGATTTTGTGCCATCGGGCAACCCTTCGACTTCGACGAGTATCGAGACTGATTAATCGAGTGTGCCTTCGACGTGCCCATTAACTTTTACAACTCTTGCGTAACTCTTGACGGCAGAGTTATTCGAGAAGTTTCTGGGAAAATGAGTAAAAAGAAAATATTTCGAAACCGAGGAGAAATACTCGAGAGGAAAATTTCTCGTGTTTTATTTTATATTTTTTTCAAATTATGAAACTGCCCGCGGACATCCCAATTATCGTAATGCGAGAATATCCAACAACGTTTACCGTTTATCAAATCCCATAAAAATAACAAACCCGAGATCTTGAGGCCGTGGATGATGATTTCTCGTTTTAATTGGGGTGAAAAGCGGATGATCACGAGGTCGTAGCACGACAGTTGGTATAAAGCAATCTCAGCTTTGCCATCATCATTATTTTTTCGAGAACGAATAAACTTTATGCCTATGAAACGTAGAAATTCGTAGTTCGGATTTTGGAAAAGGTTTTATTACATCTACCATTTCATCGATGAATTAATAAACCACAAAAAATCGTCGATCTGTCGAAATGATTTAACGCCATGATTTTCTATTTTTTATAACCTGGCACAGCAATCGAGACGCTTTTATGGTTATAATTTTGTAGAGAAAAATGTAAATACGGACGATTTTGAATTGTGTAATCTCGTTTTGAGGTTTTTTTAATTCAACATCGCAGTGAAATCTCGAAAGACGAGCCTGAATTAGCTCTGTGACCGAAATGCTAAAAAAGTGTAATTTCTGAGATTTTTTTTTCCACTCCGATTTGTCGAATTCTTTCGAAAAAAATTGAGAAATTTTCTGACATATTTCAATTCTTCGCGACGATTTTTCTAATTACAAGTATATTGATCCTTGAGGATCATAAATTAATCCTCCGTGGTCACACTTATCTGTGTCCATTTGACCTTGTCCATTTTCGAACAAGTATTGTGTCCAAACTATCGGCAGGAAAAATCTAAAAAAATTACAAAATATCCTTCAAACATTTTGGTTGATGTATGAAAAATTAGTTTATAAAAAATCAAACGACTACGTATTCAAAAAAATTCATAATGACGAAAAGTAGTCGTGGGGTCGTTTTGACCCCGTGTGACCACGGAAGGTTAAACAAATACCGAGACAAGATTTTTTTTTAAATACTTATAAAAGTAGTCTAGTATAAATTTATCGTTAAAAAATGTAAAAGATTACTCTTACAGCACACAAAAAAAAATATACCTCCTATCACTATTTTATCCTCGCTTTAATAAGACATTAAATAAATAAATGCATCAATGAATTAAATCAATCAATAAATTCGATAAATTGATCATTTCCATCCGTGATTGAGTTTGATTTTATTTTATAAATACCGATACAGTCCTCAAACGCTTGATGCTTTTCCCGTTTCTATCGAATCTCACGCTCAATTAGACAAATGGAGCTGTTTAATTTTGAGCGTGTCCACTTTCGAGGGGTTGAAACGTGGGATAGAAGTCTATATATATATATATATTAGACTGATTCAAAAAAGCGACTATTTTTTGTTATTCGAAATAACATATTAAACACTTTCGGGAAGGTGAAAAAAGATGCCTGTTTAAAGCAGAGCTCTTAATATAAATATTTACATATGTCTCATCGCAAATTTCTATTTTCCATTTAAATAACACAGGAAAAAACATTTTCGAACTTTTAAATGTTATATCTCGGCTTCGAGTCAATGTACCAAAATGAACGATACATCTTCTTGTAGAGGATTGAACGCTCTACAAAAAACATCTCTTATGATTTTTCGATAAACTCACTCCTTCAAAAGTTATTCAAGGTTAAAGTTAAATTTAGAGTAAATTTCACTTTTTTTTTTTAGTTTTCGGCAAAATGTTGAAACTTATTACTAAATATCGTAAAATCTTTCTTGAAACAAAAGTTTTGATTGCATTAACATAAATAAACTAATTTTTAAAGAAATGACCAACAGTTCACCCTTATTCACAGTCTAATACACATATATATTAGATCGTGAATAACTTTTGGAGGAGTGAGTTTATCGAAAAATTACAGGAGACTTTTTTTGTAGAGCGTTAAATTCTCTAAAAGAATACGTATCGTTCGATTCGGTACATTGACTTGAAGCCGGGATATAAAATTTCAAAGTTTGAAACGTTATTTCCCTGTGTTATTTAAATGGGAAATCGAAATTTGCGATGAGACATATCTAAATAATCATATTAAGAGCTCTGCTCTTAACAGACATCTTTTTTCACCTCCCCGAAAGTATTGAATATGTTATTTCGAAAAACAAACATAGTCGTTTTTTTAAATCATTCTAATCTATATAAATATATATATACATAGTAGACTGAATAAAAAAAGCGACTATTTTTTGTCTTTCGCAGTAACATATTAAATACTTTCGAGAAGGTGAAAAAAGATGTCTGTTGAAATTAGAGCTCTTAATAAAAATATTTAGTGGTAGCACACCGCATATTCTGATTTCCCATTTAAATAACACAGGAAAAAAAATTTCAAACTTTGAAACATTTATATCCCGGCTTCAAGTCAATGTAAGAAAATGGACGACATATATTGTTATAGAGAATTGAACGCTCTACAAAAAAGATCTCTTGTGATTTTTCGATAAACTCACTCCTTCAAAAGTTATTCACGTTCTAATATATATGTATATTAGACTGTGAATATGGGTGAACTTATGTTGGTAATTTCTTTAAAAATTAGGTAATTTATGTTAATGCAATTTAAACTCTTGTTTCAGGAAAGTGTTTACGATATTTAGTAATAAGTTTCAACATTTTGCCGGAAACTAAAAAAAAAAGTGAATCTTACTCTAAATTTAACTTTAACCTTGAATAACTTTTGAAGGAGTGAGTTTATCGCAAAATCATAGGAGATCTTTTTTGTAGAGCGTTCAATCCTCTACAAGATCATGTATCTTTCATTTTGGTACATTGACTTGAAGCCGAGATATAAAATTTCACAGTTTGAAATTTTTTTTTCCTGTATTATTTAAATGTGAAATCAAAATATGCGATGTGCAACCGCTAAATATTTTTATTAAGAGCTCCAATTTTAACAGGCATCTTTTTTCACCTTCCCGAAAGTATTTAATATGTTACTGCGAAAAACAAGAAATAATCGCTTTTTTTGAATCAGTCTAATATATAGTTAGCAAGAGAGCGAAAGAGAAATAAGAGTGAGGAAGTAAAGTTTGGAATATCGCCGTTCTCGTCCACTTGCCTCGGTAATGGCTATTAGAGGATCCGATTACTCGACGTTGAATCTCGTATCCTCGTGCTGGACACTTGGATAATGAAACGTGTACGCGGAATATGCGTATATCAAACAAGGTGTGTGCGTGTGTGTGTGTGTGAGTGTACTGATCGAGTCGCCAACGAAGACGCAAATCCCCGACGCGAACGATCCAACTGGGAATTGGATTCATCGACGTAGTCGCGTAGCAGAGAAGAGTTTAATGGATTCGAACGGCGAATGAAGGTTCTCGAGCTTTTGCCCATATCCCTCTTTCCCTCAATACAATGTCCCGAGGGCCCTTCCATGTCGGTGAGTGTGTGTTCCCGTGTCTGTGTGTGTGTGTAAGGGTCTCCAATTGTTTCTCTCTCGCTTTACCGCTCGCCCCTAACCCTTCTGAATAACCTTTTACAACGAGTCTCTGTCTCTCTCTTTCACTGGACCATCAACGAAGCAGCGGAATATCCATGGAGCAAGAGGATTACTAGATTGTCCGAGAAAAGCTCGGTCCGTGTGCCGAATCCCCGAGAGAATGTTTCTCTCTTCCGGTATAGTCATATATGTAGGTTAGGTTTTATATATTACATCGATTCCCGAGTGAAAATTTATTCCATGAAATATGTCGATAATATTGTCATTTGGGTGACCTTATTTTCCCTTATGCGGTTTATATGTGCAATGAAAATCTAAACTCTGAAATATTCATGTTTGAAGTCGAATATTTCCAGGAAATTAGATTTGGACATTTCAACGTCAATGTCGACGTTTCCTTGAAAGTTGTCGGAAGTCCTACTCGAAAAGTCGACGAGGATTGCGCCTACTTTCGTTCACCATCAATGTCGAAATTCGATCGAAAGTTATCCGCAATTCGAATGAAATAGGCACAGAAGAAGAGTAGGAATTTTGAGATTTTTTTTCGAATCAAAGTACAAAGTATTTTGACTACATTTTTTGGCATTCCCAATAATATAGTTCAAAGTGTCTCTCAGATTTTTGTAAGCGAAAAAAAAGTCACAAATTTCAGTGAGACCATTTTTCTTATCAAGGATACTTTTTTCAGATCATTTTGCAGCGAAATCATTTTACAAAAAAAATCAATATTATTAGAATTAAAAATGATTTTTTAATTTTAAATGTGAAAAATGCACCCTTCATATTTGGCGAAGATTCCTTATTATTTGTAACGAGGTAAAAAAAAATTATCATTATAAGAAATGATTGAAAAATTTAGAAAGTAAAATAGTACCGTAAAACGGGGCTACTTTGACTTTGGGGGTTACTTTGTTGGTTTTTTGGGCTACTTTGGACGAGCAGCAAAATACGGTAAAAACATGTGCGCAGTGCACCCTCGTGACCTTGTGGGGCAGGAGGGGGTATAGGGAGTGGGTAGAAGAGGAAAAAAAGTCATTCATAAACCAGGTACCCAGATATGTGTAACAAGTCAAGATGTCCGAACAATCGATGATGCCATTCGCATGAAGGAATTAAAGAAGGGCAAGAAGAATGACTCCAAAGTCTGTAACATCTGTAAGGCCCGAATTCAAGTCACAAGTCCTACCCTAAGATCGAACTTTCCATGGAACTCAAGTTGGAACTCGAGATCGAACTTAAGTTCCAATTTAAGATGAATCGTAAGTTGCACTAAAGTGCCATTATAAGTTCATACTTAAGTTCAAACTCTATTGCAAACTTCAGATCGATCTTAAGTTCAAATTTGAATTTGGTTTGAAGTTCGAACTTAAGATCCATCTTGAGCTTGAACTTAAGTTTCATCGTACTTAATTATTTTCACAAATAATTTAAAATAACACGGTTGAGGGAGGCGATGAACGAAGTTTGATCGAACTGTTCATGCTCAAGATGGATCTCAAGGTCAAACCTCAAACCCAATTTAAGTTTGAACTTGCGATCGACTTGATGTTCGCATGAAAGTTTGAACATAAGTATAAACTTATAATGATACTTAAGTTCAAACTTAAGATTCATCTTAAATTTGAACTTAAGTTCGAACTAAAATTCAAATTTAGGTTCAATAGAAAGTTTGATCTCCAGCTTGATCTTAAGAACTTGAAATTCGGACCTAAGTATTTGGTATTTTTATGTAAAATATTTCTTTAATAAAAATGACGAATTCATTGTCGAAAATCGTTGTTTTTCATTTAATTTCATGTACAATGTATAAAATATATTTGTTTTTTTTTATCAAAATTATGTCAAAGCTGCATTTACAATGTGGATCTTTGACATAAGCTGCATTTCAATGCCTTTTCAAAGTAGCCCCACACTCGGGGTTACTTTGGCTTTTGTTTTTCTAAATATATAAAATTGTGAGGGTCTGGTGGGGCTTGCTATTTTTATACATTTTATAGCCAAAAGACACATTGTTCTGTTCAAGCAAAAAAAGATTTAATTTTGGACGTTAAAAAAAAGTTACGACCTAAAAACTTCCGAAACACCAACAAAGTAGCCCCGTTTTATGGTACACTCTCAAAAATTTACAAATATTCGTTATCATTGGTATAACAAAAAAAAATTATTGTTATAAAAAATGACCGAAAAATGTCAAATGTAAAATAATGCACCCTTAAAATTTGGCAAAGATTCGTCATCATTTGGAACCGAGTAAAAAAATTTTTTTTTTTTAAATGACGAAAAAAAATAAATGAAAAAATGTGGAGATATCAAAGAGTCGTCATCGTTTGTAAACGAATAAATGAAACAATCGGTAGAATTGGCCTTTTTACAGCGTTCTAATTCCGCGCTTTCCCTTCAAAAAGTAATTGGGGCGTAAAAGTTTCACGCCTAGTTCCAAGCTTATTAGCACGGATACGGCAACTTGTACGGGAAATCAATGAGGAAGTTCGCTGATGTATCCGATCGGGGAATGTGTCTAGCGCTCATTTTCCCCCGGGAAGAAATGTAACCCGCTCCGAAAATGCCGGGCTCGGAAACGCTCGCTCTGACGAGTCACCTCGAGGGAAGCGTGTCCATCGAAAATAGGAATTGCGGCGGATAACACGAATGAGAAAGAGAGGGAGAAAGAGGGAGAGAAAGCTCGGGAGAGTCAACGTGCACTCTCTTCCCGCGAGACCCGCGAAGATATTTCTGGAATCTGTATATCGACATTCCGAATGAAAAAAGGGCGAGCAAGCTCCACTCTCGCTCGTCAGATGCGGCCTTTTCGCTCGAGGCCTTCGATACGCGTACGCGACTAAAACTTGACGATCCCCCTCCGTCGGATATCTATTTCCGCATGATTTTTCGTCAAAAGCGAATCTAGCACGTTATACAGAAAATCTCTATACGCGCAAATATCTATATTTCATAAAGAGTGCTTTGATCGGTCTATCGAGCAAAAAGAAAACAAGAAAAAAAACATCCATGAAATTCCTTCGGGTAGATCCGCTGAAAATAGCTATCCAAAATACTTTGATCCTCGAAAACCCACGCGATTTCTTTTTTTTTTTTTTTTTGACGCCTCGTCGTAAAGATCAATCTCGTAAATCTCATTCTGATGGTCTCTCCGAGAAACTTTTGCGGATATGACACTGTTTTTTGTTTTTTATTACTGAGTATTAATCGCAAGCTCGTCCTGAACAGTTGAATTTATTTCCCACTTTTTTTTTATCTCCGCTGGAAAAATTCGATACGCGGCAATAACGCGGATTAAATTAACATCTCTGAAATTTCACACGCCAATTGGATTGTGCTTTCGCGAAAGCTTTTACACGGCAATTCGATGATTCATCGCGACACGTGAAATTATAGTCGCAGTTTTATTCAACGTTTATAACCTCGTTTCCCTGTTTGCGCCCGTAGTTATGATTATGGCTCGGATAAAGTGAGGGAGGGCGGGGAACAAAGTTTCGTTGTTGCTAATTTTTTAAATGTTCCCCACACGCCGTTGTGAAACGGAGTACGGAGAGCTTTTCTGCCACTCCGATGGGTGCTATCTCTTCCGGATCGTAAAGCTCAAAGACCAACACAGTCAGTGGTTACGACAGAATATATATATATATGGGGCATTCCAACCCAAATCGGAAAGTTTGAAAAACTTTTTGTTTTTATTTTCTCAATTTTTTTATATTTTTGAGTACCCATCAAAAGACCGTTCCTGTCAAATTTCGAAATTTTTTTGATTACCCGCTCAAAAGATATTAAATTAACAAAAAAAAACCGCTCTTTTTTCGGTATTTTGGTCATAACTTCTTTAATAATGGTCCGAATTGGAAGTTTTTTTTATTTTTGTTTTTTATGGCCTTTTCAGAAAAAAATACAACAAAATTATTCGACGTGTTTTTGAATGAGTTTTTTGAGTTTTGAACCTTAAATCGCGTTTTTAAAAGTGAGTGTCATTTTTTTTTTTTTTTCCAAACATCTATGTATTCAACAATTTTTAAGACTAGTCCGATCGTGAGATCTCAATAACTACTATTTTTTTCGATTTTTAAAAATAATTTTTTTTTTAAATTATTATGAATACCAATTTTTGTTACTGTATAGTATTTTTTTAATCATTTCGAATTAATTTGGACACTTTTTTATTGTTAACAGATTTTTGAAATTAATAATTAATCGATGAGCTAATAACAATAGTTCAAGAATTGTATCAGTGGGCATTGAACCTAAATAGTCTACCGAATATTGCTGTCAAATTTTTCATATTTTATTTGCGATAAAATACTGTGAAGTCAATCACAGGGGGACACAAAAATTTTATTCAATTATTCCAATGAGCAACGGAAACGTATTGGCAAAGGAATATTCTAATTCAGGAAATAATCGTATATGTAAGGTTTTCAAAAAAATATGTGAATAAATAAAAACTGTTGTTATTATTGTTCATAAACAGACTTAACGATTAATTATTAATTTTAAGAACCTGTTAACAATACAAAAGTGTCAAAATAAATTCTAAATATTGAAAAATATACTATACAGTAACAAAAATTGGTATTCATAATAATTTATTTAAAAAAAAAATTTAATTTTCAAACATCGAAAAAAAAATTAGTCATTGAGATCCCACGATCGGACCAGTCTCAAAAATTGTTGAATAGATAAATGTTTAAAACAAAAAATAAAATAAAAAATGACACTTACTTTTAAAAACGCGATTTAAAGTTTAAAACTCAAAAAACCCATTCAAAAACACGTTGAATATTTTTGTTGTATTTTTTTCTGAAAAGTTCATAACAAAACAAACATTTTGAAAAAAAAACTTTTCATTTGGACCATTATTAAAGAAGTTATGACCAAAATACAAAAAAAAAGCGGTTTTTTTGTTAATTCAATATCTTTTGAACGGGTAATCAAAAAAATCTCAAAATTTAACAGGAAGGGTCTTTTGATGGGTACTCAAAAATAGAAAAAAATGAGTGAATAAAGAAAACTGTCCGATTTGGGATGGAATGCCCCATAAATAGGGGGCAAAATGGACAGGATCCTAAAATTTTGATTTTTTCGAAAATCCAAGTAAACGAGGAAAAACGTTGAAAAATCGATTTCTCTCGTTTCTTACATCACTTTAATATCCAAGATACTTGAACCAAGTTGCTTAACATATTTTTAAAATTAAGATTTTGCCGAAATTCAATTTTAATCATACTTGCATTGTCTGATATTTTTTTTATAGGTATGGAGGAGGCCGTCTTGCTTCCGGTACCTCATTTTGTTCTGGAGCTCAGATTATCCAAGTATTTTAGGAAAAATGGTTTACTGCGATACTATTAAAGTACGTTGGGGTGTTTTTATTTATAATGCGATGAGAATAACAATAAAAAATCTTCAACTCTCCAAAGGAAATTATCATGAAAATATCAAATCTAGATCTGAGTTTGAGTGGGCGAGTTTATTCAATTACGCCAATGATAGTGATGATTCCCACATTTGCTAATTTTTTAATTGTTGATAGTTTTGATATATTTGCATGGTGTCGATTTGGCCTCCATATCCTCTATATACATATATAGAGAGAAGCACCATGTAGACTTTCGTTCTCGCAGGCTCCATGACTTTTGTTCCTGCAAACAAAGTACTTGAGGGGAAAAGCTGCGAGCGCGAATCACGTATATAATATAAGTAAGGGTGGCCCCAAATGGGAATGCGAGAATTTTTATCGTTGAGGCCTCCAAATAGGTTGAACATGAATAAATAACGATTAATTTTTTTGTTCCAAAACTCCGTAAAGTTAAACAATTTTTTTATTCCCACGAATTTATTACCCGTGCTCACACTCAGGTACAAAATTTCTTAAGAGCTTTGAACTTTTTTGAAAAAAAAACAACCCTCTGAAGACCCAACAGAAATTAGGTCATGGACTCTTGAAATATTTGATATATTTTATTTCATGAGCTAAAAATCTTACAGGCACATTTTCAGCGAAAAATAAAATGCCAGGATTCTACAAGGATTGTTATAGATTTATGTTAAGCCTATTAATGGGATGTAATCATTGAAATTCAACAGCAGCACTTTTAAGAACCATCCCAATATACATACAAATAACACATAAACATTCACATGTATTTGCGTCTAGATGTCGGCGAAAGAATGCGAGAGAATGTGCGAGAGACTGCGGAGGGCGCATCCATAGAGATTTTGTCTCCTCGTTCGGCGCGTCTCGTTTTCGCGTCTGGGAAAGGGAGAAACGGAAAGAGAATCGGCGCGGTATTTAAAGCGAATAACTCGCCTAGCTCTCTTTCTCGTCTCGAAATATCCACTTTAAACTTATTGTGTTTGCAGCCTCGGGCATATAGCTTTTAGCTATGTCTCTTATTCGCATTTTTTCATCCCTTTAGTCCCTATTCGTTATCTCTCTCAATCTCTCTCTCTCCGTCTCTCTCCTCCTCTCTTTCAGATTCTCGTTTGCGAGATCGACTGTCGCAGCAGCGACAACGAGGACGAGGGGCCTCCTCCGAGGGTGAAACTTCCATCTCCTTAGGGAGAAATAAAAATAAAATGGAAGAAGAAGAAAAGAGAGTTCGCAGCGAGCGAGAAAGAGAGCCAAAGTAGTACGAGAAAACGAGAAAGAAAAAGTTCTCGGTAATAAATTCAGATGCCATTAGTCGCATTATTCTCGATTCTTGGTCTTGAATTATGTGGCATCGTGGGCGGTGGATTCCACGGGGTTGAAAAAGAAACTGTACAATGGGCGAAGAACCTTGAAACGTCATGATCAGGAGGTAAAACATTTTTCCATCTTCTCCAAAGTTTTACTTTGAAAACCTGGCAACAACCAAAGCTTCCCGTAGTAAAAAACTCCATTCGTCGCCATTGAAAAATCCCCATTTATTCCCCATTGCCAAAATAACCAACGCAGATGAATGCTGAATTGCCCAAGGGGATTTTCGCCATTGAATTCCCCATTTAAAATCGAATGAGGTTTTTCCAATGAGGATTGCCTTCCGCATTTGAAACGGAATGAGGATTATCCTATGGGGATTCATCAATGAAGAAAATCCCCATAGGCAATTCGGCATTCATCTCCATTAGTTTTTGTAGGCAATGGGGAATGAATGGCGATAATCAATTGAGATTCTTTCATGTAGTAAAAAACTCCATTCGTCACCATTGAAAAATCACCATTCATTCCCCATTGCCAAAATAACCAATGGAGATGAATGCCAAATTGCCCAAGGACATTTTCGCCATTGAATTCCCCATTTGAAATCGAATAGGGATTTTCCAATGAGGATTGACTTCCCCATTTCAAACGGAATAGGGATTATCCCATGGGCATCAGTCGGCAAGAACTCCTCGCATGGATTTTTTGGACACCGACTTCTGCTAATATTCCGTGCTCACAATCGTCTAGATAAGCATACTCTTCGCATAATCCGTATGGGAGTTTAGCGGGTTGCCGTCCTGCGACATCTCGTGCCAAGTCTCGGAACTAACGCGACGCGGTTTCCAATGGACATCTTTCGGTAATGCTGATCATTCAGTTCATCCGCATTTACTTCCCAATGGACATCATTGGGTAAAGCTGATCATTTCGTTCATCAGCATTTGCCTCCCAATGGACACCATTGGGCAATGCTGATGGCTCGGTCCATCAGCATTTGCTTTCCAATGGGCATCATTGAGTAATGGTGATCATTCGGTTCATCCGCATTTGCTGTCCAATGGACGTCATTGGGCAATGGTGACTTTTCAATGGATATCCATTCACTGATCAATGGTCGTTCCTATACGCCATTGAACAATGCGGAAATCTCAATGAGTCCCCATTCATTGTCCAATCGAGTCGTATGAGGACCATTGGTTGCCATTGGCGATTCAATGGAGTTTTTTACTACGGGTTCTGAAGTTTCTTGCATGATCCTTTCATTTTTTTTATCATGGTAAACCCAACTCTAAATCCATACGGTGACATGGTCCATGACCTGTGCGTGGTTTTCAATGGATTTTCGTGTGTGGGAGGTGCTTTTCGACCGGACAAAGTATCACTGACGCAAAATGGAATACGATACTCTGTTTGTGGAGAATAGCGCAGATTCGAGTCGTATTTCAGTCCCCATCGGAAGCACCTTTCTCGTTGATGACCGTTGACGAAGGTGGGAAAAGTGCCCCGACGAGGTGGACCAGATGGTTCCCGAAGTCAGGTCATTGTTAGGAAAACTAAAAAAGAAGAAAAAAAACCTCGCAACAACGGCTACAATGGCGAGTGAATGACAGAGCTTTTGGGAACGATGATGGGACCATTGGATGTGCTCACTATGGCTGGATAGGATGGAGAGAATGTAGATTACACATTGGGCGTGGAGAGAAGGTTTATAAGAGATTCCTTCGCAAACCGGTCAATTGTTGTTCTGCATTTATTACGATTTACACACGGTTTGGTTGTACCTTGGAAACACTTGTCATTTTTTGCAGGTTTATTTCTAGAGCCCAATTTTTTATTCAAATAAGAAACGATGGCAGTGATAAATCGCGTGAAATTTCGAGGTTTGAAATTTATTTTAATATTTTTCAATGCTTTTAACGAAAAATTTAATTTAATTTGTTATAAGATCAACATTAGTGAAATTGAACAAATGAATCTTGACCGCAATTAATAATTTATTTATTTCAATTTATTTGAGTTATTTGTAAATTACTAAATAGTCGCAATTATTCAATCATCCAAAGTCCCATTGTCAGAAATTTTGTGTTTTCCAAATTGGACATCGAATTTTGGAATTCCAAAAAAACATAGAATTACCTTGGACAAGAGAAAAATTCTTTTTAATTTCTGTTGTTTTTGAGGGATTCTTAAGAATGTTGATTCCCTATGAAACTTGTGAATGTTAATTGTTCAATAAATAGCTTCTTAATCGTCGTGAAATTTTTACACGACCTCCTGAATACTTCATGTAAGAACATACGAAATTTTCAGAATTCTATCATCATTGCTTCAACCTCCTTAAGGGTTAAAATAAAAAATGATGAGAAAATTCTGAAAATCTGGTATGTTTTTGTATGAAGTATTTAAGAGGTCGTGTACAAATTTAACGACGACTAGGAAGCTCGTTAATAAAATATTAACATTTTGTTAAGAACAATTTTTTAAACAAATAAAAAAAAATATTTATCAATAAACTTCGTTTTGTTTCCGTTGCTTTCAATATATTGTGGATATTAAAAAATTGAGAGGTCAAAAAAAACTTATCGCAAAGTTTAATCAGTTTCCATACGACTAGATTAAATTTAATTTGATTTGTTAATGTTGATTGTTCGAAAACGAGCTTCCTAATCGTCGTGAAATTTATACACGACCTCTTAAATACTTCATCCAAAAACATACCAAATTTTAAGAATTTTCTCATCATTTGCGATTTGGGACTCAACATCCTTAAATTTGCTAGAGACTTTGAATTACTGAAATTGAACAAATGTTGATCTAATTTCAAAATGGTCACCAGTATTTGAACCTTCCATCCATTGTTGGAAATTTCTGAATGTTTTCAAATCTGACCTACAGCGGCTTCGAGAATCATTATTTTTTGGAAAAAAATATTTCACAATGAAGTTAAAAGTTACAAAAATGTGCATATCAATTACTGCGTTGAGAAATTAACACGTCTTTCCACCAAAAACTCTTGAAAAATAATTGTCGTCGGCCTCTTGACTGTCTATAACCCCTTAAAAAGAGTTTTTCAAGATCCAAAAACTTCGATTTGGGCAGGATCGTCTCATATAAATGGTCACAAACGAATATGAAAGGGGGCCATCAGGTATATGGGAGTTATAGTCATCACTCGGGCACGCCAGTGATCACCGGGTACAGGCGGAAGAGACGCGTGTCCCGCAACGAGCGGGAATCCACGGGGCGATAGCGCGCGGGAGCAGAAACGTTTGAATCTGCATCACAATTCCACAATCAGCATTAACCCAGTGGTGCTGGTTGCAGGAAAAGCGGGTGCGAGAGAACGGATACTAGAAGAGAGAGAGAAAGAGAGAAAGAGAGGGAGAGAGGGAGAGAGAGAGAGAGAGAGAGAGGGAGAGAGAGGACTGTGGACTGTGGACTGTGTGGACTCTCTGTGACTAAACTATCGCTTCGCACGGTTCTCGAACTGTTCAGAGAGCTATGCACACGTAGCGATAATTGTGGCTTCGAGCTAAATACAATGAAAATTGGACGGGATAGAATAGAGTAGAGATAAAGAGAGATAGAGTGAGAGTATCTATAGAGATCAGTGGATTTTCACCATAATCTATGGGAAATTGGATTTTGTGCGCTGCTTCAGAAGCGTTGCAACAGAATCAAATTTCTTTCGATATAATGTAACTTCCACTCAACTCAATCAACTTTCAACTTTGGTCTTTCCATCCCAAACTTGTCAAATTTTCGTTCTTTTTAGGACCATTCTAAAACCAAAAAGCATGTCAAATATTGACTTTTCTCAGCATTCATTTCTCAAAAATAGTTTTCCAACCTCAAAAAGACCGTCATTCAAGATTCTGAAATATCCTTCACAGAGCCAGTATTTTAAATGACCATTTATAGACTGTGAGTTAGAATGTGAGTTAGAATATTTTGTTTTCGTAAATCTGATGGAATTAGAAAAATTAAGGATGTTGAGTCCCAAATCGCAAATGATGAGAAAATTCTGAAAATTTGGTATGTTTTTGGATGAATTATTTAAGAGGTCGTGTAAAAATTTCACGACGATTAGGAAACTCGTTATAAAACAATTAACACTAACAAATTAAATTAAACTAAATGTAGTCTTATGGAAACTGATATAACTTTGCGATAAGTTTTTTTTTGACCTCTCAATTTTTTAATATCTACACTATATTGATAGCAGCGGAAACAAAATGAAGTTTATTGATAAATATTTTTTTTATTTGTTTAAAAAGTTGTTCTTATAAAAATGTTCATATTTTAATAACGAGCTCCCTAATCGTCGTGAAAATTTTATACGACCTCTTAAATACTTCATACAAAAACATACCAAATTTTCAGAATTTTCTCATCATTTTTCATTTTAACCCTTAAGGAGGTTGAAATAATGATGATAGAATTCTGAAAAATTAATATGTTTTTACCTCAAGTATTCAGGAGGTCGTGTAAAAATTTCACGGCGATTAAGAAGCTATTTATTGAACAATTAACATTATAAGATTTCATAGGGACTCAACATCCTTAAAGAAATTACAAGGATTCATCAATCTTACATAAAAATCAGTAAGTCATGTGCTAGAATGAGTATTAAAAGCCTAGACACATTTTCACGAATCCACAATTTATAATTTATTAGTTAAGAGGTTAAAAAACCGATTGGATGTTGCTTCCAAAATTAGATCTATTCACGACTTAGAAGTTTCTATATAAAATTGCCAGATTTATTTGAGGTTTTTCTTGATGGAAAAAAAATGGTAATACTTTTCAGCCTTACGAAGGTGCACGGAGAGAATTTTATACGGAAAATTGCTGTGTTATTAGTACTGCGGTACTATATTGACATTAGTAGTAAAATTACTATTTACATGGTAATTTTAACTACATGACCACATTGTCATCAGTAGTAAAACTACTATGTATACATAGTAATTTTACTAATGACAATATGGTACCGCAGTGCTAAGATACACAGCAATTTTCCGTATAAAATTCTCTCCGTTTAATGAAACAGAATTGCTACATCAAATCAAAGAGGCTGAGAGCCAAAGTTTAGGTCAATTGATTGGGAACACCTCGTATCTCGCTCTTGTCACGACCAGCATGATCTAGCGCGTCATAGTCCAATCTACGATGCTCTTGCATCCCCGTGAATGGAAATTCCAATCTGCTATCGCAAATTCTGACGGTATCGAGACTGTCACAAAGGGTTATCGGTCACCAGTCATCATTGAACAAAATCTCTGCTCATGAAGGCCACTTGCAGATAGAAGAGCCCCGTCACGAACAATATCGAGAGATCCAAGCGAGATGTCCTATTATTCATCCCCTATGAAGTTATACATCCCTCCTGCACTTCGCCATTAATTTCCCCATCTAATTTAAATATCTTGGCATCTGGAATCTCAACAAACCGGCGTCAGTTTCGTGGAGCATCCCCCGGATTAATTTACCCATCCCAGAAACAATCGAGAAAGGATCGAATCGCGGTGGATCCTTTTTTTTCCCTCTTCGTCGATCAAAATGATCGACTCGGGACTCAAACGTTGTAAATTAAAGTTTTGACAGGATCCGTAACCGAATATCGATGAAAGCTCAAAATCGTTGAGCTGCTTCCAACCATTTTTATATCCTCGTTTCTTCGCGCGACGTTCTTCAAACGTTTCGGCGTCCTAGATCGTAATTTTACGAAGTTTGTTTATTCGACAAAGATCTCGACGGTTAATTATATTCTTCCCTGACACACTCGTCGACATCGTAAATAATTCGGGTCGTTATTGCGACGTACGTTGCATAGACATTGCGCCGTTTCTCGGAAGCGCAAAGCGCAGAGCTTTTGCATCCTTGGCTCCTCGTATAATTAAGCGTACGACGGCTTACGATGTAATCCCAAGGAAACTTGGCGAAGGTAGACGAGTGAGGGGGCGCAATGTGTGCAAGGATGAAATATGTCCTGCCCGACGAGATACAGTCTGCGTTATAACCGCTGTACATACGTAACGTATATGCAATGACACGCGACAATGCAGCGAGTAATATGGTTTATACGCGCTCGTTCTCGTGATCGCGCGTTGTTAACGAGTAGAGACGCCTAGAGATAGTCGAATTTGTTGCTAAATTTTCGAAAATTTCTACGTAAATATTTGTGTGTAAATAACAAGCAGCACGACGTAGTTTCGAGCTTGTGCCCTTAAGCTGGTATTATTTAGGGACCAGTCGTACAAGTGAAAAACCCGACTTTTAAAAAACAATATTTTTAATAAATTTTTAACGAATTAAAAAAAAAAATTTCAATGAATGTAATTTACTTTTTAAAAAGATTAGAAAAGAAGCTTTTTTGCGAATTTTTTTTTCGATTTCCGAACAATGAATCAAAATACAGTTTTTAGATTTTATTTTGTATGTATTAAGGTATACAAAAATATTTTTTATTTTTACTTAAGGTACAAAATGGCGTCGTTGCGTAGGTGACTTGAACACATGCTTATTCTGAGGAAACAAATGGCGTACAAAAACAATTATTTCTTAATCTACTCTAATTTTTTCCTGCGAGTATCCATTTGAGCTAATAAGAACATATAAAAAAAATAAAAATTCTTGGGAAAACAATAAAAAACCACTTCAATCAAAATTCACGGATTCATGGGCTTTTTTGTTGCAGCCCGTTAGTTTTGTGTTTAAATTACTTGAAATTACTTGAAATTACTCCAAGATATTTCAAAAACTTCCTCATCGATGAAAAAAATGTTAAGCGTTTCTTGTGTGTGAAAACTTGGTGTTTGATCGAAGGATTGGTTTATTTTAACGAATACTTTCGATTTTATGAAAGAAAGTGCAATTATTCGTAGAAATCTAGACTCTCACTTGGAAGTGCCAATTTGTTTCAATTCAATACGTCAAATTCGCATTTTAAGTTTCGAATTTTCGAAATTCATACTTTGTTTTGTTAATAGTTGACTTATAGTCTCCAAGTTACGAATTAAATAAAATTTAATATCTCGTTACAATTCACTATAATTGAGGAGTCTATTGGGCCAAAAGTTTTCATTCCGTTCAATTGTCTGAATAAGTGCAGCAAATTTGTTAAAAAATGCAAATACGCACCCAGAAAAAAGATCTAGTCGTAGTTACTATAATCGTTTATTTGATTATTTTTTAGTTACTTTAAAGAACATTTTCTTTCCATCCAATTTTGGGCGATATGCCGATATTTATTTCTACTATATTTATTTATTTGAATTCTCTGTCATCGAGGAACAGGAGTTGAAGAAAAATTCTATTCGTTGTTACTAAATACCTATTCACCCGTAATCTCGTCCGATCAAATCTGCAGATTTGTCAGTACCCCAAGAATCCGCCAGGTGGCTACCTCTCGCACAAGCGAACCTGCCTCTCGACGCCTATATCCTTTCCAAGCTCGTCTATGACATAGACTCAATGTTTGATATCCCTATTTTTCAGTATGGATATTTAATACATTGAACATTGCGGCAAAACGCAAGATGGTCGAATTCCCGAAAAGGATTCCCATAAAATAGGGTCTTTTTTCCCTTCTGTTAAAGAAAAGACGAAGCATTGCGAAATTGTAGACTTCATATGAATAGCAATACATTCAAAGATTGAAATGTTAAAAAATATATATTGTGTAAATATTAAAAAAAAATTATTTCATTTAAATACATATTTGTTCAGTTCGAAATAATGTTTATTAATATTAAATAAAAAATTTTTAGTTTGCAATATATTTTCTTAGTAGGTCATTAAAAAAACAATGTCGTTGACATGAATAGAGTTGTATTGGGCCGGCCTACAACTAAAAAAATTTATTTGACTTGACTAGGATTTGGTTAAATGTACTAGATCTTTTTTCTGGGTGCGTGAAAAGTGTAAATCGATGAAGCCCCTGGAGAACCTCGAGTAGTCCATTCACTCCAGCATTTCCCCTGGACGTAACTCTCGAGGATAGATGATCTCGTATGTATTGGCATTCAATTGCAAGTCGAGACATCAAGTTGCATCGTCGACCACATTGCCCACGACAGACGGGAATGAAATACAGTTTTACGACCCTTCTCTATTGAATACCACGTTCGAAAAATATTGCCTCTCAATTTTTATACCACGATCATATTGATTTCAAAAAATTGAAAGCCATAAGCTGCGCAAATTTTCCTTTCGCACTTCATTTCTTTTCACCCCTTCACGATGGCATTTCATCGTGTGACTTGGCACGAAAGAGGTGTCTTGTAATTTGTTTTCCCCAGATAACTCTCAACTAAAGGTTGATCACGGTCCGAGAGAATTTCCGTTACGTCTGGAATTTAACATCAATTTATCCTCGTCCCGCCAGCTTGTCTCATCTTACCCCTTGTCCTGTTCCAGTTAAGGGGTGGTTTAGCATTAATATGCGAAACATTCGGCGAGGAGTGGGCGGAAGCGATGAATTCGATATTGCAAAAGCTCAAGCAGGAGAAAGAGAATGAACGATGTCGTTCAACATTGTTTGGACATCGATTACCATTTTTGCCGAAAGGCAAAAGTGTCGAAACTCGAAATAGAGGGTGGTTTTTCGAGGGAGGATGTCCTCGCAGAAGACAGGTGGATGAAACTGCGTGAAGGAGTTCAGAATCGAGGGGTCACACACTCGTGGGCAAAAGCGATACGAGAATACGGTCGAGCGGTGAATAATAAAACGAGGGAGACGCCGATAGAGGTGAGAGAGGGTCTAGACAAATCATCGATAAAATTACCATACAAAACGGTCAAGTAGGCGCCCGTCGAGTTTCGGTAGAATTCCCTTTTCCTCCCTCTGCTCGTTTTTTTTATTCCTGTCTCCTTGTGTCGCTCTTCATCCTGTTATTTCCGAAAAAAGACAAAACCAACCCATCTCCTCTTTCGTTCTCTTATTTTGTTTCTCGTTTACTCTCGTCGAACTTTTACACACGCACAAGCGCCGAGCGCGGATAATGGCGTATATCTCTGTGTTATTATTTTTTTTTCCTCTCATACGATCTTGAAGGGATTCGGATTGGCGATGCTTCTTGAATACGATACGAGACAAAACTCCATCGAAAATGGAGAAATATTGTGGCTTGATCGAGGGGAAAAAAAAATTTGATGGGCTTGTAAAATCGACCCTCGACTGGGTGGAAATCGCAACGTCTTCTTGGAGGCTTTTAGATGATGGACGCTGCTAAGAGGAGGCTGAGCTTTTTCAAAAAGGACGAAAAATCCTGGAAAACATCGGTTTTTCTGCACTAAAATTTGTTTCTAAAATATCTACGGGTGACTGTACCGTTTCTTAAATACATTTCTTTCAATTAAAAATCATCCCTCTTTAAATATTTGATCCTGCTAGCACAAAAATGTGAGAAAATAATTCCTCAAGAACAGAGCTTTCTCGAGCGCATAAACAAGAGGAAAAATTAAACTCCACGAGAAAGATGATGGACTTATATTTTCGGTACAGTTGAGACAAACAAAACATGATGCGTTTTATTTCATAGTAGTCTCAGGATATGAGGCATTCTCCGTCAATTCCGCAACTTTTTTCTTCGACCCTCTCAGATCTGTCCCATAACTTGTCACAGTTTAGTCCTACTTGAAAGTAGTCTCTGTGATTTTTTTCAGATTTTTTAAGCGGTGAATTAAGGAGTTATATTTTAAGGAATTAAGGAGCAAAGGAGCAAAATATATTTTTTCGAATCCATACAGCTTAAAACGCAGAGGATGTACGAAAAAAATATTCCTAAACAAAATTATGTTTTTCCATCAAATATTGAATGCAATATGTGTTATATTTCTATTCGCGTTGCAAAAACTATTTGCTGCAAAAAAAAAATGAAAATTAATTTTTTTCCCACGGTACGACACCTTCGATGCTGCTGTCAATTTTATACAATCTCTAATAGTATTTGTGGGACATACAAAAAAATCCACAATACGGCAACTGATTTTTTGCGGAGTTAAAAAATGTTATTCACATAACGTTTTGCAATTTTTTATGAATAACATTTTTTTAACCCCGAAAAAAATCAGTAACCGTATTGTGGATTTTTTCGTACGTTCCACTAACACTATTAGAGATCGTATAAAATTGACAGCAGCATTGAAGGTGTCAGACCGTGCGAAAAAAATTGATTTTAATTTTTTTTTTGCAGAAAATAGTCTTTGCAATGCGAATAGAAATATAACACATATAGCATTCAATAGTTGATGGAAAAACATAATTTTTTCGTAGGAATATTTTTTTCGTACATCCTCTCCGTTTTAAGCTCAATTAACCGCTCAATTAACCGCTTAAAAAATCTGAAAAAAATCATGGAAACTACATTCAAGTGGGACTAAACTGTGACAAGTTATGGGACGGATCTGAGAGGGTCGAAGAAAAAAGTGGCGGAATTGACGAAGAATGCCTCATATGTATCCTTGTGCGAGCTTGCAGAACGATTAATTCGGGGATTATACATTATATCCAAAGTAATCCTTCGTGATAGATATTCAACGGTAAAAAGAGTCAGAGAAGACAAAAAGAGACAGAGAATGAGATGGAAGTGAAAAGGTCGTATCATTCCTTTCGTCGTCTCACTTTTACATTTTCCCAGGACGAATATATGGAAGACTGCAATGAGGGACTGCTGGTGGCGCTAGATACAGGCATTACATGTCTATCGTCCTTTTCTCCTCGTTTTATATAGCTCCTTTTTACGAGAGAAGTGCTCATCCGTTCGTCCGTGAAACGGGAAAGAAGGATCTCGTTCCACGCCCGATCTCCTCACCCAAGGATTCGCTCATCCACATCATGAAGAGCTGCACAGCCACCCTCTTTCCCACTTACCCTCCCTCGTTCGTCCTGCTCGTACGGATTCATTCTAACGCAAATGAAATATTATTTAAAGTCGTTTCAACGAAGGAATGAGTCAAAAGAAAGGGCGAGGGAATCCAGGTACCGAGGAGGTGAAAAAGGGAAGACCAATGGTTCGTATAATATACATACGCCAGACCTTAACCTCATTGTCGCGGGTAATATCTGGCCGATTTGTCGCTTGATGTATAATTTCGAGGATCAAGCGAAAACCGAGCGGACGGAATGGCGAAAAATATCGAGACAAAGTGGTCTCGAACAGGTGGTCCGGGATAGTGAAATTCTCAACGATTTCGTGAATTTCACAAAGGCCAAATCCAAATAGTCAGTTTCTTTGCCCGAACAATTTAACCGAGCGCCAAAACAGCCACGAATCTCAGCGCTTTTCGCAGTCCGACAATGGAACTTCCGGTGGATTTTTCCGGTTCCCCTAAATTTTGGCAACGATCCACGATAAATAGCGAGACCATCGTCACGAGGATATCTGTACAATTTTTGTCTGTCTGTATGTGTGTGTGTGTCATTCTGGTATTAAATCGTTCGCGAAGTTTCGCATTATCGCGGAACAGAAGCTAAAAGATGGGGAGATTCCGTCGGCAAATATTTGCGAAAAACGAGTCTTCCTCTCTGAACTCTGCAACCCTTTCTCGAAGGTTCTTGCGGCGATTATCATCGAGCTGAAAAATTGACTATCACGCTTGTGTTATTTCGCCATCATCGCTTCGATATTACACTATCGGCCAAAAGTTTGGAAACACTCGCCCCGATTTAACGCAGCACAAAAAGTTTCAATGCTCTTTTAAAAATTCAGATATTTTGATTCGCCACGCGGCGTTTTAAAAGGGACATATTCAGCTTCATTTCGCTTTTTCCGAAAAATTTTTGCCATTTTTTTTGAACCTGTAACGCCCTTTGAAACATGGTCGTTTATTGGATTTTTTTTTGGCATTGTAATTTTAGCGCGCGACCCCTGCATTTTTTTTCGACTGTTTCTCACATGAAAAACTTGTGGCGGGCAGTATGAGCTTTAATTTGATTTTTTTTCGAGTTTCGTACGATTTTTTTTTGCAAAAATATTCAATTTTTCGCAAAAAAACGACCATATTTATCAAATGTAGCGTAACTCTAAAACTACTGAGTTTTCGTAAAATCACCTGGAGGGTAAAGAGTTGCATACAATCATTCTGAATTAAATGCAATTTTTTCAGAATTTATTTTCAAAACTTTTTTTTTCTAATTTTTCCTGTAAACGAGATATTTTTTTATCTTAAACAATCGGGTCTCTTACCTCATCTACACGACTTTTTCATCGAAAAAACCTCATCTTTATGGCTTTTTCATCAAAATACTCTTGTAAATGAGGTAAAAGACTTTATTGTTTCGAATAAAAAAATATCTCGTTGACAGGAAAAATTCTCAAAAAAAAAATTTGAAAAAAAATTCTAAAAAAATTTCATTGAATCTAGAATGATCGTATGCAACTTTTGGACTGAAAAATATCATCTACACAACTTTTTAATCGAAAAACCCGTGTATATGAGGTAAGAGACCCGATTGTTTAAGATTAAAAAATATTTCGTTTACAGGAAAAATTTGAAAAAAAATCTGAAAAAATTTCATTGAATCCAGAACGATTGTATGTAACTTTTTACTTTCTTAGTGATTTCACGAAAGCCCAGTAGTTTTAGAGTTACGCTACATTTTATAAATATGATCGTTTTTTGCGAAAAATTGAATATTTTTGCGAAAAAAAATCCTACAAAACTTTTTAATAAAGAAAATTGAAGCAAATACTCCCCGCCAGAAGTTTTTCATGCAAAAAACAGTCGAACAAAATTTTCATGGGTCGTATACCAAAATTACAATGCCAAAAAAAAAGTCGAAAAACGACCATGTTTCGAAGGGCATACCGGGTTTTAAAAAATCGCAAACATTTTTTTGAAAAAGCGAAATGGAGCTGAATATTTCCCCTTTCAAACGTCACTTGGCAAATCAAAATATCTTCGTTTTTAAAAGAGCAGTGAAACTTTTTGTGCGCCGTGGAATCGGGGCGAGTGTTTCCAAACTTTTAGCCGGCAGTGTACATATCTTCTTCTTGTATTCGTGATATATTCGGTCGATTTGCGAGAGACGCGAGAGCAAAGAGGAGCTTCTCTCCAAAAAGAGAGAATGAAAGAAGAAGTTAAATAGTACATAGATGGATGCTCCATCCATCCTCGGGAAAATGAGGAATGAGAGGGAGAGGGGCAATGGTAAACAAAAGAAGTTGGTGGAAAAATTCACCTGTGGAGCGAAAGGAAAAAAGAAACGATGAGAAGAGTGCGGAGGATATATCGAGGACGAGAAAAAGAGGATCGAGGATGGGGATCGCGGTGATGGAGCTGCGGGTTGCGGTCTCTATAGCCCATTCACTTTTATACATCAAGGTGACATCGAAAAAACACGCTTTTTTCGAATGTAGCTCCTTATTGAAACTTTTGTAGCCCCTTCCCAGGATAATTAATTCCTCGCTAAGGGAGGCATGCTCGATTTTTTTTACTGCTGCCACATCAAAATTGATTTTATATCCATTAATTTCAAATAACTGTATAAAAATATAACGTTTTTATATTAATTAATCATTAATAATTATATTACATAATTAATAAGTTTCCATATAGAAGAGGCCAAATAATTAAAAAAAATTTGAGATTATAAAAATTTGGGGATAATTAATCGTTGGAAAAAAATGCTCAGGGTTTGGGATCGACGAAAAAAAATATTGCAAAATTATAAAATTTCCAAAGATGGCGTTTTTGGGAGATTTCAACCTTGATGTGGCAGCAATAAAAAAAATCGTCCGGGTGTTGGTTTAGGGGCGATTCATTTATCAAGCAAAAGGTACGAAAATGTTGATGAGGGAGGGGAATCAAAGGGGAGGCGTTATTTTTCAAGATCTCTAATATATGTGAGATATATCGAGGCTTTGGTATTCGTGCCCTCTTTTCATTGTATATCGAACGAACGTGCCTCTGCTCCTCTCTCTCTCTCTCTCTCTTTGCTATCTTTCAGCTCAGTGAATATTTATAAATTGGAAGTGCAGCAACGTGGAAAGACGCGGTTTCCGGTATCAAAGTGAAAACAGCATGGAACGTCGCTTCTTGTTCTCGTTCGACGACGAACAGCTCTCCCGTTGAATTTACCTTAACCGATTTCACTCGTACCTTTTTCCCTTCTTCTTCATACCTCCAATTTTCCCATTCCTTCATCTGTCTCGATTAGAGCCGACCAATCAATAATACTACGAATCAATATATGTTACTTGAGACAATTCACAATGACGAATTTCGGTGATGCCAGAGACAATGATTATAATTTGAGGAATCCCGAATAAATGGAACGGCTGCTTGGAGGGATACATCCTCGAAAGAGCGTTCATTTATCACGAGCCCATTCTTAAGCCAAAGAAAACGATTGTCCTGCCTAGGGGCTTCCCACCTGGGGACCCGAAAAAAAGGTCAAGATTCGCAGTTTTTTTTTGTTCCTGAACACAAATTCATCGCATTGAAAGGAGTTCATTTGTACGATAGGTTCTCCATTCTCTCACAGAACCATTATAATAACATTGGTGATTATTCATTAGACTGGCCCAAAATAAAACCTTTTTATACTTCACACTTGATAAAATCATGGTTGTTACTACAATACGTATGAAATCCTCCTTTAACAGCGTTCAACATTATAGTAGAAACTATGATTCCATCAAATAGGAAATAACTAAAAAACGAATGTACTATTTTGAACCAGTCTATTATTCACCAATCTTGAAGTTAAATTTCTCATACCACATGGTATTAAATAATAACACTGTCCAAAATTAAATCATGTCCAGGAGAATCCATTTTTGGAGCCATCAAGGGGGGCCCTAACAAATGTAGCAAAACAACGAGTCATCGAACAACATTGGTATAAATCATGGGGCGAAAGAATTCGGATAGTTAGAGAGAGCCGTAACAGTTGGAAAAACAGTATAAGATGACGTGAGAGGAGGAATATATCGATGCGTCACCGCGGAGGAAATTCAGCGGAAGCTGCGAGAGGTTCGTTTCTCACAAATACAAACTGTGAGCGACGATTGTTGGGACGCAGATAGTTGGAGAACGGGGAAAATGGTTGGATATAGTGAAAGTGGATAGTGCTTTATGGGTCCCTGCGGGACGTGGCAGTCTCCGGTCCTTCCGGGATACTCGATCGAGAAACGTCACACGCGTCAGCGATCCCCCAACAGTGGCTCTGCCTAGCTCCGATGTCGACACAGGAGACACGTGATATTACGAGAAAATACAGATACATCTCTCAACCCCCATCCCTCAAACCAACGCTTCTCTATGCGTGTCAACGCTCCTAGACGAGGACACGCTCTCGCATCAATCGAAACACCCTCCTCATGGAACGTATCCGTACTCGATGATGAGTATCAATAATGACATGATTCCAGTAACTAAATATGTCGTACACATCCAACTCACAAACCCTCCCCAAAAATACGCTCTTCCATGTACCCCAAAGCCTGTGGCAAATCCTTAAGGGGAGGATAACATTATCGCAAAATCTTATGGGTGTCTCCAAGTTTCCCAATAGAGTAAAAAAATCCTTCACTTAAAAAGGTCCTTGCAGTAGAGCGAAGTAGATCGAGTACTGAGATTTCCTTCCCCAGAATATAGTGGGAAATAAGATGGCTCCGGATTAAACAGTTCCTATTTAATATAGAAATTAATACGTGATAATGATTTTACAGATAAGTAACTTATTGTTAGTTTCATGTCCATAAATCCACTGGCATATTTTTATGTAGTTTCTCAAATTTGTCAAGATTGTGATCGTAGATTGATCCAGACAAATGAGAGCTCATTTTATTTCTCAATAAACAATCTATGAATTCAGGAAGCAATATTTAGGATAACATTTATGGTTCGCAAATCAGCGCCATTTTTATAAGAAACAAATGAAAGTATGAGGTGGACCAAACTTTTTCTTTGCTTAAGACTCTGAACGAAATTAATTACTTCCCTGAATGAGTTCTCTCGTTCATCAGGATCAGAGTTGTGAAAATAGTAATGTAAAAGTAATGCATTATAAATAAACAAAAAGTAATGTGTAATGGATGCGTGTTCCATTGCAAATAAAAAAGTAATGTGTAATGTATGCACGTTCCATTATAAAATACAATTTTTAAAAAAAGTTATTTGAAGTGGAGAATATTCCATTACAAATAGAACTTGCGCATTGCTGTCTCATTATTTTATTTCGCTCACTAAAAGTTCATCCACAACTATCACAAATGATCCATAAAGTTAAAAAAAAAGAACATGCCTATTATTTAGGGATTCAATAAAGCGACAAATTTTGTATCAGTAATTTGTAATCTTTATTAGATTGCTTATAATTATGGCTAACTGCGTGTAAAAACCAGTTCAATATAAAGTTCATATTTAACAATGAACTGTCCGTTTTTTTGTTTCTATTTTTCAACTCTATTGATCATTTGTGATAATTGTGGATGAACTTTTAGTGAGAAAAATAAAATAATGAAACAGCAATGTGCAAGTTTCTCCACTGCAAATTACTTTTTTTTTAAATCGTAATTTGTAATGGAACGTGCATACATTACACATTACTTTTTTGTTTGTAATGGAACACGCAACCATTACACATTACTTTTTAATTTGTAATGGCATATGCATCCATTACACATTACTTTTTTTATTTGTAATGGAACATGCATAGATTACACATTACTTTTTTATTTGTAATGGAACACGCATCTATTACACATTACTTTTGTTATTTGTAATGGCACATGTATCCATTACACATTACTTTTTTATTTGTAATGGGACATGTATCCTTCACACATTACTTTTTTGTATTTGTAGTGGTACACTTATCCATTTCACATTATGCAGTGTAATGGGTAATGAATACAGTAATGCATTATCAAAGTAATGCATTATTTACAACTCTGATCAGGATTACAATTTTGACTTCAGGACGATTCTGAAAACATGTTTATGGATTTATCGACTCAAACTGAATATTATTTCGCAGACTTCGAGTCGTTATTATCCATTTTCTTCTGTATTAAATTCAGGATATCTTCGTGCAATTGATATTTCAAAATGTCGATAATCCATTGACTCTTCTGTGAACCGCAAGGACGGTTTCGAGGGTTTACAAAGGTTCCGGATGATAGAGCAAAGGATAGCGATATAAACCAAGGAAACATACGACGTGGCAATCACAAAGACGCGAAACCCAGCAGAATAGAGGCAAAGAACCGTGCTGGATGTCGAGGAAAGGGCGAAATGTCCCTTCGGACGATTACCAAGAGCTCGGGATGTCTCGACCGGGACAGTGTCGCGGAAATTGAGTGAACCTGGAAAACCGAAAGAAAGTATAGGGAGAAATTCAACGATGGAGACAAAGAGGTCGCAAGAAGGGAGGAGAAAAAGAAAGCAGCCGGTTGCATCATGGGCAAAGAGAGGCGGTTATCGAACGAGCCCGAGGACTCTGCTCTCTCAGATCTAGAAGCTCGTCCCTCTCATTCCCTTCTTCTTCTTCTTCTCGATTCTTCATCCAACATAGGTGTACTACGTTCTCGTACGGTAAAGAGAAAGGAAGAGTGAGATGAAGATAAAAAAAAAGAGTGAGAGCGAGAGAGAGCGAGAGAGAGAGAAAGGGAGAGAGAGAGAGCAGCATGCTTTCCTATCTCGGTGCTTTCAATCTTGCGAAGTGTTCCCCGGCGATCTTTCGGGATTCCTCCTTCTACTTCTCCACCCGGAGCTCGCTTTCATGCTCTCATTTCTCTTCCTTCGCGCCAACACACTCAGAACCACCCCCCCCCCCTCCCCAACCCTCCGACCTTTGTATAGTACTGCAATACACTATTCTGAAATGGCGTAGATATAAATATATATTTAGGTGTGTATATGTATAGCGTCGGAGAGATCTCACTCGCTCTTTCGTTATCCTCATCGCGTTCATCTTTTTCTATCGCTTTTTCCTTTTCGACTATCTCGGCAAATCGTATGGTGGCCCCCGAGAGAGGCTGGCTGAGTGGAGGGACTCTGTTTGGGGAATTACCGAATGGAAGAGTCGAGTCAAACGGATCGTTGATACGTACTGTATCCAAAGAGGCAACAAACAGTTCCGAATGACACGAGCATATAGATAATACTGATTGATAAGTCGCGGAGGTATCTTGAGGCGGTATTCTGGGCTGGAGACAAACGTTTTCGGCGTTTTATCGAGCTTCATAGAAAATAATATATTTTACCATTCTTTTTTTACAACATATTTATTAATATTTTGACAATAAACAAAAAAAAATTCGAGAAAAAAAATGAAAACTAAATAAGTTATAAGCTGGTAAGGTTGGGGCTAAAAAAAGGGGTGTAAAGTCGAGTCACGCCTCAAAGCCCTTCATGTTTGCATAGAAGAGAAGGGTGAGAAGGTCAGAAAGATTGATTGATGAATTTATTATGCCTTGGCAAGCCCTTGGCAAAAATTAATGATATTGAAAGCATTAATAACATTGGAAGTAAAATAACAAGTAAAACGACTAAAGGATAGATAAGTATAATAATAAGCAATTGAAGCATCTAGATTAAGCTTTATCGAAACTTATATATTACGAAGCGCATTACAATTATTGGCGCAATTTTAGGAAATTATGATTAATAGAGAGAGAGAGAGAGAGAGCATCAGGAAAACGCGATGTTGGGCTAAATTTCGCCGCTGATACCATAATTCAGTAACTGTAAATAGCTTTTAGGTCGTCCCTAAATTAATCCGATTCCATCGACTACCGAAAAAAAATTAGCTCATGTGGACACATACAAAAAGCAAAAATATCCCTCAAAAAACTTTGTAAACAGATTCATCCACGTGTTACACATTGACGTTTTATAAGCGATTATTACCTACATAAAATACGTAGCTTTCCATTCTGTAATTCATAACCAAATATTTTTTTCTCCATCATGAAAAGATGTAATTTTTTTTTGTCATTTTCAAACCAGAGATACACTACCAGCGAAAAGTTTTCAGACAAAACTTTAAAAAAGGTCTGTAACGTTTTTTTATGCCATTTTGCCGGAAGTCAACGTAGACTCATTTAATACGCGGCATTTTAAAGGGAAAGAGTCGGCTTTATTTCTTGATTTTTTCATTATTTTTCTAATTTGTTTTGAGATTTGGACTCTATTTTGAAAACCCCTGTTTTTCGCCTTTTTCTCCTCTCTTCAGGTGCACCCATCTTCTAGAGGTAATTTTTTCAATCCATTTTTACGATCGGATTCATAAAGAGGAAAGTTTGAGCTTCAATTTCCTTTTTTTTAAACTTTGAGCGATTTTTTTTCCGAAGCTATTTTGTTTTTTGTGAAAAAGAGGAAATTATAAAAATCCCGTATAACATGAAAACAAAAAGGATTCGTGAAAAACTTGAAGAACGCAAAAAGTTGCGTCTGTTTTTGTTGAGTGCAGAGGAATTTTTTCAGATTTTTTCAAGAAGGGAAAATACTTTGTTTTACCATTTTCAACACGTCTGAATTTTTTCAAATTTTTTTCCTTTATCTTTTTTCACGCCTCAGCCTGAGAAAACAAAATTTTAGAAAAGAAATCTAAAAAAATTCCTCTGAACACAACAAAAATAGACGCAACTTATTGCTATCTTGAAGTTTTTCATGAATCCTCTTTTTTTTCGTATTATACGGAATTTTTCGAATTTCCTCTTTAAAAAAAAAAAAACAGAATAACTTTGGAAAAAAAATCGCACAAAGTTTTTAATGAAGAAAATTGAAGCTCAAACATTAATTCGAAGATGGGTGCACCAGAAGAGAGGGGAAAAAGCCGAAAAACAGCTGTTTTTAAAATAAAGTCCAAACCTAAAAACAATTTGTAATAATTAAACAATCAGCAAATAAAGCCAAATTCATCCCCTTTAAAATGCCGCTTGTTAAATTAGTCTACGTCGACTTCCTGCGAAATGGCATAAAAAAACGTTCCAGACCTTTTTTGAAGTTTTGTCCGGAAACTTTTCGCCGGTAGTGTATATAAAACCATATCAGATATATTGTATTGTAATTTTAGAGCTGCGTGGGCCAAAATACATCCTGGATAGTTGGAGGTCTCCGTAATTTCCGATAATCCGGCAAAATTGAAATTCAGGAATTCTCAATGAGAATGAACGCAAGCTCTGCGATGCCTGTGCAAAGGATTATCAAAATTCCGTTTGCGGTGATACTGACGCATTTGATACAACGTTGAAAGGCAACGCGAGTGCATCCAGTTGATGTTCTTGAAATATTTACTCCGCTTATTACCGTTATGAAAGTGAATTAACGTTGCGCTGCAAGATGAAAGCTGTAACACGAATTTACACACATCATACATGTCTGATAGCCTCGAAAAAACGCAAAAAATAACAGAAAAATTCTTCCACTTACACGAGCAACGTGATGCTCGCTAACGAGCTTGTGCGATGCTTGCCACGAGCGTTTATCTCGTTATCGCTTCACTAATTATGAATCCATTTGAACGCGCGTTATAAAGTTAACGATATGTCTCTCTCACGAGGGAGAGATCGTTTTTTTATGCAAATAATCCATGCAAATCTAATACGGTGTACATTTATCGATCGCCTACGCTGCGGCAATCGAAGTCACTGACGTACGAGCGTAATTCATCAATGTGCTCGAATAACAAATTCGACGCCAACACGTACAGAGACGAATTAATGCTTGGCTCGAGCCCGTGTGTTCAAAAGCGAAAAGCGACGCCAAGCGGAATCGTACGTTAATAACGTTGTTGAGATAACCGTAAAGCGTAAAATAGCGAAGCTCTTTTTCGTCAGACTCCACCAAGCTTCAAAAATGTTGAAAACACAATCTTTTGGACTGCCCATGACTCTGATTTCCTTTGCCCAAATGGGAATTTTTTCCTAATCGATGAAGCGCACGATGATTTTGAGAATGGTCCAAAAACTATCCCAATATCTTATTTTTTGGTGATGTTGAAGATTTTTTTTAATTGCACAGAATTGACAACAAGAAGCATGGCTTGAGCTGTTTTGTAGTTTTTTTTCAACCGGACCAGAATCAGAAACCAGTCAGACCATCATTAGTGGGCAATTTTCAATCGGATTAGTACTTGAAATTCAGAGAAATTGGTTAGATGATTTGGTAAAAGTTCTAAATTTTGTCGTTGTGGTTAATTTATTTTTAGTTAAGAATAGTATAAAATGTAAGGGTTAGTCAGATTAGGCTAGGTATAAGTAGTAAGGGTAGGTTAGGTAGGTAGGTATAGTTAGTGAAGGGTGGTAAGGAATAATATAAAGTAAAAGGCTCTCTGAAATTACTATGAACATAGTAAATTTTTTGTTTTTGTGTTTACGGAAAGAAAGTAAGGTTAACCAAACTATAACAGCATTCAAAATTCTAGCATGAATTATGATATATTAGAACCACTGCATTGTAGAGCAACCCAAATAAATAAATATTCTAAACACAACCACACAAATTATAACTTCAACTGAGAAAGGGTCCAATCAAGTGGTTAAAGTTACAGATCTTACATTTTTTCCCACTCTATTTTTTCGTAGAGTTACTATAAAATGTAATGAGTCTTAAACAGCTATTAATGTGGTAAATCATTATTCTCAGTGTCTGGCATTGCTTTGTGATTAAACCAACTCTGAATTGCGAATGACAGCAATCCAACATTACTTTAGCACGTCTCAAAGCATTCTCTGATTCACCGTTCGTGTTAATCTGGATATATTTCGGAAATGCGATTAGATTGCATTGGTTTCACCTGCCAAAAGCTTCGTTTCTGATGAGCGAGTGGAATATTGCGTATGGTAAACTTGCTATTGCAGTGACTGGCGAGGCAACCATGATGAGAACGAGATATAAGCAGAGAGAAGACCAATTACAATTGGCAAGAGAAACACACACAGAGAGAGAGGGAGAGAGAAAGAGAGAGGGAGAGAGAGAGGGGGAGAGAGAGAGAGACAGAGAGAGAGGGAGAGAGAGAGAGAGAGGATTATATGGCTGATGATTTTCATCAACATCAAGCCTCAAGCTTTCAAGGATTATCTTTTCAACATGGACATGCCCATATACATGGGTCTAGGTATATAATATGGAAGTATATCCCTCAAATTTGCATCAGGTCCACGCACTTTGTATATGAATAATTCCAAGCACAATTAAACGACTCTGATCATCGACTTCGTCAATTTGAAAATACTCCGCAGGAAATTTACTTTCGGTCCAATCGAACGTTTTCTAATTTTTCCAATTTTTTGCAGCCTACTTTTACCCCACAACCAATAAAAAGGTACTCCCATCAATTTCTTCTTTCAAGTCGAAAATAATTATTTGAAATTTACACCATTTTTTCCAAGTCTCTCACAACCCTTTAGCTTTATGAATCCAGGACTCAGAACAAAACGTCAGTATTTTTTAAATTGCATCAAAATAATAACATAAATACTACAAAAAAATCTGAGGTATCTTTTCGTTTATTTCAACGGAACTGTCTCTCTTCAGAAATTTCGCTTCTTCCCATAAAAAAGGGTTTTTGGGCCGAAAGAACATTTCTTGGAATTTCAATTCTTTTTTTGCTATTCCAAAATTAATGGGGGGAGGATGCGAAACTGGTCGATCGGAATGCATCGTACGTGATGCCTGTGGGATAATATTCATCCACGTTGGTTGGGGGAGGATTTCATGCATCATAGAGTGTATATTCCATGTGTGAGACGCACATTCTCCGTGACAGATTCGTACGTACGGAATTGCACGTCACCACGAGCTCGTTATTAAGCCGAAGCTTAAAGCACCGCGGGCTTTCGCTCTCCCGCGAGCTTGCGCGATTGCTACCAAGCATCCAGGCTCGGTTCCCTTCATTCTCGCGAATTTAGCCGCGCGTTTTGAGCATCACAACGCTTTCAACGGCCTCTTCACGGATACACCCTGTAATATGTAGAAACTATGACAGCACCTGTCTCCTGCCAACTCGATCAGAGTCTCATACGTCTCCTGAGAAATCGATGCCCATGAATTTCACACATATCACTGGCAAAAGCCGAGTATTGTGCGCTCGTCGTCGATTTCACGAGATCCGACGTTTCGTCCTCTTTCTGCTCTGCGAGATATTTCAATTTTTCACGGATATGCCAAAGCTCTGCCGAGTTAATTGACACGAACACACGAGGAAATGTCCCACATTGAAAATCTTCTCTGTTTTTTCCTGTCAATTCGTGGAATAACGTATCAATAACATCCCATTGCCGTTGCATCGAAATTGTAAATTCCCATCGCGCTTTTAGCGCGTTCGTTAGAAAAAATATGAAAAATAATAATAATTCAAAAAATCGATAAATATGCGGCGTGATTCATGTGTTCCATCGCACCGGTGGGTGATAATAAAATCTGCAGGATTTCGCGAAATCGAGGGTTACCCCGAGCCATACCAGATGAGAGCTCAATAACGGATCGTTTCGATTGTTATTCGTATAGCGATGGGAAACTTTTTTTCATATTTTTTTTTCAATCCTCGCAATCTCTTTTTTTCCCCCAACATTCCAACATTGCCAAAACCTCGCACAAGTTTTGCATATTTAAAAACGTATGGGTGCAATGGTACAAACGCTTGGGGCAATTCCACGCCGCAGGCTTGTACTGATTCGTAGAAATCGTCAAACGCAACCTGGATTTCGAATCGGTTGGGTAAAAGCTACAAAAGTATCGATTCGTTTGACCGGTGTGACGCTTTGTATTTTGAGGATCGCCATTTCTCGTTACATCGCAATGGGTATTTTTTTATTCATATTCATCTCCGTAATAACTTTGTGCACAGAAGCAGTTAAAAAAATTGATGCATACTCATTTTTGTTCGTCATTTTTTTCCGAATTTTTGAAAATTTTGTCGGAATTGCAAAAAAATTGAGGGTTTGGGATCTTCAATTTTCGAAAATTGTTATGAAGACTCTAACTTTAATTTTTTTATTATTAAGCAATTCATGCTTGATAAGGACGTGGGAAATTGAATTTGGAAAGGATCACTTCGAGAGTTTGATTTGAAAAAAAATTTGATATTCGAAAATGCTCTTACTTACTCTAACTTTTGTATTTTTGCAACTATCGGTCTTAATTTTTGTTTGAACGATTAATTAAAAATTATTATAGTATTGAATGTGAAAAAAACACTCATTCATTCACGAGTTTATAGAATTTTGAAATTTACAAAAAAAAAAAAATTTTTAAATAATTTGAAATTGTAGCCTCCTGAATTCTTCCTGTCATTCATCAAGCTTCTTTTATAAGCACGCCGTAATTGAACCACTAATCATAAATAAGCTCACAGAAACATTCATAAACGGTGATTGGCAAGCTTAGGCAAGCAAGCCCCTAATTATGGGGAAGCCATAAGCAAATTACTGATTACAATTTATCAAAGCTATTTCCGTTCCACAGCCAATCTCCAGCTTCTCTACATAGACACAACGTTGCTTGGAACGTGGTTTTCCTCCGGAAAATATTCGTTCCCCTTTCGAAACCATCAGTGCATAAACTGGTAATTTAACTACCATTCTCGTATCTGTCTCATTAAATACGGAATACTGCCCATCAGCATGTGTACATCGCGAATGACAGCGGTAAGTCACATTCTCGTAGTTGTCAGTACTTAAGCTCTAATATTGTGGCTGAAACTCGATGAGGTACCAATTTGAGTCACGCGGATGCGTTAAATTCACTCTGTAATAATAGACTGGCATTGCACGATGGACCTACATAGTTGAGAGATGCGGAGACGGGACCAGTGCATTCGGAAACGTCTCTTTGGTAGGCACGAAACCACGTGAGTGTTGTTGTTTGGTAGACCAAAGGGTGGAACTGGGAGGGTTGATAACCGAGAGAGAGCTGTTTGGTCCGGATGGAGAAACCATTCCGTGCTTGCGTGATACCGAGCAAAGACTACCAACGGAGAGGGTGGGTGGTAGTTGCTTCCCCCGCAGGGTGAAAGACCATGAACTGGGGGCTGCACTGCATCATGTCGAGATGCCAGTACATTATTCTACCAAATATATACTCTCCACAGATACGCGTTGGCTCTCCCGACTCAAAAGTACATCATCCTCCATTCCCATCGACTTCCCAGCATTGAAATACCAGCTGAATACCGAAAGTACTGACGCTTTTGGCCTGATTGTTGCCACTTGCTCGTGATACGCTTTCGCCTTCTGATCTGGTCTCGCTTTAACTTCCGCCTGTTTCCAATCTCGCGTTTCACCAGCCCTCGTGAACGTTTTCGGTTGAATTGTTTGCACTGGGCGGAATTGTTGCGAATTCTGTGCGCCACAATTGTGATGCTGATGACGTCCAACCAGTTGGTCTCACCAATTCCCAGGGAGTAGACCGTATGTCCTACGATGACACAGAGAGAATCATTGTCTCATTGTAATTCCTAAGTTAATAGACTATTGGAGTGCTTACTTCATTGTGTACCTCCAGCCTTGTCCGCCTTACCTTACACTCGGTTTCTTCGGTCCCATCGTAGTTCCTGAGTTAATGAGCCAACGGAGTTCTCACTCGCTTCAATCTACTCCACCTTGTACTGGTCGTGATACCTCGCACTCGTATCTCTCGGTTCGTGCTACCAGAGACGGTATTATTTCCCGGTAATGCGATTTCTCCGGGGGATGAATATCGCCGTATCAATATGAAACGTGTACACAAATGTGATGATGTTTAGGTAACAGACATTATACGGCGTAACACCGTGAAATTGAGGCCGCGTCACTGCCAGACGTTTGATGCCCTCCAAAGTGGAATATTGCCCCAGAACATCGCTAACCATGAGGGAATTACGAAGGCCAACTCGTTGAACCCACAGAGGATCGTATAATCATGTTCAACTAAACTATTGAACAGCTTTTGGATCACGACGTTGCGACGAGAGCCGAGAAACTTTAGGGTTTCTACGATACAATATTGTCCGTTCATGGACAACGGTACATTTGAGTCCCACGTGACTTCACCCTACATCCTTCGGCTGAACGTTCCATGGCCTCACTCAGCCAATTGTCAGAGCTACCAGGCTCTCACGCTATCCGATATATTTCCAATAGTTTCTGGCTTGTGCTCTTTACCAATCATGTGTGTTCTCCAACTCTACGTTGCGTTATGCACAACGTAGTCCTAGCCCATCCAGCTATATCCGCACGATAGTCGAACGTAATCCCAGCAGGGAATTCTGAAATTTCTCGTATGCCAAAGCCGCGTATATCCTGGGTATACATTATACCCTGCTCTTGATCATATATACCGCGTTATCATACAAATGCTGATACCACAAATTTCATCGACATTGTGCATTCACGTGCGTACATCGATCGAGGCCGTTTCCACGAGAAGAGAGTTTCCGGAGGGACTTGGTATAATCCATTAAAGGGTCACATGGGCTTTAAACGTTTGAAAAGCATATTTTATCTATTTTTTCACATATATTAAATAAATTATTTCATTTGAAATTTTAAGTAGATAAAAGAGCAACTTTGAAACAATGTTTTATAAAAATTTTATTAAAAAATTTGATAATTTCCAATTCGGAAAAAAAACCTTCGCTCAATTACTTGCCAATCCTATTTTGAAGAAGTGTCCAAAACTTGAATAAAAATCGGTGCATTAGTTTTTAAAAATTTGCGTCCAACAACTTTGAGAATAGAGTTTTTAGAAAAAAGTGACGGGAATTTCCAAACTCTCTCTCTCTCTCTCTTAAACTATTACTCCGATTGATTTCAAACTGAGAGATAATATTCTAGACATATTGTACTATCAAATGAAGAATTGAAAAAATTATTTTTGAAAATGTTCAAACCCCTTAAGTGAAAAGTCTAAAAATCAGTTTAGTAAAAACGACATTCTTTACTAAAAGAAAAGCAAAAATAAGCCTTCATTGCACATCTGACTAAACACTATCCCTCGACAAATTTTCAATACGAGCTGAAGAATAGAGCTAAAAATGAGATCTTGAGAATGGGCTTTCTCTCAGTAGGAATTCGTGATCAGCGAAACCTCGTGTCTTTCAGCGTGGATGAAGCAACATTAGCAATGATTCGTAAAATGAGGGGCTATACGTGAGAGAAAGAGGTTTCCGGTGTGGGTGTGTGTGTGTGTGTGTGTAACGTCGTGTTACTACGGTACCAAAATAAACGTGCGCGATGGCCGGAAGCGCGCAGTTTCCCCACGAGAGTGATATAAAAATAGCGAGATCGAATCCCCACCATCGGACTTTTCTGACACATTCGCTATATACTTCTATTCCTCGAATAACTCACTCACCGTTATGAGATTTTTCACGTGATTCAGCCTGAATATGTTCATCGTTATCAAGCCTTGTCATTCCTTTGTATTAATCATGCCTTTGATCATTCCAAATATTCCTTTTCCGTAAAATGCTCAAATTTTTTGCCTCCCAAATCGAATCCGTGCAGAATAGATATTCTATCAATATCGCCCATTGTTTCGTTCATTGATCTTTTGTTTCACGATACCCCTTCATCGTATCCATCTACTAAGAATTTTCCACCTAGTTTTCCATCATTGTTTTGGACACGAAAATGGGAGTCAACGACAAAACGATCGGTATTCGATCGCAAATACTCGAGGGCTTTTTCACCCGGCGAGTATCGACGAAAAATGTCCTCTGTTTTGGGGTTCAAGAGAAAAAAAGCTTTCCCAATAAAAACAGAATTTTCCGATGTACGCTACAGTCGGAAAATAGTATTACCACGAATGGGACAAAGGGTACGCATAAACGAGCGACACGAAGACAAAGTTTCGGCCTGATCGACCCCAAAGGGCATTTGCAAATGGGAGGAATTGCAAATGGCGCGTATAATGATACGAAGCGAGAATATTTGTAATTAAACGTTCAATCCCGAGATGGAATACCTCATTGTGTTATCCCAAAGTTAGGTCTGGGTACATCAGATTGATTGGTTCGACCATAAAGTTTTCCTCTGCCGCGCGATAATTGAGGTCGTTTGTCGAAGCTGATAAAGCTTCATCCTCGTAACATTCAACCTCTCACTCGCATGTGCATTCACAATGATCCTCGAGAACCATAAAATATATATCAAATCCCATATGCGTCAGGAAACCTCGCATTGCGAGATCCTGAGAAGAGAAAACGCGATCCCACCTGAATTATATCTTCTGACATTGGTACAGCGTTATATCCCGTCTCTAGCGCATTTTTCCTACGTCTTTTATCCCGTGTATGAAAATAAATCGGGATGTAACGATGATTTATAATTCACAACGGCGAAATTCGATGCTTCTTCACAGTGGACGAAACAGAGTAAATATACGTTATCCTTACTGCACTCTCAATAGGCAATGTCAGACTGAGTTGTGACGACACATTTACACCTCTACCAGTTACATCTATGATAAATATGGATCTCTACCGGAAATGTCATTAGGTAGACTTGTCAATTGATGTTAGGGTAGTGTTTTGTAGTAGTAAAGATCTGTTTCCGGTAGAAAAAAAAGTAAAGCTGTAAATAGTAATGGGAAGTAAGGATGGAAGGCAAGTGATGGATTAGAGATCGGATAGAGTTAATTATTCAGTAGAAATCGATTCTGGTAGGTTTGTTATTTGGTAGGACTATCGAAACGATCTTGTTTTGGTAAATACTTTATGGTGGAGTTTTTTCGGGTAGCGATGTATTTATGTTAGAGAAACAATCGGTAGAGCTGTAAATGCGCCGTTACATCATCTTTGATATTGCACGATATTATTCGATGGGTTACATAAATACGAAGTGTTGTTGGTTTATCGATCTCAGCAACGTGTATTCAAGCTGCTCGATTTCAAACGTACCATAAACATTGGATTTCTCATAGCAACGAATATACAACCGTGAGGCAAGTGCATCGATATCGAGCGATGTAAACCTAACATTCGGATATGCTGTATGCAGATACGCATATGATGATACGCGCAGTATAGATTTATTCATCGTAAAATAGCGTCCGATAGCGTCCACCGAATCCTTCGCGTTGTCTCAAATTCATACTCGAATATTAAGCGACGCTCCTGAATAATCCCTCTGAATTCATATCGGTAAAATATTTTTTAAATTTACGTTACATATTTCACATATATTTTGCATAGGGGTCATTCCATGTCAAATGGACTTATAGTTGGAATCGACCTCTTTCAATTTTAATTAAATTTGGTCAGAAATTTTCTTCTATCATGAAATGAAAATTGACCAAAGAAAAAAATTTAATTTTTTCTTCGAAAGTTATGCAAAATACAAAATTTCACATTTTTTTCAATTTTTCAAGTTCTTTTTTTAAATATCTCGAAAACTATTATAGTGACGAAAGAATCGTTCTGAGTTCGTCTTAAAGAGGGGCTACGACCAAAAAATATTCCGAAAAAAAATTGAAGTAATTATGGATTTTGAGAATTTTGAATTTTAAAAAATCGTGAAAATCCACGATAAACATTAAATTTTTGGTTTAACTTTTTTTATCTAATACCTTGTACTGATCTTGAAAGATCCTGAGCTTTTCAGAATATGCATTTTTGAATATTGGAAAAAAAAAATTTTAACTCTAAGTTCAGTAAAGTTGAGCAATCATGTAATTTTTTCGTAACAATAATAGTTTTTCAGATATGTAAAAACTAAACTTGAAAAATTGAAAAAATGGTGAAATTTTGAATTTACATAACTTTCGAAAAAAAAAAATTTAATTTTTTTCCTTTGGTCGAACTTTGTTTTATGATAAAAGGAAACTTCTGACCAAATTTCATCGAAATTGGAAGGGGCTGATTCCAACTATTGGTCGATTTGACATTGAATGACCGATATATCATTTTTATATATAAAATATCTGTGAGAAATAAATATGTAAAAAAAAAAGAAATATCCACTGAGTCGATGATGTAAAAAAAAAAGAAATTTTTAGGTTTTGTTTCTACAAAAAAAAAATATTTTGTAATATTAAAATATCTAATATAAAACAAAAATCGAAAAATTACATTATTTTACCTTCAAATTCAGATTTTCCCTTAAAATTAAAAGCCCTTATAAAAAACAAACTTCAGATTTCCTGAATATGCGTTTCAGAAATCTGAACCAAATGCACCTGGGACGGAGTGCAAAAGCTCGTAAAATATGCAAACATTTTTTTTATGTCTCGCGTAGATTTTTCTCCATACCTTTGTGTCCGGATAACGTACAGAGAACAATATGTTTTGCACGATGAACGATCCGTATCGGGTTTTATATTCTGCGTTGCGGGATCCACGCTGTTGTACGATTGTTTTAGCATTAATAAAGATTCTGCGTTGTAAACGAACACGATCCTTTTCAGGCTGTTGATTGTTCGTTTGGCCGAATATCAGCTGTCAGAATCCTGTTAATATCCAGTATGGAATTATCAGAATAGAGGGATAACAAGGCTCCATGAACATGCACTCTGCGCTGCTTTTGGTTCATCTTTGTAACATTCCCTCAACAGTGAAATAATGAAAACAACGTAAACGCATCACTCCCTCTCTGTTTTGCAAAGTTCTATCGCGTAACACCGTTACGTGAGTAATATTTGTGCCCGACAACAGGGATTCGCAGTTATTCCCGATAGACAAAGGGCTGCTTGTAACCTTTCATTACGAATAGTCTGGAGAAATGCATTTGATACCCTTTGTACCTTCACTCATTCAAATGCATCCATTCAGGAGGCTCACTGTCAATTCCATCGATGGATAGATTCGCGGTCGTTTCAAAGTGGCGAGCCAAAACGTGGAAGACTATGAAATGGTTATTCGGAGCGTTGTTCGAATTCAGTTTAATGGAAAATGGGTGTGCAATATGAACAGCGGTGAATTATTGATCGGCTTGCATTATTTTCCACATGTGCATCGTTCGAGCTACCATAAAATACAGTGATTTACGAACATTCTGTTTAAATGGATATTAATCATTCGCTCGTGGATGATGGTTACATATTCGTGAGAAGGGGCAGGAAAAGTTGCAGCGAAACGCGTTGCAAACCTGCCATTCTCTTGAGCGTATTTTGCGAGGGCCGTTATTTCATTCGCGTTGAGAAAATGGAATAATAGCATAACACATCGTCGACCCTGAAAGGAAATTCACAAATGTGTCGACTTGAGGGTGGGTTGCCCATGCAGAAATTTCGATAGGGATCCGGTGGGATTCTGGCGCGCATCCCGGCCTCCCCATCGGAATCTAATGCGACGTCAGATTGGATTCCAATCGTGATTGTAACATCCGCCCATTAGATTCGAATGGGGATACGCAAACGGGATCCTGTAGGGATACCCAACTGGGATCCTGTAGGGATACCAAACGGTATCCTGTAGGGATACCGAACCGAATCAATTTTTATTAGAATTTATATTAATTTTTTTATTTTGTTAAAGTCTGTGAAAGGTTTTACAAAGCTCCCAATCTCAAGTATTTATTTTTAATGAATAATAAATATTTATTAACTATTATAATCGTTATCAAAACGGTGGAAAACTTGTATTGTTCCTAACCTGGAATTGAAGCACGTGCTTCGGCATGGCGTTGCAGTTCGAGATTAATTTCCCGACGTATTTTCCGACATCGTTGTACGCGAATGCGAGTTTTCTCACGCTCATTCATTTCGTTGTTCATCAATAATAGAATCAGATCACCAAATATATTGAAAGCACAAAATAAACACACGACATAACCTCACTGGCATCGCACAGGTAATAATACTAAATCCCGCACGGCTCACGAGTACGCCATCTATATGATCCAGACCTACGACCGTCATACTCGATCCACATAGGAATCTTATGGGGACATGGTAAATGGGAGTGACGCCATATGGCGATGCAACCTGGATTTTAATAGGGAGTCCCGATTTGGGGAATCCACAGCAAATCCCGATAGGAGCGCCCATAGGGACGCCCGTATTCGGGAATCCATAACAAATCCTAATAAGAACGCCCATAGGGACGCCCGTTTTGGGGAATCCATAGTAAATCCTAGATAGAGACCCCCATAGGGACGCCCGTTTTGGGGAATCTATAGCAAATCCCGATAGGGATCCCCATAGGGACGCCCGTTTTGGGGAGTCCATGCCGAATCCCGACAGGGATTTGATGGGACGTAGGGTGTCCCTATCAAAATTTCTGCATGGGTGGTCGTTACTCCGAGCAGCTTCAGCTTTTTGGCATTCCATTGATTAAATTGCAAAATGCGCCCAAAGATAAAAAAGTATCATGCAATAGATTAATTCGCCAGTCAATCTTTGTCATGTTGCTCAAAGATTTGTCATAATTTCTGGTAACTATGAAAAGTCCTTGTTTAGGGGTTGCGCAATATTTTGGCGTATCTTATTTGCACACAGGGAAGTAAAACTCTGACACTATCGTATTTTCTTGAGACGGGGAAGCCAGTAAGACAGAGGAAAAACATTTTCTAACAACAGAAGGTGCGCGTTTCCCTCTCTGACTCGGCTTATTTACTTTTATCCCGTTTTTCTTCACCCCTATCTCTACCCTCTCGTTACATCCCATCCAGCTGAGTTCCTTTACCGTTTACTCCCGTCGTATACTTATTTTCTCATTTTTGCTCACACTTACTGGGCGAGCAGGGCTTACCTTTTCCCTCTCTCTATTCTCCTCCCTTTGGAATCCGACCGCTTTATCACGTTACACAATTTTTCTTCTTCATTGTTTCAATATCGACCAACGAACTCCCATTCTTCTCGCAACAATGAAATGATTTTTCTTGCGCCGAAATTTGAACGACGTAGAATAAATAATCCATTGAGTGGAGGATCGTAGAAGCTCAGGTGTGATGACATGGCCTGGGAAACTCTTCATTTCACGATTGCTTCGGTGAATTGGAAATTGGAGAATCCAAGAATTTCCAAGAAATTCGGTTGGTTCGATCGAGGAGGGGTGAAAAATTCGACGAGGAAATAATAATAAAGGATTATTATTCCTCCTCAACGTGTGTATTTTAATATTGGGGATTGCGAGTTGGTAACAACTTTTATTTGGTGATTTATAGACGCCAGGACTTCCCGTTGGCTGCATTCAATTTCAAAGATGTCCTCTGGCCCGTAGTAAAAAACTCCATTGAATCGCCAATGGCAACCAATGGTCCTCATACGACTCCATTGGACAATGAATGGGGACCCATTGAGATTTCCGAATTTTTCAATGGCGTATAGGAACGACCATTGATCAGTGAATGGATATCCATTGAAAAGTCACCATTGCCCAATGATGTCCATTGGACAGCAAATGCGGATGAACCGAATGATCACATTACTCAATGATGCCCATTGGAAAGTAAATGCTGATGGACCGAGCCATCAGCATTGCCCAATGGTGTCCATTGGAAGGCAAATGCTGATGAACGAAATGATCAGCTTTACCCAATGATGTCCATTGGGAAGTAAATGCGGATGCACTGAATGATCAGCATTACCCAAAGATGTCCATTGGAAACCGCGTCGCGTTAGTTCCGAGACTTGGCGCGAGATGTCGCAGGACGGCGACCCGCTGAACTCCCATACGGATTATGCGAAGAGTATGCTTATCTAGACGAGTGTGAGCACGGAATATTAGCGGAAGTCGGTGTCCAGAAAATCCATGCAAGGAGTTCTTGCCGACTGATGCCCATGGGATAATTCCTATTCCGTTTGAAATGGGGAAGTCAATCCTCATTGGAAAATCCCTATTCGATTTCAAATGGGGAATTCAATGGCGAAAATGTCCTTGGGCAATTGGGCATTCATCTCCATTGGTTATTTTGGCAATGGGGAATGAATGGCGATTTTTCAATGGTGACGAATGGAGTTTTTTACTATATGAAAGAATCTCCATTGATTATCGCCATTCATTCCCCATTGCCTACAAAAACCAATGGAGATGAACGCCGAATTGCCTATGGGGATTTTCTTCATTGAATCCCCATAGGATAATCCCCATTCCGTTTCAAATGGGGAAGTCAATCCTCATTGGAAAATCCTCATTCGATTTCAAATGGGGAATTCAATGGTGAAAATCCCCTTAGGCAATTCGGCATTCATCTCCGTTGGTTATTTTGGCAATGGGGAATGAATGGGGATTTTTCAATGGCGACAAATGGAGTTTTTTACTACGGGGAAGGTGACGCGAGTGTGGCGAGACGGATATATTTTTTCCTCTTTTTTTCTCGCTGAATTTCCGCGAGTGTGGAATAGAGAGGCAAAAAAATGAAATAGGTGAAAGCCAGAGAGAAGGAAAGAGAGACGAATTAAGACCCGTCACGGTCCATTCCCGGACCGAAAGTTGACTTGCGTCATGCAACCCCTACCAACGCAGATGGGGGGACCTGAAAACGCAAGACCGAGGGTATGAGACGAGAAAAAAAAGAAAATAATTAAAACGACGTTATCGCGGTAAATTTCCGTGAGAAACGAGTTACTCGAGGTGACGCGGTGGACTTTTTACCAGTTTATCACTTGACAACTTTGAGAATTTCTCGGGCAGAAACCACGGACTTGCGGAGACGACTCGGACCGGATTTCAGAAAATTTTCTTTCACTCCAAACTTTAACTGATAAACAGAAAAATATAAAGGCACCTAGAACTTCTTGTTATTTCCAATCCCACGGAATTCTTGTTTGTCTTATTCTATTTTTGCTATTTCCCAAATTCATATTTCTCCTCTCAATTCTCTGTTTCTTATGCTTCGGGCGGTCTTCAGACAAAATATCCAAAACAGAGAGACTTCCATTTTTTATTCACTTTTAATCGATAAGAGGACTTGATTTGACATATCTTCCACATGACTTGATATTTTGCTTTATCAATATTTGAAACACAGTTTTTAATAATTTTATTTTGTCCGAAGTAGAGTTGTAAATATAGTAATGTAAAAGTCATGCAATTACCCATTACTTTAAACAATGTGAATTCGATAAGTTTTCCATTACAAATTACAAAAGTAACGTGTAATGAATGAATGTTCGAATTCAAAGGAAAATAGTAATGTGTGATGGATGCGTGTTCCATTACAAATAAAAAAAAGTAATGTGTAATGTATGCATGTTCCATTACAAATATTAAAAGTAATGTGTAATGGATGCATGTGCCATTACAAATAAAAAAATTACGTGTTATGAATGAGTGCTCCGTTACAAATTACAATTGAAAAACAGTAATTTGTAGTGGAGAATATTTCATTACAAATTAGTGTGTTTTTATAACAATTTAGAGCAGGTACTATTTTTCTCAAAGGTAGGTCTATTAATTTTTCAATGAAAATAATTTTTATTTATTATCCATTTCACTCCATCCATTATCCACTTCACATCATGCAGTGTAATGGGTAATGAGTAATGCAGTGTAATGGTTGATTTTCACTCCAATGTAATGGGTAATTTTTACTCTAATGTTGAATTGTAATTTTTACAACAAGGAAGTAAAAATTACTACAAAAAAATCATTGTTCACACACCTACAAGTTTTTCTTGGATTGTAATTTTTACAACAATGAAGTAAAAATTACTTCAAAAAATCACTGTTCATACATTTATTTTCATCTCTCACTGCTGCGTTTCACAGAGTAAAATATCGTGCTAGATGGATCATATTGTTTGAAAGATGTTCTCGATTTACAGAGGATCCTTGAAACGAGGATCAAATTTGGCTCAGTTGGGCAACGCCTTCGAATCAAAGTTGTAAATAATGCATTATTTTGATAATGCATTACTGTATTCATTAACCATCACAATGCATAATGTAAAATGGATAATGGATGGAGTGAAATGGATAATGGATAAAAATTATTTTCATTGAAAAATTAATAGACTTACCTTTGAGTAAAATAGTACCTGCTCCAAATTCTCGTAGAAACACACTAATTTGTAATGGAATATTCTCCACTACAAATTACTTTTTTTTCAATTGCAATTTGTAATGGTGGACTCATACATAACACATAATTTTTTTTCATTTGTAATGGCCCATGCTTCCATTACACATTACTTTTTCTTTAATTTAAAAAGGAATATTTTTTTAATTTATAATGGAATGGATCTTATTCACATTATGCAGAGTAATGGGTAATGAATACAAGCATTATCAAAATAATACATTATTTACAACTCTGGTTCGAAGGCGTCGCCCACACCCAGAAAAAAGATCTAGTCGTAGGTACTATAATCGTTTATTTGATTATTTTTTAGTTACTTCAAAGAAACTTTTCTTTCCATCCAATTTTGGGCGATATTGACTTCCACTGTATTGATATATTTGAATTCTCTGTCATCGAGAAACAGGCGTTGAAGAAAAATTCTATTCGTTGTTACTAAATACCTATTCACCCGTAATCTCACCCGATCATATCTGTAGATTTGTCAGTACCCCAAAAATCCGCCAGGTGGCTACCTCTCGCACAAGCGAACCTGCCTATCGATGCCTATATCCTTTCCAAGCTCGTCTATGTTTGATATCCTTATTTTTCAGTATGGATATTTAATATATTAAACATTGCGTTAAAACGCAAGATGGTCGAATCCCCGAAAAGGATTCCCATTAAAAAGGGTCTTCTTTCTTTTCCCTTCTGTTAAAGAAAAGCGAAGCTTTACGAAATTGTATACTTCATACGTGTAGCTATACATTCAAAGATTGGAATGTTCAAAAAATTTTTGAACATTCCATAATAATATTTCATTTAAATACATTTTTGTTCAGTTTGAAATAATATTTATTAATATTAAATAAAAATTTATTAGATCGTAATATATTTTCCTAGTGAGTCATTCAAAAAAAAAAAATTTCGTTGACATGAATAGAGTTGTATTAGGCCGGCCTACAACTAAAAAAATTTATTTGGCATGACTAGGATTTAGTTAAATGTACTAGATCTTCTTTCTGGGTGCAAATGGGGCGAAATTTGATTGTCGTTCCAAGGATCCTCTAAAAATCGAGAAAATACTTGAAATAACATGATCCATCTAGCACGATATTCCCCTCCGTGGGGAGCAGCAGTGAGAGATGAAAATAAAACGCGGCGAATTGAGTGAGGTTGGAAAGCCTTAGGAATCACAATGCTAACTTTGCGAGGGAATCACCGAGGCATATAGTATCGCGCATACATATAATGTTATATATCCATCGTTCGACAACAACGAGAAACTTGTCAGTACAAAGTTAAACACACATATATGTGGCAAGAGTTGCTGCTGGTGCGGCGCGTTTCCTCCTTCGTGCTTGCAAAAGGATGAAGCATATATATATAAGCGCTGTGGGCTTGCCCGATAGGGTGGTTGACTTTGCTCTGGCGAGAGTACGAGGGGCGTAAAACGAGATGGCAATGGAATTGGAGAGAGTGAGAGTGAGCGAGAGAGAATTGAAGTCGTTGCAGACTAGCGTAACCCGCTTGCCTCGCTCCATATACAGTGAAAACTCACTCTACCGGATCTTGCATACCGCAAGCGTTGTAATTAATAAATGGTAATGAAGGGCTTTGCCGGAAACTAGAAGCGAGTATTGCTTACATAACCCCCTTGCCCATCCCCCTTCACCCTTTGCCTCGACGCCAGTTTTCCCGAGATCAAACCTCGAAGCGACGCCTCTCAAGCCTTATCTGAGAGAGAGAGAGGAGAGAGACCGCGAAAACGCGCGTGAGTCGAAAGAGACGACGTCGCGGATATCGAAGAGCGGGAAACATCCCTCGACTGCTTCTATTTGCTCAAACTATTCACGGTATAGAATTAATCTTGGGTACTCTCGTTAGGTAAAATCCTGCGAAGAGATGGCGCTACGGAAAACCGCAGGATCGAGCTTAGTCGGGCGCTGATAAATGCGTTGCGGAAACGTCAATTTCGAGACTGCTTTTTCGGGGTCACATTTTGTACGACATATTTATGCTTACGATGCTGCGCACAGGTAAACTTTGGAGCTTCATGCTTTAATCATTGGGACAAACGTTAGGATGTGGGGGTGGGGCGGGGGCGGCGCAATGTTCGATCATTAATAATGCTCGTGCACTCTGTGACGTGAGAAAATGTTTGCGTAACCGACGCCGGAAGTAACATGCATCGCGAGAGGGAAAATTGACTCCGCAAGCATTGCCGACCAACCCCTCGGGCTCGTAGGGGCTGTTTTCGAAATTTCCAGGGACGTACTTTCGAAATTGGAAATTTCATCGAAGGTGCTTTCGAAATATCGAATTACAACGAAATGGCGTTCTGTAAGGCATGATTTGTGAAAAATAAATTGGCACTTTTCATTTGTCAAACTGAAAGGTAATCAAGCAAATGCCTTGACCAAATTTTTTAGATTTACTGGAGAAAGCTCAAAAATTCCGGGAAGGTCGTTTCAACAGTCTTTTAGATATCTTGCATGACTTTAACAACTTCGTTTGGATTGAAACGCGTTCAAAGTTTTTTTTTAACGATGAGAAATTTTTTCAACAAAGAAATTTTTAAACAATATCCAGGAAATAGTGAAATATTCAAGAAAAATCGGTTTTAATTCGAAACAATTTTTTTTTTTACTTTAACGACTCTTAAGATGAAAAACAAGATAAGTATTGTACTTATAAAAAAAAACCTGCAAATTGGACATTTGCACATTGCTACCTCATCTTTATCCATAGTTTACACAGCTTCCTTTATCACAAAGTATGGCGATCAAATTTGACTTCCTCATAATGGAAGCTTTGTTAATTACCGAAAAACGTGAGTAATCAACGTGCAAATTTGCCAAATTCTTTCAAATTTACTTTTTGCCAAATTTGTTTTTTGCAAAATTCAAAATTCAAAAACCTTGATTACTATTTTAAATGTATACAAAATTGTGTGCCAAATTTAATAACGAACATCCTCGATAGCTATATTAGCTCTGTGCAAAGTTTCAGTGCAATATCTTAGAAATTGCACAAGTTAGACCGTTTACGTTATTTTTCGAAAAATTAAAAATTTCATAAAATTTTAATCCCTTCATGCCTTTTTGCCAAATTCAATAGCGAACAACCTTGATAGCTATACTAGTTCCTTACAAAGTTTCACTGCAATATCTTGAAAATTGTGCATTAGAGCGCTTACGCTATTTTTCAAAAAATTCAAAATTTGATAAAAATTCAATCTTTTGATCGATTTTTGTGAAATTCAATACCAAACAATTTTAATAGCTATACTTATTCTCTACAAAGTTTGAGTGCAATATCTTGAAAATTGCAATTAAAGCGTTTACGCTATTACTGCAAACACGAAAAAAGTCGATAAAATCTGAACACCCGTTATAATTGAAACAAAAAAATTTCGTAATGAAGGACAATTCGTGTTGGACAAGTGTGCCAAATTTCAGTTCGATGTCTCGAAGCGTTCTCGAATTATTAATTATTTACATCAGAAACTCAGGATTCACACATACACACACACACACACATCCATACGAACATTTTTTCTAAATATGATTTCTCGTTGTTTCGGGACATTTTGAACACATTGGCAAAAGAATCTTAAAACAAAATTTTTCGCGAAAGCTTCCTTTATGAGGAAGCAGAACTCAAAATTTTCTAGCTTTAGGAATGCAGATTATTCGAGATAACGAAAATTGACATTGTGATGTAAGAAATTTAATTATTAACTGAATAATTATTTTACCAAGTTGATATGAAAATGTTTATGGAGTTTTATGTATAATTTTTTCAGATCGTTGAAAATTCAAAATCCCGAAATTTAGACTTCTTCATGCTTGAATGCAGAATTTTCAGACGATTGGCCGCATTATCGCTGTAATTTTCCGCAGTTTTACTCGCGTTTTTTCGATTCGTCGGTTGTCGTGTTGTTTTTTCTTCGTGAAACGTATGCATAAGATTATTTCCGACTGGTGGGCTAATGGAGCTTAAACGTCGAGAGAGAAAGAGCGATAAGGGGATGAAGGTAAAAAGCATGTCATATGACTATGACGCGTGCATGTCTCCCGAGGGATTTCGGATTAGGGATGAGGTGTGTGCCGCGATAAGCATTGTAGTTTCTACGACGTTTGCGTCGCTCTCGCACAAGCGACGGTCAGTTTTTTCACCCTCCTCCCCTTCCAACCCCTATTTCATTCATGTCACACCCTCGTAACTCATCTCGTCGGCGTGCGGCGCACGAATCCTTCCACTTTTTCAACTAGCTCGACATTCGCGCAGAGCATCCTCTTATTTATCCGAAAGTGTCTGCGGAAACATCCCCTTGCGTTCCACGACAGCTACAGATACTATAAAAAAAAGAAAATGCTCTGAGCATGATTCTGTGTATGAGGGTGGTTCGAAAATACACTTTTCCTAGATCTTATTTCTCATCGAGGTTCCTTGCAACCCATGAGTATAATCACATTTTCGAGATTAACATAATTATTAATTCATCATGATAAATTTGTTGCCAATTTGTTTGAAAAAAATTGCATATTATACAATTAAGCTTGTTTTGACAAATTTGCACCTTTGTTTTTTCGACCTCAATTTTCTAGTGGCCGATGTTTTTAGAAAATTTTTAATTTCTAAATTACGGTGGTTTTTTGGGATAAAAGATTTGTTGGAATATCACTCCGAAACTGTTATCACGGATTTGGTATCAAGGAGCTTTTTTCTTCATTTTGTTCAATTTTTTTACATGAAAATTCGTTCTTAAAGTTTTTCTCGGGATTGATTTAGTAGAAAACCTTATATCCGTCGAGCTACGAACTCTGAGAGATGAATATTCATGAAGCTTTAGAACTATAAAAAAAATGTGTTTAAAAAGTTTTTCCTTACATTTTCTCATGAATTTGTTTTGACAAAAACTCTACTTTGTAATCAGCGGTGAATTTGTCATCCAAATAAAGTTTAAGAACGATTTTTTTTTAAATTTCATTTCTGGGCGACTTTTCGGAAATCTCAAAATAGCGAAATTTCAAGTGTTCATAACTTAATTTCGGTTTGAACGATTAAAAAATTTCTTGTTCGTACGCAAACCTTGTGACTAAACTTGGAGAATGCCGTTTGGTTCATCTCGATAACTAAATTTTTGTTGTAATGAAAGCAGTTTGAACTTCAATAAAAAAAGGAAAGAGGTATGCCTTGAAAAATTTATAAAAAAATTTATAAAAATCGATGTTCGCAATTTAAAAATCGAAAAATCATCAGAATCGGATGAACAAAGCGGCGTTTTAAAGCTTCAACGATTACGAAGAGAATGAGTGCAGTTAATATTTTGAGTAGAAAAAAATTACACCTATTTTAATGAACAGATTCAATTTTGGCCAAAATACAAAAAAAATATCTAAATTTTTTTTTCAAACCTTATATCGATGTACTTTGTTCCTCTACACACGAAGTTACCAATAATTTTTTCAAAAAATCTAAATTTTTATGAATTTCCATCAAAAACATTATTGTTCAATTTTAGCCCCATTCTGAGAAACCGCAAAAACGCGAAATTTCAAACGCTTATAACTTTCGATTGGTTTCGTCAATTCTAAAATTTCTTGTTCGTACGTAAGCCTTGTCACTAAACTCAGAGATTGCCGTTTGGTTCATTCTGATGTATAAATTTTTGTAGAAATGACAGCAGTTTAAAAACAGTCGAAAAAAATGAGAAGGAAACAAAAATGTACAAAAATCGATGGCCAAACTTTAAAAATCTGCAAAAAATTGGAAAATAATCAGAATCGAATGAACCAAGTTGCATTTTGAAGCTCAAACGATTATAAAGAGAATGAGCGCATGTAGAAGCCGGAATTTTATTTGGGGACAAAATCTCAGCCATTTTACTGCAGCGATTCGATTTTGGTCAAAATGCGAAAAAAAAATTGATAAAAAAAAAATTTTATTCAATTTTTTTAAAAAACATCGCCCTCGGTGATACACACGTTTTTCTTTCCGTGACACGGACCTCGGTAATAAAAACGTTTTTCGTCACGAGGAAAAGGCCGTGCACTCTCGCTATTTCATTTCGTTGAAAGCGAGAACGTTTCTGCATCTTCTTGGTGTTTCCTCGGCGAGAACGAGAGAACGAAGGCATTCGACGAGAAACGGAAAGGCAAGGACGTTTTCACACACAGACTCAAACATTCGCTATCCAGTTAGTTAAATAAAAAATCCGAGAATAAAAAATAAATTCCCCGAATGTTATTATTTTTTCAACGTTTTAAGAAAATTTCTCTCCCGAGTGCAATCCCCAGAAAGCGGTTCTTTTTCCCAGCTCGTTTTTTTCCTTCATTAAAAAAAAAAAAAAAATGTTCGATCGAATAAAGCCGTCGATATATTGCAAATTTATTTTCATTCAATACGCGACATCGTCCGTCAGTGTGCCTCTAGAATAAAAATACGAAAAATCGGATTCAAGAACGATATATGAAAAATACGTTTTTTTTTCATTTTGTTTCGCGAATTGTAAAAGTGGAGAGAAAAAAAAATTCGACAAAAATGCCCGCGTATACGCCGTGAGTGTATGGAGAGTATCGATCGATCGCTTGTTATTATATTATTGGGTATGGAGAGAAAGAGAGGGGGGGGGAAGGGGGAAGTGGAGATTGAAAAATTCTGCATGGCAGAGAGGAGGCACGCGAAAGGGATGAGGGAGTAATTCGAGGATTCTCGGAGGAATGTGGCGCCACAATGTGCAGAATGGCAAAGAGGGGCAAGAGTTGGGGATGCTGGTAAAGAGGGAAGAGGGGAAAACACGAGTTTCTACAGGGATTCTGACTGTGGGAGAGAGCCAGAGGATGGAGAAAAGCGCGACGAGCTTTTTCATTCGTTGTACGAATTAACGTGACGGCAGGATGGACATATTTCCAATAAACAACACGACTCGCGATTCTCGTTCAACCCACCTTCGCCATAACATGCGCAGTGAGGATGAGGGAGAAGGAGAAAAAGGAATATGTATATTGTTATGTGATGAATGTACATATGTGGAAAACAAAGACCATCAGGGAAAGAGAAAGGGAACGAGATGAAACAAATGTAAAGTCTGTACACGGGATGACATGCGGAATAAGGTAAAACACAGCCACAGCCATTACCACATACACGTGGAAAGCTCCGGGTCAATTTCATCAGAGAGTGGGATTCGATTTTGATTTTGGAACCTCATACACAACGCAGTCATTGAGTTTCAAATAGTTTAATTTTTCGAGATTTTTTCTCTAGCCTGTTACCTTGCGTAGATAATATGCATTTCGAGTCAAGTCCATGAGGATCTGACCCTCATCCTCTTCAATTTTGGAATACATTTTTGAAACGGTTCCTTCAGTTCCGCATAAATTGACAAAATGTTTCCAGATTTTTTATGAAGCCCCATAATCTTCTTGCTGACATTCTGTTTGGGTCAATTCCACCAGGATGCGATCCTTACACCCTTTGATTTTGAAAACCCCCGTGAGAAATAACGATCGAGCTTTTAATAACTTTCTTGAATTTTCTGAGATTTTTCCTATAGCCCATTGACTTCCATGAATGATATGCTTTCCAGGTCAATTTCATCAGGATTTGACCCTCATCCTCTTCAATTGTGAAATGCATTTTCAAAACGGTTCCTTCGATTCTGAATAAATTGGAAAAATATTTCCAGATTTTCCCGAAAGTCTCACTATCTTTTCGCTGACATTCATTCTGGGTCAATTCCACCAGAATCTGATCTTCACTCGCTTTGACTTTGAAAACCCTTGAAGAAAATAATGATCGAGCTTTAAACAACTCTCTTGGATTTTCCGAGATTTTTCCTATAGCCCATCGACTTTCATGACGGCTATGCTTTCCAGGTCAATTCCATCAGGATCTGACCTTCATCCTCTTCAATTTTTGAATACGTTTTCGAAACCGTTCCTTCGATTCTGAATAAATTGGTAAAATATTCCCAGTTTTTTCGTAAAGTCCCAATATCATCTTGCTGACATTCACTCTGGGTCAATTCCACCAGGATCCGATCTTCACTCGCTTTGACTTTGAAAAGCCTCGAAAGAAATAATGATTGACCTTTAAATAACTCTCTTGAATTTTCCGAGATTTTTCCTGTAGCCGATCGATTTCCATGAATGCTATGCTTTCCAGGTCAATTCCATCAGGATCTGACCCTCGTCCTCTTCAATTTTGGAATACATTTTTGAAACGGTTCCTTCGGTTCCGAATAAAATTTTCCAGATGTTTTTTAAAGCCCCACGATCTTCTTACAGACAGTGAAGCCGGGTCAATTCCACCAGGATTCGATTATCACTTCTATCAAATTTGATAATTCTTGCAAGGATCAAAAATCTGTAAAAATTTCACGAATGTTATTCACGCCCATCGAAATATTTCTTGCACTGCGTGTTTTAAAATCCTCGGGTCAATTCGACCCTGCTGGAATTGACCCGAAACTGCCACATGTTTATCTCGCATGCAGGAAGTGCAGGGATGCAGGACGCGGGATACATGCGAACCATGCATCGCGGTTGATTCAACGGTCGCGTGGGAGTTGGAAACGACAGTGAGCGTGGAACGAATCGCTGTGCGAACAATCGATGCGCGCGTAGGGCACATCGGGACGATTTTCTGGGTGTTGGTACGATTGGAAAGGGGGCAACTGCAGGGAGGGAGATGAGAGGGGGAGAAAAAAAAGCGTAAAATTATTCGCACGAATCGACGCGTGACAACGCGCTGGTATCCGAGTTATTTGCATCGAATGGCCTCTGTGCGCTCGTTCGTGCGCGAGAGTGTTGCTCTTGTCTATGCCAAAGCTCGATGGACCGGCCAATGTGTGTATATCCTAGAAAAAACGTGTGTGCAACTTGCGCAGTTACGGTACAGAATCAGTCGCCACTACTGTGATGCACCTTCTGGCCTCTCTCCCTCTCTTTCTCTCCCTCGTTCGATTTTTTCACATTTCTCTCTTCCTCTCTATTTCTCTCTCTCTCTCTCTTTGCGCGATGCACATCGTCAACGAGATCGAACGAAACGAGCAAATGTTTTGCATGGTCATCCGAGCGCGTCGTTACTTTCCAAGTGTCCAAACTTCCGGGATTTGGGAAGCTTTTTTTCGTTCCAGTTTTATTTTCATTTTATTTTAACCATCCGCTCGGTGATCACGCGAACATCGACAGAACGAAACATTGAAATGTTTCGAAAAATATTTTACCCGAATGCTGTTTTAAGGGGGTCGTCTAGTGTGAAACCTGTTTTTTTAATATTTTTTTTCGGGAATTTTTTCTTGACAAACCATTAAAATAAAATAATTTATGAATTGTGTATCATTTTTATTAACATTTGAACAAACTTCGTGCATTTTTTGAAGTGAATGTATTAAGTATAATCGGAGATACACTGCCCAACAGGAACACATGTAAAAAAGAGGTGCTCTACTGCTGCCATGATTCGGGCCGTTCTGCTTATCTGAAATCGAAAAACCAAACGCCATTTCAATTGTGAGACTTTAGGCTTTAGGAATTCAAAAAAAAAATCTTTTTTTTTTACGCTGTAGAAAAAATATGCAATATGCGAAAAATCGATTTTTTTTTCTTAAGCGTAAAAAAATGATTTTTTTTTGGAATTCTAACTTTATTTTGGTTCACGTCAGAACCTCAAGTCTCACAATTGAAATGGCGTTTGGTTTTTCGATTTCAAATAAGCAGAACGGCCGAAATCATGGCAACAGTGGAGCACCTTTTTTTTTATATGTGTTCCTGTTGGGCGGTGTATCTTCGATTATATTTAATACATTCACTTCAAAAAATTCACAAAGTTTGATCAAATGTTAATAAAAATGATACACAATTCATAAATTATTTTATTTTAATGGTTGGTCAAAAAAAAAATTCCCGAAAAAAAACATTGAAAAAACAACTTTCACACTAGACGACCTCCTTAAACACGGTACAAGATATAGGGTTTATTTTTTATATTTCCGCTTAGAATGATAACGACAAATGCAGAAGGGGATATGGTTTGACAATGTTGAGGTTGTCGATGGGATAAAGTAGAGTCAATTGAGTACGATTATTTCAAATATTTTTCGTACACATTTTTAGGGGAAAATGAGTGTGAGCTGAAGGCGATCCAGATTAGAGAGTTATTCCTATTCAATATAGATAAAAATATTTTAAAAAAATGTACAACAGCTGATTAATTCAGTTCTGCCAATTAATCTAGGAGCATATTTTTGCGCAATTTTTGAAAAATCACATTTGTACGTTTAGCCTGACGTTGATGAGGAAAAGCTCATTTCGTCGAATTTATTGAACTTTCAATCGAAAAAAAGCTTTGTCATCGTGGAAGCTTTTGTTTTTTGTTTAATAAACATATTGCTCTAATTTGTCAGCGATGAATATAACCATAAATATTTTTTTGTCTATTCTTAAACGACCGAGACTGAGCGAGACAAAACCAGTTTTAGTTAGTCGAGATTGCACTAAAATGACTAATTTCAGGTCACGAAACCTCATAATAACATCTACCTATAAGTTATTTTTCTGTAAAATCATTCTTCAATTTTTTTCTACTTTGAGCAAAAGCTTAATTCGGATCCCTCTTAGTTTATTCTTTGAAACTTGTAAGAAACAACTTTTTGAATCTCAGAATTCGATGGAGTTGACTACCGTACGGCGAGGATTATTTTAAGTGTACCTGTCAAGCAGCTTAACCGTGGAAATTCACGTCGCTGCCTAAAACTGTTTTCCATAGCTGAAAGCTCAGGCATGCCACGCCCACGAGAGCTCCTTTTTGATATTTTCATTGAATTTGAAATTTATGACTTTAATAGAGACCGAATGTCGAGCTGTAATAATTCAGAGGGAAAGAGATTCAAGCCGGCGACTCTTTCTCTCTCTCTCTCTCTCTCTCTCTCTCTCTCTCTCTCTCTCTCTCTCTCAGAGAGATAAAGAAAGAGAGGACCGATGTGAGAGAAGGACGAGATAAAAGTTGCGTGTCCGAAAAAGCTGCAATCCCGATGGTGACGTTTCGTGATCTCTCTCTCTCTCTCTCTTACTCTCTTCCTCTCTCTCTCCATCTTCCTCTGCAACCAGCAACATTCATTCGTCTTCTAAGGGTGGAACACGGCCATAAGAATAAAAAGAGGATGCTAAGCGACAAAAGGCTCGCGATGGAGACTGAACTCTCTCTCTCTCTTCCTCTCTCTCTCTCTCTTTGCTTACATCGGGGCTGGATGGCGGAATGATTTAAGAACGCGCAGAATTTTAAGAGAAGGAAATATTCGCCGAAGCACTTTTCCCAGAGTCGACTTGCGAGAGAAGTGGGGAGGGGGAGACTTTCGCGACTAGGGTAGCAATCTTTTCCTTCGTGTTTTATTTCTGTCTCACTCTCTCGGGCCGTGGAAACTTTTGCGACGATCCAGCGACGGGAATAAGAATGATAGTGTATAAAAAAAAAAGTATTATGCCCTTTTAAGAAAAAGTTATACTCTCTTAAACTTCGCAATCCGGCATTTCTCCGTACATCCGATTCTGGCATTTAACAAGTTTTACTATTAGGAACTAGAAAAGTGAAAACCAACACCTGATACCTTCCTCCGCGATGAATATCCATCATTATCACTCATGTTAAAAGTTTTCGTCATTAAACAATTATTAAGCTGTAATTCCGCTCAAAAAATTTTAAGCTTTGATTATACGTCAGTTTCAATGGCGAAAAAAACGCCGAACTTGCTCGGTGTCATCGACATTAGTCTGGATAACCTTTAATTTTCTTGAGAAAAAAATTAATCACAAGATTTTATATACTCATTAACAGGCAAAATATGCCTTTGAAAATTTCAAAAAATCAACTTTTTAATTTTTTACAACATATAACGTATTCTCTGAATGTTATTTTTTTGTATGTTTAAAATTAGGAGCAAAATCATTTATCTGTTATATTTAAAAAAAATAGAGAAAATATTTTTATATTTTTAACCTTCCAATCAAATGAAACCCCTTATGATTATCATCAGGCAACATGTAAATATGTCAAGCTCATCGAGCTATTTTGACAACTCGAGTCCATCAATTGATCGTGCATCAGCAATTGCAATTGCACAGAGCATCGCTGATGATTCATCCCCCGATGCAAAATATAGGGCGACCGAATATTTGGAACGAGTATTGTACGGATATCTATTCTATATGTATACAATATGCATATATAGATATATATATATACATTAGGGTGGTCCTTATTTAGGACTCGGATGAATTTTTTATCAGACGCTCCCCAAATTGACTGGAAATACAAAAAACAATACCCTAATTTTTTCAGATTCTTATCTAGACTCCCGAAAAGAGGGTAGACTTCCCCATTTCAAATACAAGTGTTTCGGCCACATTCTCAGGATATATTTTATTCCAAGTGTAATAATTTTTTAAAAAGTCTGTAACTGCAAGATTTTAGTGTTCATTAATGCTACTATTTGAGGAAAAATTTACATTATCATACGGGTCAATCTAGATGAATTGCAATTCGTCTAAATTGACCCCTATGATAATGTGAATTTTTCCTCAAATAGTAGCCCCAATGAACACTAAAATCTCGCAGTTACAGATTAAAAAAAAAAATAATTACATTTAGAAAAATATATCCTGAGAATGGCCGAAACGCGTGTATTTCAAATGGGGAAATCTACCCTCATTTTGGGTGGGGTTAGGGTCTGAAAAAATCTGAAAAAATTAGGGTATTGTTCTTGAATTATTTGGAATCGATTTGAGAGGCGTCTGATGAAAAATTCGTCCTAGCCCTAAATAAGGGCCACCCTAATATAGATATATGTCCGTACGCGTACAGCAATAACACGTATATAACAACGAAGCTATTTCGATGCAACCCCCAAGCACACGGATCGATGCCACGTCCTATTCGTAATGTTGTCGCGAAAGCGCACCTACCCTTCCTCCCTTCTTCGTCCTCACCGTCCCTTCACTCCACGCGCTTTCCCCAATCGATTTGCAGAATAATGTCATTATCTCTACGTCGAATCCGATTGTTCGCCTCAAACTGCTATCGTGTCCTCCACCTGCGTGCTATTCTCTCGCTCGCCTCTCGTACCAATATCCCGGCTGGTTCCCCACTCAACGCGCCCCTTATCCACAGAAATTTCATTATATAACACGTCGATTCTCTAATTGCCACTTGTAATAATTTTATTATCCGACAGGTAGATCCTCGCGTCCGCACCACCGCGTTTTACCCCCGTTACGATTCTCTCCCTCCTTCTTCCCCGAATACTCGACTTTCTAGGTGATTCCTCCCTCAACCACGTAATCGTCGAACCCTTTCACGATTTGCTTCGACCATTCGAAGTCTTTTTTTGTTTTGCCCTTCGATTTATCATCGCTGTAACTGTTCCCATCGTAGTTTTCGTGGAATTCGATTCACGTGAAATTTAGAATTTTTGTGGAAAGCTTTTCGTTGACAAATTTGGAATAAACCGAGCTTCAACGAGCTTTTTCTTCGGTTGAAATGCAGTTGTAAAGATGCCCATCATGTGAACGTTTCGGATAATTGACAAACGGATGTGCAGAGAAAATCGTGCGAATCAGAACTTTTGCACATAGCTTTTCGATTTTTTTAAACATTGTTCAACAAGTCTCCTTTATTAGTTTGTAGGCTCCTCAATTATGACTTTTGCCATTGAACAAAAATGTGCAAGGAATTTCTTCAAAAATTTTGATGAATTCCCATCGAAAACCCTTTTGCTTTTGCTCATAAATTTTTGTTTTAATAAAAAGCCTGGCAAATTCAATATCGATGATGAATTCTCTCTTTAAATTTGTTTCTAAGGAGTAAACAAAAAATTATACACTTTTTGCTTCATTTTTTAGATACCTCGAAATACTGAAATTTCAGGAACTCAATTCTACTACATCTTGACTCATTTCTAAAAACTTTTTTCTTGAGTAAACATAAATAAACTTACAGGCACTTTACTTAATCTCAAAACCTCAAACATTTTGGAAAACTTCTTGAGTAAACATTAATAAACTTACAGGCACTTTACTTAATCCTAAAACCTCAAAAATTTTGGAAAACTCCAATTATCTTGATTCCGGAGACACAAAAACTTTCTGAAATATCTACAAATTGATTGTATTTATACATTTAACAGATTTTTCATCATCTGATAAAAATTATCCATGGGAAGGGGTCAGGCGTAGAGATTTTTTGTAGTTCTATTCGTTTTGATGATTATTTTACGAGGGCTACTGAGAGGATGCTGATGGGTGATTTTTCAAAGCATTCTTGTTCCAATATCGTCGCGCACATTTTCGAAAAATGTATCAACGATAAAATGTCGATGGGGTTGGACTGTGGAACGAGTGATAGGAACGAGGTGGGAACGAAAGTGGCAAGTGCCGCGAAATACGGGCGCTGAGGGATGAAAGAGGGGTAAACGAGGGCGCCATCGGCGTCGAGAGCATTATCGGTACACTCGCCATGAATTACCCCGAGGCTGCTAATGAATTTATCGACTCGGTGAGTAAATGTACGCTTCGTGAAATTCCCGTAGGATGTTTACACAGGTAGACGAGCTCGGTCGTTGCGTCGCGAGTAACGCTACATTCTGTGAGATATAATAGCATAATTATGTGTATGGAGTGTTTCACGTCAACCAAAGGGAATTCCGGTTTTCAACATCCCGGATTAGGCTCAGGATTTTCACTCAAAGTATGATGAAGCTTATAAATATGATAAGTTCAAAAATTATTTAATCATAATTAGAATCAAGATAATCAAAATAGCTGAAAACTCACTCGTTAATTAAAAGACTGATTATAATCATCGAGGACAGATTTTATTTTGCCTACAGGTTGGAAATTATTTTATAGAGATCAACATCTTTTGTGAGGCTCGTACAGGGTTAACCCTAATTATTTTCTAATTGCGGAAAACTTTTACAGCATAAAGCTTTTTAAAAAAGCTTGCAATTCGATGGAAAAATAAAATTGGCTCACAGAGGTTCTAAATCTTGATATGAAATCGTCGATTTTGAAAATTTTATTGGATTATCAAAATATAGGTTTTTTTCAGAGTATTTAGAACAAAATAAGGGATGATTGCCACAAATAGAAAAAGATTGGGTTATTATTAACTAGCTTTGAAATAATCATGAATCCGCGAGGATGGGAATGTTTTTGACATTCATTGCAAAATTGTCAGAATGGTCCATATAATGTATATTTCATTAGTATTATATCGGCATGTATATGCTGTACGTAGGTTACACAATGGCATAATGTGGCTTCTCACTCGCTCATCCAAATTAATAATACGACTGTGATCCGCCAAAATTCTGAAACGTACGCGCGGTTGTTTTGATACATCGCGAAGCTCTCGCTGAATCACCGGCAAAATTTTAATCCACACCGATATTAATGAGAGACTGATCAATCACTCATGGTTTATAATAATAATAATAATATGAATTTGTTCCTAGAATGAGGCTGCGTTAGAATCCCCATGGAAACACCGTATATGCGCTATAATATTAATAATATAATATATATAATATATCACATTTTGTCCCAAAAGTTAAATATATCGTATATGTATCAATATATCTAAAGTATAGTGCAAATATGTTTTATATGCAATATGATATTAATAATATAATGTAGAATATATCACTTTTTCTTCCGGAAGGTCAATATTTCGTATATGTTTCAGATGTATCTAAAGTATAATGCAAATATATTTCAAATGCGATATAATATTCACAATATAATGTGCAATATATCGCATTTTGTTCCAGTGTTTAGATATTCCGTATATATTTCAGATATGTCCAAAGTATAGTGCAAATATATTTTTCATGTACAAACATCGCTAAGATGAATAAAGTATTAAAATTCAATGCGTGAAATATATTTTTCAAAAATGGGAAAATTACTGATTGTTACTGTGATATATCGAGCAGGCATTTTTTTCGGATATCGATGGACGCCAAAAAAGTGATTCCAATATTCCGTACACTCCTCGACTTTTTCCATTTTATTTATTTTCAATTTCGCATTGTTATAACTGAAATATTTCGTTGAAAATTCGACTGAACGCAGTAGAATACGAATATACATATTGTACGTTTACGGAAAATTGTAGCCAATTCAACATGACCCTTTGACCACCACCCCTTCCTACCCATGGGACTTCATACACGTCACGTGGATATGTGAGCAATGTCGAGTATGATTCGGATGAAGGATCGACGAATTTATTGATATACGCGAATGGAATTTTGCCGATACATTTGTATTCATGGTTTTTTCTATCTATATGAGGTATTCCCGCTTAACGGGGCCCCCTTTTAGGCCGACCTCTTTCGATTTTCTTGAAACTCGAGTATGTTTTAGTGTTGCCTGAAAGTATATTGTACACCAATTTTCCGATCTCTAACTATAATACTGTTTGGAATACACCAAAAGTTATATGTATTTCAAACTTTTTGCGTATTCAGCGCTTCGGAGCTTTGGCACAGCGCGAAATAAAATCGAAAATCGACAATAGCTTTCGATCGGAAATTTCCTGCGCTTTTCGAAAAAAATATCAGCGATTCCAAAAAAAACGAATTCATTTAAATTTCGGCCAAAAACCGAAAAAATTGATTTACAAAAAAAGAGCATAATTTAATTCGGCGGAACAATTTTTTTCATGTTTTGTATATATCTGAGAAGTCGCGATATAAATTTCAAGTTGGAACTCACATCCGTTTACTAATGCCAAGTCTTTTAGTAGGATAAAAATTCTTAAATATCGTGTTTTTCGTATTCAACGGTTCCCTGATGTATTATATAGCGTTTTTTAAACGAATTTTGAATTTAGTAAATTTATTAAATTAATTAAATTAAATTTATTAAATTAATTTAAATTTATTAAATTCGAAATTCGTTAAAAAAATGATACAATATATCAGAGAACTGTTGAATACGAAAAACACAATATTTAAGAATTTTTATACTACTAAAAGACTCGGCATTGGTAAACGAATGCGAGTTCCAACTAGAAATTTATATCGTGACTTCTCAGATATATACAAAACATGAAAAAAATTGTCCCGCTGAATTAAATTATGCTCTTTTTTTGTAAATCAATTTTTCCGGTTTTTGGCAGAAATTCAAATGGATTCGTTTTTTTCGGAATTGCTGATATTTTTTTCGAAAAGCGCAGGAAATTTCCGATCAAAAGCTATTGTTAAAGAATTTTTTCGATTTCATTTCGCGCCCTGGCAAAGCTCCGAAGCACTGAATGCGCAAAAAGTTTGAAATATAACTTTTGGTGTATTCCAAAGAGTATTATAGTTAGAGATATGAAAATTGGTGTACAATATACTTTCAGGCCACACTAAAACATACTCGAGTTTCAAGAAAATCGAAAGAGAGCGGCCTAAAAGGGGGTCCCGTTGAGCGGGAATACCTCATATATATATACAAATTTGTGTATGGAATATTCTGGATCAAGTTCTAGAATTTTCGATTTCCATCCTCCCAAATTTGATCCGTGATTTTTCAGTGATTTCACTAAAGCCAAATAAAACTACCAATTTAAAAAAATTATATTTTTCTACCACTCGCAATTAAATTTTTTTTTTCGTTTCAACAAACAAAAACCCTTGAATTAGAGAAAATAGAAAAATGTCAGAAATAGGAAATTTTATAAATTGTACAAGGGCAATGCAGTCATTAATTTTTGTAAATTTTTGCTAAACTGATAAATTTTGGCACTGAATTGCACGTTTTTCAGAATTGTTTTTACAAAATGAGACTTTTAATCTGCCGGAAACAAATCTGAGTATGTACGAACCAAATGTTGCTTAGTTTGACCTGGAGAATCTCGTATGCAGCCGAGGCTAAATAGGGTGAGCTTGGATTCGTAGAACGCTTCGTGTTCAGGATGGAAACAGTGTCAAACTCTAGCCGTTTTCAAGGAATTTCAAATGACAAACTATGAGGAATATTCGATACTTTGTGGAATGGGAGAGCGATGAGAATACAGGGAGCAGAGAAAATTCGCCATCTAAAATTCAGCCAATAGTTGGCAGTAGAGAGAAGTATTTATTAATTATTTAACTCTGAGAAATACCAGTGTAATGATCGATATTTCGAAATTTTCGAACTTAATTGTAATCAGAGCGTCCGGCGACGTAGAAAACCCGGTTTCATCAGAATTATCATCAGGATCTCGATTGCCGTTTCTATTTCACGAAGAATGCAATTTCTCGCATCAAGAATAACGAGATTTGCAAATATATTAAATTTTCTTCCAACCAAGCGAAATTCATTGGAGTGAAATGAAAATTTAACGGTCATTTCATTTCTTCCAATCAATTTTCTTTCATCAAAATAAACTCCAACGGCAATAAAAAAGCTCTGTTGTCTCAAAACGTACGTATTTCCGTTATGTGCCGAGTGTCTCGCGATGAAGAAAAATTATCTATAAGGAATTCATCAAAGGGAAATTTCTGGAAAGGGAGAAATTAAAAATTTTTAACGTGCCATATAGAGACCGATGCCTTTTGTCGTGCGCTTATTTCCCTTCTCTGTCGGTTCCCTCGACATTTTCCTTTCATAAGACGCGCAAGAGGCAAAAGTAGAATGAGAGACAAAAGGAAAATGCGAGACTCTTCGGAGCGATATTTCAAAAATGTCTTTGAACAAAGTTTCTCACGGGTGTATAATCGGCATTACCGGCGGTTTATTTTCACGTGAAAAATTATGCGAGGAGTTTTCCTCAATGAGACAAAAAAGTTTGCTCGTACGCGAGAAAAAGTTTTCCGGAAAAATAAGGGTTGGAGCGAGTCTATTACTTTTCCCCGTGTATTTTTGTCTCGCTTGTGCGATCAGTAACTAAAAAAAAAAATGGCAAAACATACACAAATAAAAAAGAAAAAAAAGATAGAGGCTATATCACCAAACTCGTCTGACGATAGTGGATGAATCCTCGTGCGATTTGACAGCGGTGTCACACGCTCATCCAACGAAAATCCCTTGGATTCATCGGTTACAGATCGCTCGAGGGATTTCGTGTAAGCTGAATAACATAATCCGCGATTCAAATGTTGAAATAGTCATAGAAGTGTCGAGAGGGATTTCCGCATACCTGCTGGGGCGCACGTGACCCAGAGAGCGTGTACAGCGATTTACAGCTCATACGATGGATATGTAACATGGCGGCAAAGGGTGGAATTGGGAGATAGCCCAGAGGCAGAGCGCGAATGAATTGCCCCACTCTTAACTCCGTTTAATTATTAATGAGCTCCTCGTAAACGTAGTGTGAATACTTTGGGCGGCAATAGCGAGAGCAGTCTTGCATCCCGTTTTCCGGTTTCCATTCATTCCTCGCATGTAGTTAAGGGTTGGTGACGATGGCAGTGGGGGTGGTTCTAGCGCAAGCGGAAAGCTCTGAGCCGGCTTGAATATCGCGCTCGAAAGCTCACTATATTTTAGCACACCCTCAAATTAGCGGTTTCACGTCTCTACCGGTTGAGACTCTTCCGTTGAAAGGTCCTAACAAAATAGAGTCCCGAGGATTCGTATCTGCGGCAGAGATTCAGTTTATTCAAGATGGCGTAAAGGTTTTTTGAAAATCAGACTTTTTAGTGATTTCATTTAGATATTTTACGTCTTGATAAAAAGAAGTACAATTTGGTGAACGTTCTTCAATGAGGATGACGCTACAACTTGAAAATTTGAAAAAGTAAATGAGTAAATGGACCTTTTCAAATTTTCAACGCTTGTTTGTCTTATTTCAAAAATGAGTAAGAACTTGATTGACCTTAATGCTTTTTTGCAATCTACCGTAAAACGGGGCTACTTTGACGTTGGGGGTTACTTTGTTGATTTTTGGGGCTATTTTGGACAAGCAGCAAAATACGGTAAAAACGTGTGCGCAGTGAACCCTCGTGACCTTGTGGGGTGGGAGGGGGTGTAGGGAGTGGGTAGAAGAGGAAAAAAGTCACTCATAAACCAGGTACACAGATATGTGTAACAAGTCAAGACGTACGTCCGAACAATCGATGATGCCATTCGCATGAAGGGAATAAAGAAGGGCAAGAAGAACGACTCCAACGTCTGTTACATCTGTAAGGCCCGAATTTCAAGTCACAAATCCTACCCTAAGGTCGATCTTTCCATGGAACTCAAGTTGGAACTTAAGATCGAACTTAAGTTCCAATTTAAGATGAATCGTAAGTTGAACTAAAGTGGCATTATAAGTTCATACTTAAGTTCAAACTTTAGTGCGAATTTCAGATCGATCTTAGGTTCAAATTTAAATTTGGTTTGAAGTTCGAACTTAAGATCCATCTTGAGCTTAAACTTAAGTTTGATCGTACTTAATTATTTTCACAACTAATTTAAAATAACACGGTTGAGGGAGGCGATGAAAGAAGTTTGATCGAACTTGAGTTCATGCTCAAGATGGATCTCAAGGTCAAACCTCAAACCCAATTTTAGTTTGAACTTAAGATTGATTTGATGTTCGCATAAAAGTTTGAACATAAGTATAAACTCATAATGATACTTGAATTCAAACTTAAGATTCATCTTAAATTTGAACTTAAGTTCGAACTAAAATTCAAATTTGAGTTCAATAGAAAGTTTGATCTCAAGTTTAATCTTAAGAACTTAAAATTCGGGCCTAAGTATTTGGTATTTTTATGTAAAATATTTCTTCAATAAAAATGACGAATTCGTTGTCGAAAATCGTTGTTCTTCATTTAATTTCATGTACAATGTATAAAATATTATTGTTTTTTTATCAAAATTATGTCAAAGCTGCATTTACGATGTGGATCTTTGACATAAGTTGCATTTCAATGCCTCTCCAAAGTAGCCCCACACTCGGGATTACTTTGGCTTTTTTTTTCTTCTAAATATATAAAATTGTGAGGGTCTAGTGGGGCCTGCTATTGTTATACATTTTATAGCCAAAGGACATATTATTCTGTTCAAGCAAAACAAATTTTAATTATGGACGTTAAAAAAAAGTTACGACCAAAAAACTTCCGAAACACCAACAAAGTAGCAAAGTAGTAAATTTTTACGGTACATGTAAAAATCATGTTTTTTTTTACTGTTATGATAGTGCAAGTCCTTGAATGACCGAGATGTCCTCGGTGCAAACTTCCAATGACTTCACTGGTTTTACAAAGTGATTTCATTGAATTTTCGAAAATCGAGTAAATTTGATTTCCTCCGAGATGCAATCTACGACTAACGAGATTATTTATCGATATCTGCTTTCAGTTCCCGTAAAGCTTGTTTGGGCCGAGGAAGGCGACGATGTGGAGTTGCCCTGTGACATCACACCACCGACACCCAAAGATTCCGTCTACATGGTACTTTGGTTCAAAGATACCGAGGGTATTCCTCTGTACAGGTGAGCACCGAAATTCCATATTTACCTTGGAACAGCCAAATAGACTTTCACTGCGTTTCATGTAACGTTCACTTTATTGTTAATGCTCATCATCTTGACGGAAATGACATTTGAAAACGGAGGAAATAAACGTTCCACATTGATTGCTCAAAATGCAAACTCCATTCCACAATTTTGCATAAATTTCACAAATCCTTACGAATTCTTTATTGATCAGAAATCATGAAACTCGAATGACATTGTGATCAACAACCACAAAGCTTCCTTTGTTATTATATTTGATTATATTCAATTAATAGTGCAACAATTCTGAAATGATAATAAAGAATGAATACAAAATTCTGAACTGTTAAGAAAAAAAACATTTAAACTATCTCCTTACTCATCCATAAAAATTCCAGAAAATTTTGCTCATCAGAGTCAGCTTCCCCCTCAATTTCCATATAATCCGATTACTCTTTGATAACGATCCAATCGATAATTACCGACGAATCTTTCAGACGCAAAATATGTTCGAAAGCTCTATTAGGAGTGTAAAAATTATCTCGTTCGATCGCCGTTGATTGCGTTTTGCCAATTAACCAGGCGCGAGGCAAAACGAATTATTTGAGATGCATAAGCGTTGCGTGTCATAAATCGTGAAAGGATATCGTCGAGAATAAACATTTTGTGACTGTCGTTCAGAGTATGTGAGACCCACACTATGAGAGTTTCTCCGAGGATTATATGCACCCCTATATGTACATACACATGGGTCATTCCATGCCAAATAAGGTGAGAAATAAGCTGAGTTAAAAAAATTATAATTTTTTTCAATTGAAAAAAAAAATAGAAATCGAAAGGTCTCCACTATAAAAACTTCAGGGAATTTGCAGAAAATGTCAAAGTTTCTATAAAAAAACGAAAAAAAAATTAAAAATGGCACTCATCGAGAAATTTTCGTTTTTTTCCGAAAGTTCAAAAAAAAAAAACGTTGAAGATCGGTCTAAATAATGTTTTTCTATTTTTTTCTGAAAAGTACATTTAAAATAATAATTTTGAAAAAAAAAACTTCCCGATGAGTCAATTTTTGAAAAAGTTATAGATATTGGAAAGATAAAAAGCCAATTTATAACTTTTTATCGGCTGGGTAAAAAATTGAAAAAATTCTGAAAAATGTTTTTGATGGAGTAGAAAAAGATAAAAAAGTTTCAGCCAAATCGAAAGGGGTCGGGGTCAAAAGTGGTCGATTTGACGTGGAATGCCCCATACATATACAGATATACAGCACTGGCGTAAGGGTGGAGACTGCAGCCGTAGTCGGGTGAATGTCAAAATCCATTAAAGCCGAAATCCATTAATTCGAAGCCCGTCGATCACGCTACCGAGATTTGATCCGTTACCCGGTGAAAGCAGGATAGGAAAAGGGATATCAATAAAGAGCGATGGTGAACGAAGGGAGAAGGCAAAAGGGAGATTGGGCTAAGGGTGGGTGCTAGCATCCGTCTCTACGTGCTCGATTCCATCCTCGATCTCCGTGGACGTTTTTTTTTGTTTTGCCACACTTTTTTCCACCCTTTCACCCCCTCTTGATTTGTTTACGTGCTGTAACACATATACTAGACTGATTAAAAAAAGCGACTATTTTTTCTTTTTCGAAGTAACATATTAAATACCTTCGAGAAGGTGAAAAAATATGCCTGTTGAAAGCAGAGCTCTTAATAATAATATTTATCGGTCGCACATCGCATATTTTTATTTTCCATTCAAATTACACACGAAAAAAAATCAAACTTTGAAATCTTATATCTCCGCTTCAAGTCAATGTATCACAATGAACGATACATATTCTTGTCGAGAATCGAACGCTCTACAAAAAAGATTACTTATGATTTTTCGATAAACTCACTCCTTCAAAAGTTATTCAAGGTTAAAGTTAAATTAAAAATAAATTTCACTTTTTTTTCCTAGTTTCCGGCAAAATGTTGAACCTTGTTACTAAATATCGTAAATTCTTTTCTGAAACAAAAGTTTAAATTGCATCAACATAAAGTACCTAATTTTTAAAAAATTACCAACATAAATTTACCCATATCCACAGTCTAATATACATATATATTGGCACGTGAATAACTTTTGAAGGAGTGAGTTTATCGAAAAATTATAAGAGATCATTTTTGTAGAGCGTTCAATTCTCTACAAGAATTTGGGTCCTTTATTTCGTTACATTGACTTGAAACCGAGATATAAAATTTCAAAGTTTGAAATTTTTTTTTCCTGGTGTTATTTAAATGGGAAATGAAAATATGCAATGTGCGACCGCCAAATATTATTATTGAGAGCTCCGCTTTTAACAGGCATCTTTTTTTACCTTCCCTAAAGTATTTAATATGTTACTTCGAAAAACAAAAATATGTCGCTTTTTTGAATCAGTCTAATATATACCCTTAGTATATGTGTTGGATATCTGCATTTTTCCACGTCGATTTGTGTGCCTTTTTTTTGAAGGATTCCATCAGTCACCTCGGCACCTCCGTAGTTATACCGCACGATTCCCATCATACGTATATTATACGTATATGCATGGAATTGCGCGAGGGGCGCGAAAGCACGAAGGGATGGTCGCTCGCGGAAACAAGAATCCCTACGATTGTGTACCGCGAAACATAGTGCGCACCCCCCGCCCCAACCCCCTCGCCAAAGCGACCCAGCTCGACTACGTCACGTTTAATCCACCATTGGCTCGACACAACCATCACAATTTTTGTCTTTCTGCTCGGGGAAGTGTTTATTTTTTTTATTTTCATCTCCGCTTTCTTTTTAATCGTTTGCCTCTGGTGGTGTTTTCGCGACCAACAATAACGGAAATATGCACGTATGCGGCTCCGCTATCAAATGGAAAAAAAGTTCTGGACAATGGAAAATAATAGCGACGCACTTTGCGAGGGCTTTTGCGTAGATTGACTCTGATTTCTAGCTTGGAAGTCTCGATTGCTCGATTTCAATGGACACGTTTTTTTTACGGTTTTTTTAGCGAGTCTTGAGTTTGTTACTTGAAAATTTGTGAATATTAATCTCAAGTGAATATTGATTGAAAATTGATTGTTCGTGTTTTGAGGGACAAATTAAGAAAATTTATGATAATTACTCTACAACAAAATAATGAAGTTTTCTTGAGAAGGAGGAGCTCATTTTTTTGATTGAGATGTATTTTATGAATTCGTGGGAATTATCGTCGGTCCTTAGAATCTAGTGAAAATGTACCTAGTGAATCTATAAAAATATGATTTTAATGTTTTTCGCGTGAAAAATTTGTGGAGGGGAGTATAAGCTCCAATTTCGTTTTTTAAAAAGTTTCGTGCGATTTTTATCGCAAAAATATTCAAGTTTTTCTAAAAAACGACCATATTCATAAAATGTAGCGTAACTCTAAGACTACTGGGTTTCCGTGAAATCACTAAAAGGGTGTAACAAGTTGAATACAATTATTCTGGATTCTATAAAAAAAATTCAGAATTTTTTTTAACATTTTTTTTTCGATAATTTTTCCTGTCAACGAGATATTCTCGAATTTTTTTTTTTTATTTCTTGAAAAAATTTGATTGACTCCAGAATGATTGTATGCAGCTTTTTCCCTCCTTAGTGATTTCACGAAAACCCAGTATTTTTAGAGTTATGCTACATTCTATAAATATGTTCGATTTTTACGAAAAATTAAATATTTTTGCGGAAAAAAATCGTACAAAACTTTTTAAGAGACGAAATTGAAGCTCATACTCTCCTCTACGAGTTTCTTACTCGAAAAACAGTTTAAAAAAAATTTCATGAGGCGTGCGCCAAAATTTCAATGAAAAAAAAGCCGAAAAACAACCATGTTTCAAAAAGCGTACCCGGGTTCAAAAAAAATTGAAAACATTTTTTAAAAATACCGAAATGAAGCTGAATATGTCTGCTTTGAAACGCTATTTGTTAAATTAAAATCTCTTCATTTTTAAAAGAGCAGTGAAACTTTTTGTGCGGCGCAGAATCGAAAAAAGTGGAAATACTCATTTCCAAACTTTTGGACGGAAGTGCATATTTTTCACAGAATTCATGGAATATCTATCGAGAAACATCCTCGTGATTCTTCGCATCGTCCTATTTTTGTTGAATCGAATATCACCCATTACTACACCCATAATACACCCATTACTACACGCATAATTAATACTTTTCTACAGAAAAAGCTTTCTCTATGAGAAAGCAAACAAAAACATGTGATGCGTGCAGTGAAAAATCCCATAATACGGGCATTAACATTCAGAACCTTTTAGGATCAACATATACGAGAAGTGAAAACTCCGGAGAGAAAATTTCGTGAAATTCGTGGTGGAAATAGCAACAAAAAAAAAAAGAATGTACAATTTTTCGACGTTTCGCAGAATGTATGATTTTCTATACTCTCGTTTTTTCCTCGTTAAACCGTATTATCTGCACCATGAATATATATTTCAAGCCTCGCGTGTACCGCCTGAGTTTGGAATCGTTTAATTTTCAGTACCGAGAGTTCCGTTTCCATTCGCGATAGACAGTAACTTTTTATCGTGAATTTCGAGCTCGCTGTTTTCGGATTTTCAGCCATAAATCGGTCTTTCGGCTAATTTAACCATGAGAGGTATTTTTCGCCTCAGCTATTAAACGAAGGGAACAATATAAGCAGGAGTGAAAAAACGAGAGTGCAGTAAAGAATAGGGGGGGGGGGGGGGGGGATAGACAAGAACGGGGGCAAAAAGATGAAATTTCCCGAGAGACTGGAAACAATTTTTTTTTCATGCTGAATCAGGATCCCTCGCTGCAGTTTTCGAAGCTTTAGTTACCTCATAGTATGCATCATATATATAATAAACTTAAGGGAGACGCTGGAGCGAGAGGAAAGATATGGTAACGAGCTCTCGAGGGAAAGCAACTTTTTCTACATACCTTATGGAGCCTCCCTCTCCTTCTTTCGCTCTGCTTAGGAAAGAAATTCATTTATTCGCGTAACGGCCCGAATTATTTTCTCACGGTTCGTTTCTCGCAACGCGGAGAGCTCTTTAATTAAAGGACGTCGAGCGTGCGCTTGCCCGGCAAACGAGAAATAATTCGGTCCACGACGAACGAGATGGAAACATGAGCATAAAAATTTCGAGGTGTATTTCATATTTCACATAAATATACGTGCATGATTGAACGAGGCATCCTGGAACATTGCGTGCTCGTAGTTGTGATTGATTCATCCGACGCGAGTGTATCTCGACGTGAGTTTTCGCACAGATTTTCCAACCAGACCGCCCGAAATTTACTTTTCTCACGCGAGAATAAATTGCGTCGGAACTAGCCGAGAAATGGGTTATTTTCGATGGAAAAACGCGGCTTCACCTTTGGCAAAGTTGCGAAGAAGAAAAGGAAGATGTTTCGTCGACGAGAATCACGTGAGAGCCAAAGAGGAAAAGACCGGTTGTTCGAGTACGATGAAGATAAAGGGAGAAAATAGTGAACGAGATAAAAATATTGCAAGATGGTGAGAGCAGAAAGAGAGGGAGAGAGAGGATAGATAAAATGCGAAAATCGCAAAAGTTTGCGCTGTACATCGTTGCGAGGCATCTAAGTAAAATAGGCATGACAAAATGAAAAATAATCATGAGAGAGGTAATTTTAATTTAATGAAAATATGCATTTATTCGGCTCGAGGCAAAAGCGTGAATTTGGCCAATTTAGCAGATGAATTTCAGGATGAAAGCTTCTTGTCTGAGCTTGAGTTGAGAGAATAATCCTGGGTGAAGCAATGCAGCGCGAAGTTCAGATTAATCCTCGGAAATGGAAGATTTTTTAGCGACGAGATCAGATTATACATCGCGGAAATTGATGTGAGGTATTCCCGCTCAACGGGACCCCCTTTTAGGCCGACCTCTTTCGGATTTCTTGAAACTCGAGTATGTCTTAGTGTTGCCTGAAAGTATATTGTACACCAATTTTCAGATCTCTAACTATAATACTCTTTGGAATACACCAAAAGTTATATTTCAAACTTTTTGCGTATTCAGCGCTTCGGAGCTTTGGCACGGCGCGAAATAGGATCGAAAATTTTTTTTAACAATACCTTTCGATCGGAAATTTCTTGCGCTTCTCGAAAAAAATATCAGCGATTTCGAAAAAAAAACGAATTCATTTTAATTTCGGCCAAAAACCGAAAAATCGATTTACAAAAAAAGAGCATAATTTAATTCAGTGGGACAATTTTTTTCATGTTTCGTATATACCTGAGAAGTCACGATATAAATTTCAAGTTGGAACTCGCATCCGTTTACTAAGGCCAAGTCTTTTAGTAGGATACAAATTCTTAAATATTGTGTTTTTCGTATTCAACAGTTCTCTGATATATTATATAGTTTTTTTTACGAATTTCGAGTTTTATAAATTTATTAAATTCAAAATTTAATAAATTGAATTAATTTGATTATTTAATAAATTTAATTTAATTAATTTAATAAATTTACTCAATTCAAAATTCGTTATAAGAACGCTATATAATATATCAGAGAACTGTTGAATACGAAAAACACGATATTTAAGAATTTTTATTTTACTAAAAGACTTGGCATTGGTAAACGGATGCGAGTTCCAACTTGAAATTTATATCGTGACTTCTCAGATATATACGAAACATGAAAAAAATTGTACCGCTGAATTAAATTAGGCTCTTTTTTTGTAAATCAATTTTTTCGGTTTTTGGCCGAAATTCAAATGAATTCGTTTTTTTCGAAATCGCTAATACTTTTTCTGAAAAACGCAGGAAATTTCCAATCGAAAACTATTGTTAGGGAATTTTTTCGATTTTATTTCGCGCCGTGCCAAACCTCCGGAGCGCTGAATACGCAAAAAGTTTATATAATAACTTTTGGTGTATTCCAAAGAGTATTATAGTTAGAGATCTGTAAATTGGTGTACAATATACTTTTAGGCAATACTAAAACATACTCGAGTTTCAAGAAAATCGCAAGAGGTCGGCCTAAAAGGGGGTCCCGTTGAGCGGAAATACCCCATGTACATTTAAATATGAAAAATTAATTTAAAAAAACCCATTAATAAAGAATAAATTATGGTACCTCGGAGCTCCTATTTTTTTAAATATGGGAAATTTAAAAAAAATGCAATCACAACTATAAATATTGAAAATTTATTATTATATTTATTATTATATATTTATTTATTATATATTTATTTGATTATCGTATTTATTTAAAATTCAATTAAATGAGTAATTGAATTTATTAAAAACTATAATATAAGAAGTTCGAGAAGTTACTATAAATATAGCAGATGATTTCTATCAGAGAACCATTTTTCCTCGCTGGGGTTTTCACCCTCGCTTTAACTCGGAAATATTACGTGGCTCGAGGATAATCGACTTTGGTCGAAATCAGGTGGCGAGATGAGACTCGAACGTGCGTGGGCTGAGATTTTTTTTTTCGAAAGGGTGGCTTATCCACATAAGCTCGTGGATTTCGCCTCGAAACAAGAATCGAAACAAAAAACAACCTCGTGGATTTCGCCCGATAAACCTTCGTATTTTTCGCTTTTCCTCCATTATTATCTTCTTCCACTCTTTCATCCCTGGACTCCGGTATATTCACGTACATGATACGCATATATAAATCCACGTTTGTTACGCACAATCGCTCTCTTTATGCGTGTTTTTATATTTTTCGTGCGAGTTCGAGGCTTAATTTTTCTTTCACTCCGACGCGCAGCGAATTTTTCATTACTTTTCCCAAACGCTAGGAGCTCACTTGTTTCTGGATTTTACTTTCCAACTCGGCAACTGGATTCGATTTAATTGTGAAAAGATCGTGATCCAAACATTCAATATTTATAGGCTTAAGAAACAGACAAGGAAAGGGAATCGAAGAATATCTGAATAGATATTTTTCGCACGACCAATGATAAACCGGTCATTCATCGAGTTTATCTGTACGTTACACTGATTTTCATTCAATTTACAAACGCTCATAGTGAAACATTCATGAGGAAAAATAATTCTCTTGGATTTAAATGTTACACCGCTGCATGAACGCGCTTGATAAACGTTTCAATTTTATGGCATAAAAACCGAGTTTTTTTTTTGTGAAGTGACGTGTGCTAACGATATATTTTTTTTTAACGAACAACACCGAATATTTGCACATAGGAAATGTGATGGAGTGAATAAATATCAAGTCCTCTTCAATGAGTCCTCTAAATATCAAGTTCTCTTCTTTACATTCATCACTGCTAACGACAACTTTTAAAATGTACTTCGACTTTTTTATACTCAACGATAGAACGATATATATTAGGGGATGAATATTGTGTCACTGTATCGTGCATATTTGTCGATTATCTATTTTATTTCGCTCTAAAAGATATTTCGAAATGTATTTCAAATGAATTCAAACCGTAGCAAAACAATATTTGCAATCCTTGAGCCCTTGATTAATTAATCAGGGCCGAGGAGGTGGAAATCGGTATAAAAACAGGTTAACTATGATTTTGAGTTTAGATTTAGATTTCTTTTTTTTTTTGCTCATTGAAATCAGTGTTGTGCTGGAAATAAGTGCGGCCCGGCAATTTTCCTTCTTGCCCTGAATTCGTAAGCCATCAACTGCAGCGAAAAAAAGAAGCAGAGTCGGATGAGAAAATGCGATGACGGGCTAAGAGCTCGAGAATGCGCGGAGTTGAATCGTTTCAAATAAAATGAAAAATAAGAGACGTCGAGTAAAATGAATATAAGGAAAATGACAGGCTATGGCTTTACTTTATGGATTCGATTATTCGTCTTCTATCTCCTTTTTTCTCTCTCTCCCTCTCAATTTTTGCTCCATCTTCCCGCTTCGCTTATTCAGCACTTCTCCTGACCCAAGGCAGCGCAGTGCGCGCGCGCCCTCTAGCGGACTAGTACACTCTTCGCGCGCCCGCATATATACCCAAGCCACAAGAGCCCTCTCGCGTGGGTTCTTTCAAGAACGCGCGAGATATTCTCGCTCTCCTTTCATCTCTCTGGTCTCATCCCTCTCTCTTTCTCTCTCCCTCTCGCCCTCTCTCTCGGTTTTCCGTTTCTCGACGAGAGTCCTCGACAGGGCATAATTTAAATTTATATCAGTCCGCGCTTGGCTTAGCGGTAAGGAGAAAGAGAGACAGAGATGGAGAGAGAAGGAGAAAGAGCTTTGGACGTGCAATAAAAACGAGAGAAAACTGAGAAGCTCTCGGCGTGCGCCCTCGCGCGCGTGGCTATTCCTTTTCTCTCGTCTCTCCTCTCTGTTACTTCCGAGAGAGCAAGACAGCTGCCGCTCGATTACACTTTCTTTTGCTTTCTTCGTTTTTTCTTCTCTGTTTTTTTAAAACTATATTTGTCGTTCGTCGGTACTGTCATGTCCTGCAGCACGAAGAAATATATATATGGGTCATTTCATGTCAAATCGACCAAGAGTTGCAATCGACCCCTTTCAATTTCGATGAAATTTGGTCAGAAATTTTCGTTTTCAATAAAACAAAGTACTACCGAAGGAAAAAAAATTGAATTTTTTTTTTTCGAAAGTTATGCAAAATTCAAAATTTCACAATTTTTCAAATCTGTCAATGTTATTTTTTAAATATCTTGAAAACTGTTATAGTTACGAAAAATTGTTCTGAATTAGTTTTGAAGAGTATACTTGGGGCTACGAAAAAAAAAACATTCCGAAATTTTTTTTTGAAAAATGATGAATTTGGAGAATTTTGAATGTTCAAAAATCGTAAAAATCCAAGTTCCATATTTTATATTTGGTTTTATTTTTTTTATATAATGCCTTGTACTGATCTTAAAAGATCCTGAAATTTTCAGGATGGTGTGTCTTTGTTTCAAAAATATAAATTCTTGAATTATGGTAAAATGTTTTTTTTTTTAATTGTCATTGAGTGAAATTCTTACTGCTCAAAATTATAGAATTACATGATGGCTCAACTTTACTTAATTTAGACGAAAAACAAAAATTTTTTTTTTTACCAGAATTCAAAAAATTTTATTTTTGAAACAAAAACACACCATCCTGAAAATTTTAGGATCTTTTAAGATTAAAAAAAGGTATTATATAAAAAAAATGTAACCAAAAATTTAATGTTTATCGTGGATTTGCACGATTTTTTAAAATTCAAAAATGTATATTTATGAAACAAAAAAAACACCTCTCTGAAAATTTCAGGATCTTTTAAGATCAGTACAAGGTATTATATGACAAAAATTTAAAATAAATATAAAATATGGAACTTGAATTTTTACAATTCTTAAACATTCAAAATTCTCCAAATTCATCATTTATCAAAAAAAAATTTCAAAATATTTTTTTTCGTAGCCCTAAGTATACTCTTTAAAACTAATTAAGAACGATTTTTCGTAACTATAATAGTTTTCAAGATATTTAAAAAATAAACTCGACAGATTTGAAAAATTGTGAAATTTTGATTTTGCATAACTTTCGAAAAAAAAATTTCTATGTTTTTTCCTTCGGTAGAACTTTGTTTTATTGAAAACGAAAACTTCTGACTAAATTTCATCGAAATTGAGAGGGGTCGATTCCAACTCTTGGTCGATTTGACATGGAATGACCCATATTTATTTTTTTCTTCGTTTTTGCTTCTCCGTCGTTCCTTTCGACTCTTCCATAAGACTGCTCAATGTTTCACTTCGAGTCGCGCGATATTCCCTCCTTTCTTATTGCTCGACGATGAGAAAGTGTGGCACGGTCGGGTGCTCAGGTGAAACACAGATTCCAGAACGATTCTCAGGAATAAAGAGAGAAGAAAAGGTAATACGATGAGAGAAAGAGAGGACGCACGTGGTGCCAAAGTGAACAAATTGTGGAATCATTTTTCTCTCTTTCCCTCTCTGTCATTCTCATTCTATTTCCTAGCGGAACATTGTGCATCTCCCATTTGGGCGACATTATACAGAACGACGAGAGGAATGTCCAGGTCTAAATTTGCAATAGGCCCACTTGCCAACCGCGACTTGTTTTCACCGCGAATAGATACTGTGGGCGTGCGTCCACACTCTCCATCGCGTATAAGTATATATATCTTGCGGTTTTTGGACTCTGCAGTATCCCCAACGCCGCCAACTTTGGCAACCGGATGCTGTTTACGTCCGCGTAATTCGTTGACTCTCCACAAGAGCAATACCTCGGTTATACACCGCGCAAAGTTCTCTAAATCGTTGAGAAATAAACGCTGCACTTGGACGGACGACTTCCGGTCACGGAAAATCTCCGTCCCGTTGAATTTCAACGTTCTCGTGCATCGTTGCATTTTGACATTCGTCAAAATAATCTCTATCGCTGGTAATGACATTGTTTTATCATTGGTATTCCGTATAGAAATTTCGCCAGGGAAAAACTTCTGCCCCTGACTTGCTCTCCCTAACTAATGTAGGGAAATGATCCGCCCATCCTAACTGACCCTGTTATGCCATGTAACACCTGGCTGTCCATTTCCGGATCCAGGGGTCATGAGCAGGACCCTATGACGATATGATCCGGCCCTTGCAGATCCTGGTCAGGCCCCTAAGATCTAAGTTCCCGATCATACACCGAAGCGCTTTTCTATCGATTAGTTTTTACGAGGTACTCCTTTTTCGATTTATACATCTTATTATTTATTTAGAGGCAACCCTTTCTTTGGGTACATTTCTCGTTTGACAATCCTCGAAGAGAATATTAGTTTCCGAGTGAGAGGAAATTCTCTGCGAGAATTAAATAAATAAGTACAATTACATAAGCGGGCAAGAACTCCTTGGATGGATTCTTTCGACACTGACTTCTACTAACATCCGTGCTCCCACCCCTTGTATATAAGCATACTCTTCACATTATTCGTATGGGAGTTCAACGGTTGCCGTCCTGCGACATCTCGCGCCAAGTCTCGGAACTAACGTGACGTGGTTCGTGGTGATAATAATAATAATCCTTTGCCTACGTTACGAACATGTTACAGGCGCACGATTACTTGTTCTTGCGGGATAAAAGTGACAATGTAAATAATAATTAAATAATAAATCATAATAATTAAATAATAATTGAATAATAATAATAATAATAATAAACGAGGCAATGATGGTTAATTTATTATTATTGTTATTACTATTATTGTATCGTATTTTCATATTACGAAAATACGATTTTTATAAGATCTCAAAACAAGTTCAGGACCTGTTCATTTTTTGGCCATGCGATGCATGAACTGAAAGCCGATATAGAAATAATTTTATTTTAATAAATACTTAGGGGAGCCCAATAGTATCCACATCAGAGCCCTGTCAGGGTAATAACAAGAATATGTTGGTTAAAAGTGTAAAAATAAAATCGTCGGAAACTGTTCATATTCTGATCATGCAGGGCACTGATAAATAAGTGATTATTTCAATGTAATATTTAAGGGCCAGGTCGTTAAGTTCCTTGGCAGGGCCCTGCCACGAAAATCGGATCAAGCAAGGCGGATCAGGGGCAAGAATCAACTAATGGTTACCCTATCACATTTCTACACGGGATGCCCGATTTTTTCGTAACTATAATAGTTTAGGGGTCGTATAATAGTTTAGAGGGTAGAGGTCGATTCTGCGCCTAGCAAAGGCGCCACGCCATCCTAACTCACGTGCATGGCGTGTAGCGTTCGATTCTGCGCCTAGCAAAGGCGCCGCGCCATCCTAACTTGCGTTTATGGCGTGTAGCCTTTGATTCCGCGCCCAGCAAAGACACTAATTTTACTGCAAAAATTATAAAATTACATGATTGCTCAACTTAGAGGTTAAAAAAAAAAAATTGTTATCAAAGTTCAAGAATTCATATTTTGGAACAAAAAAAACTCTTCTGAAAATTTCAGGATCCTTTAAGTCTTTATCAGTACATTTGGTATTATATAAAAAAAATTGAACAAAAAATTTAATGTTGATCGTAGATTTTCACGATTTTTAAAAATTCAGAATTCTCCAAATTCATCATTATTCCAAATTTTTTTTCGGAAGATTTTTTTTTTTTGTAGCCCCAAGTATACGACGAACGCAGAACGATTTTTTCGTAACTATAATAGTTTCCGAGCTATTTAAAAGATAAACTTGAAAAATTGAAGAAATGGTAGAATTTTGAATTTTGCGTAACTTTCGAAGAAAAATTTTCAAATTTTTTTCCTTTTGTAGAAATTTGTTTTATGATAAAAGAAAACTTTTAACTATTTTTCATCGAAATTGAAAGGGGTCGATTCCAACTATTGGTCGATTTGATATGGAAAGACCTATATATATATTAACGTGTACTTTTATTTTATATTTTTTCAGTCTTGATGCGAGAAAAACCGGCAATCTTACATCCGCTGTTCACTGGGCCGTTAGCGACGAACTCGGTAAGAAAACCTATTTTCAGGTTGCCGATGGTCATCGTGCGAGATTGAAAGTGACCAAAGTGACTTCCAAGGATCAAGGAATTTTCCGCTGTCGCGTCGATTTCCTCGATTCACCGACGAGAAACTTCCAGGTCAATCTAACACTCGTAGGTAAGTCGGAAAGAACGAGAATAAGGGAGAATGGGAGAATGTGGGAATCGAAAAATAGACAATAATTTTGAGGGACACTTCTTTGACACTCTCGTCGATTGCGAGAAAAAAAAATGTGTTCATCCTTCCGGAATTCTTGTTTTTTTTTCTCGCGTTTTATATTGTGGGCAACGAGGGTGAACGCTAATGGAATGGCGGTCAGTGCGAAAATGGATAAACCGGTCGAGAATTAGCACTCTGAGCGAAAGTGTGTGGGCGAAAGAGCTTCTGTTCATGAGACAAAAAAAACGGGAAACGTTCAAATCGTGCAAACTCATACGATGGTGCGTGAAACGGGCTGAACAAAGTGGGTTCCCTTGTAACGCCATTGTGACGATTTACCGGAGCGAAAACGAGGTTAAAGCAGGTTAAAGAGACTGGGAAACTCAACGCTTATACTCCCGGCGCCTTCTCTGCGAGGCCTGCTAAAATTGTTTCTAGCTCTCTGTTAGCACTTTTTCGTTTGAGCAATCTCCCCTTAACTACTTTGCTTTTTCTCATTCTCTACCGGAAATTAAGGCATTTTTTACTCATAATTCGAAAACGCCCACTCAAATTTATACAAATATTGGGGTTGGTGTTAAAAAAGCTTCCTTTTGGATGAAGTCAAAATTGAGCTCCAAACGTTTAGCTGAACGAAAAATCGAAATGTAAAATCAAACATTTTGTGATTAGCAATAAAATGGTAGAAGAGTTTGATTAATTATTTAGCAAGCATTAGTAATCTTTTTTTAATTTTTTATATCTTCTCAATGGATAATTCAAAAACGTCATCAATTCTTGGTATATATTTATTAAAACTTCTTTCACCATTTTATTACGAATGAAATTTTTATATTTTTCTAATATTTCTCACTCAAAGATTACGATTCACGACTTTAACCTACCCCTGCATAAATTATTTATTTAGCCTGAGTGAATCTTTTCAAAATACATAAAATTTTATTTACATATTAGAATCTTGTTCATCGCGTCTTTATTTCTTGATTATCGAGGGTGAATATACGAAAAAAATAGCACGGTTGAAAAATCCCTCACATTATTCGCGTACAATCAGCAATATGGTTCACACTCTTAAGGTCGTATTCAAGTTTAGAGACATACGTTTTGAGCGTTTTGTCGAGCTCGGTAAAAAAACAATAAAAAATTTTACCATTCTTTCTTTACAACATATTTATTAATATTTTGACAATAAATAAAAAAAATTCCGAGAAAAAGAATGAAAATTAAATAAGTTATAAGCTGGTAAAGTTGGTGCTATAAAAAAGAGTGTGTTGGCCGACACGATTACAACCCTTTTTGTCATCCGATACAAAATTAAGAAAAAGATTCGTAATTAGTAAGAATGTCGTTATAGCTCCTACCTCGGAGAAAAAAGAAAACAGAATTTTCACAAAATGGCGGCTGTTTAAACAAGAAAAGGCGTTTTCGACTCTTTTTCATAGTTTTTAATTTTTTTATAATAGTAAAAACAAAAATTTTGATACAAAAATGGTAGGGGCGATAGTTATACATTGAAGATTGATAAAAAATTTGAAGTAAATTATTGGAACGTTTTTGAGAAAAACGTCCGATTTGCTCTGACGTGAAGGGCGTAGTTGCAGCGTCATTAAAATAGCTATAACTCCGTAAATTATTTGAATTTCAAAATTTTCTTTGGCAGATCCATTCTTGAAGGTCTAAGCTTTAAGAATAGGCTAAAAAAATGATTTCTAAAAAATTCTAGACTGGAATACTCTCTTATTACGATTTGAACGAACTATTTGATTATATGGCTTCGACGAATCGTCCGCTTATTCCTTATGTACATGCATAAATCATCGATGAATTCGTGTTTCTCGTTACAGAGCTGCCAAAGAAGCCGGTAATTTACGACGCTCAGGGCCGCGCGGTGGTCGGGGTTCCGCGCTTCTTCGAGGGTTACGATCTACGTCTGACATGCCAAGTGTCCGACGGTAAGTCTCTTCATGGCCCTATTCGCCAATTTTTTCCCCCTTTTTTATATACAGCGCGTGGTGCGATCACGGAGTCGTCGACGACGACTTTAAGGGGAGGTATCGAGGGGTGCTGCTCGCTGCACAGATCGTAAAAAAAACCTCTCTGCTCTTTCTTATCACTCGACGTATATATACGAGGCATTCCACGTCAAGTCAGCCACGCCATTTTTTTAAATCGCCAAAAATCGCATACAAATTTTTAGAAAGTAGTTCCAACCATCGAGAAAATTTGTGATTTTTTTCAGATTTTTAAATTACATTTTTTAGCCGGAAAAAAATACAAAAAATTTGTTCGTCCCATTTTGTAACTCGAAAATTATTCATCGCACGAAAAAAAAGTATAACATAAAATTTAGGATTTTCAACGTGCTTTTCACTGAAATTTTTTACAAACTCTTCCGAAAGCTCTATATACCATTTTCGGAGCAAGTAATGTTTTCATATTTTTTTTCTCAGAATTGACTTCTTCGATTCGTCTGTAGTTTTAACAGTTTTTTACTTGATACATTTACAGACTATAAAAAAATTGACGTAGTGGAGAATCCATTATTTCAAATGCATTTTTATCGATACAATCTATCAGTATAGAGGGATTTAACGAAATAGTGTAGATATTGATATTTTATCATTATTAATCGTAGACTGGGAAAAATAATAAAATAATCTCGTTTTGATACTGCGAAGACGATTCCAGGAACAAAGCAGTATCATCGCTTCATTCTCAAAAATCATGCCCAAATCGAACTAAAAAAGTATTCATTGGCCATAGAAACGTCGGTGCATCCAAAGAGGGTAAATTAATTATTTTTTGCAATCGAGAGACGTGAGTAGCCTTTGACTCTAATTTGAATAGATTTTATCGGTGTCCATGGGTCCATTGATAAAGTTTATTAAAATGTTCAAAAAGATATTTAAAAAAATAAAAATAAAAAAAGTTGAAAAAGTACAAAAAATAAACAAAAATGCGGGGTTTAGAAAATATCTATAGATAGTCTCAACCCTGTTAATGCACAGAGAAATTTGTGTATTCATTTGGGATGAAAAACGCATGGGCAGGAATGGATTCTCCACTGAGCCAATTTTTTTGTAGTCTGTAAATATATCAAGTAAAAAACTGTTTGAACTACAGACAAATCAAAGATATCGATTCTGAGAAAAAAAATATCAAAACATGATTTGCCCCGAAAATGGCATATAGAGCTTTTGGAGGAGTTCGTAAAAAATTTCAGTGGAAAGTACTTTAAAAATCCTAAATTTCATGTTGTACTTTTTTTTTCGTACGATGAATAATTTTCGAGTTACGGAATGGAACAAGAAATGGTTTGGTATTTTTTTCCAGCTACAATATGTAATATAAAAATCTGAAAAAAATCAAGAATTTTCTTGACAGTTAGAACTACCTTACAAAAATTTGTACGCGATTTTTGGAGATTTCAAAAAATGGGGTGGCCGACTTGACGTGGAATGCCTCATATACATACATCTAATTCTTTCTCACAGTGAGCTTTGCTCCGCTTCTATCGCCGTAAAACGTGTAAGAGCTTCGTCCATCGTGGACTGTCTCGATTCGGTATACATATAGAGCGTTTTTTCCTCCTCTTCTTCTTCTTCTTCTTCTTTTCGCCTCGGAAAACACACGATGAAAAGTGTGAACGACGACGAATTCGATCGGCGCGAACGGAGAACGCGTCACGAATCTCTCGTATAGTTCGTCGCACGTACTTCGTAATACGCGAAACGTGATGGTATCCGCGTCGGTGTCCGTTCATCGCCGTTAAATTAGACGGTAAATCGAGAGGGGAAGGGATGGGAACGAGCAAAAGGAGAACGAGGAGGCCTAACGGAGGGTTGGGAGGATCGAAAATGAAAAGAAGGAACGAAAAAAGGGGAGAAAAAAAAATAGAAAAAGTTTCGCTGCTGCATGACCGTGATGAAATGGGTTGAAAAAAGATTGAGAAAGAGGGAAAACACGGGAGAAGGGGCCACCGGCTGCTGTGAGAGGCAAATATATTCAAGAGAAATGAGAAGATAGAGTTCTCGGGGCTGTAAAAAGCTCGAGAAAAACGAGCAAATGTCAGGGTTAATAGTGCAAAGGTTCGCTCTAATTTGGTGAGAAAAATTGGTGAAAGAGAGAAAGGGCGAGAGAGGGCTCGGTAACTCTCGCCAAAACTGCCGCTTTTCTCGTAAAATGAGGAAGAGGGAAAAAGGCGTGTATATAGACGAACTCCGTAACTTCGCTTGAAAACAAATAACGCTTTGACGGAAGTGGAAAAAGGGTTCGCATCGTTCATCACTCAATTCCCCTCGAAAATCGACTCCATGGAATTTCTCTCGTACAAACAGCTGAGAGCCAACAAATTTTCCCGTCACTCGATAAACAATTGCAATTGATGTTCTTTAGATCTCTCTCGCGTTTTGTCTCTCGAACGTGGCACAACTGAATGTTCTCCTCGTTTCCAATCGACGAGGCAAATGGGGGAGAGGCAACTCCTCTGTTCTGCATTTAATCGACAATAAACAATTGTGTAATACGCTTGAACATTATCGTCGTTCACTCGTTTCCCTCCGATTGCGCTTTTCATCAAAGCTTTTGTAATTTTTTCCTGCAAAATAGATCTCGCACGAGCGGAGAACCGAACAATTTTTTTTGCTACTGGCGCACGAACCTTGAAATTTTTCACAATCAGCATTTTTTTAAATCATTAAATTTCGTTATTTGCCAATCTTAAACAAAATTCCTTTTTTTGGAACCACTGATCGCTGCAAAAATTTTGTAACCTCGATCACTCAAATGTGTATATATTTTTGTATGTAAATTAGTTTCCAAAAAAAATCATGCTAAATCGTGTTTAGAAGGGACAAACGAAATGAGAAAAAAATTATATACCCAAAATTTCAATTATAAGAGAGAAAAATGATCGTATTTAGATTTAAGAAATTTTGTTTTGTCGTGACCAATTTATGCACCAAAAAATTTCGTAATATCTAGATTTTTGAATTTTTGAAACGGTGCTGTTGATTAGTTTCAATCTCAATGAGTCGTGCAATCCCAAAAAAGCAACTTTTTTGAACCGCCCTAATTCGTATGGAAATCGTGGAGGGTAATAAAGTATCTTGCTCCACAGAGACAGATCTTGTTCCCGGGGGATTCCCTCAATTATCATTGTAATAGGATGCTTCTGGAAATTAATTATGCACGGATTGCTGCAAATTGTTTTCCCTGAATGCTAATTCAGGCTTGTAAATTAATCGATGACGATGCGGTATAAATCAGATGGCGATAAAAATGTCATTTCTGTTCTCTCACAGAGAGAGCTCTGACTTTTTGAATTTTTATCATTTTTTGAGAATTTAATGCCCATTTATTTAACGTTGCAAAACGATGAGAAAGATCATGGATAAAAAATATGGGGCATTCCATCCAAAATCGGACAGTTTGGAAAACTTTTTTTTTTGTATTTCCTCAATTTTTTTATATTTTTGAGTACCCATCAAAAGACCCTTCCTGTTAAATTTTGAGATTTTTTTGATTATCCGTTCAAAAGATATTAAATCAACAAAAACACCGCTCTTTTTTTGGTAGTTTGGTCATAACTTCTTTAATAATCGTCCAAATTGAAAGTTTTTTTTTCAAAATTTTCGTTTTTTAAGGCCTTTGAGTTTTAAACGTTAAATCGCTTTTTCAAAAGTGAATGTCATTTTTTTTTTTTTTAATTTTTTGTTTCGAACATCTATCTATTCAACAATTTTTAAGACTAGTCCGATCGTGGGATCTCAATAACTACTATTTTTTCCGATTTTTGAAAATTAAAATTTTTTTTTTTAATAAATTATTATGAATACCAATTTTTGTTACTGTGTAGTATTTTTTTCAATATTTAGAATTTATTTTGACACTTTTTTATTGTCAACAGGTTTTTAAAATTAATAATTAATCGTTAAGTCTGCTTATGAACAATAATAACAACAGTTTTTATTTATTCACGCATTTTTTTGAAAACCTTACGTGTACGATTATTTCCTGTATTAGAATATTCCTTTGCTAATACGTTTCCGTTGCTCATTGGAATAATTGAATGAAATTTTTGTGTCCCCCTGTGATTGACTTCACAGTATTTTATCGCAAATAAAATATGGAAAATTTGACAGCAATATTCGGTAGACTATTTAGGTTCAATGGCCACTCATACAATTCTTGAACTGTTGTTATTTGCTCATCGATTAATTACGAATTTTAATAATCTGTTAACAATGAGAAAGTTTCAAAATTAATTCAAAATGATTAAAAAATACTATACGGTAACAAAAATTGGTATTCATAATAATTTATTTTGAAAAAAAAAATTTTTCAATTTTTAAAAATGGATAAAAAGTAGTAGTTATTGAGATCCCACGATTGGACTAGTCTTAAAAATTGTTGAATAGATGGATAATTGAAACAAAAAATTAAAACAAAAATAAAAAATAACACTCACTTTTAAAACCGCGATTTAACGTTTAAATCTCAAAAAACTCATTCAAAAACACGTCAAATATTTTTGTTATATTTTTTTCTGCAAAGGCCATTAAAAAACGAAAATTTTGAAAAAAAAACTTTTAATTTGGACCATTATTAAAGAAGTTATGACCAAAATACCAAAAAAAGAGCGGTTTTTTTGTTAATTTAATATCTTTTGAACGGGTAATCAAAAAAATCTTAAAATTTAACAGGAAGGGCCTTTTGATAGGTACTCAAAAATATTAAAAAATTGAGGAAATAAAAAAAAAATTCAAAATGTCCGATTTGGGATGGAATGCCCCATATTTATTGTTTCCTATTTTTATTACAATGATTAATCAATTTTATAATATGTTTCCTTAATTTGGTGTAAATAAATCGGCCCAAAAAATGTGATTTAAAAATGCCAAGATCGAAAAATCAGGGAACTTGATTAAATTCACTCACAATTTTCTCAATCTCACGCATTGAACGTTAAAAATGTTCTCAGGCAAACCAAAGCCCTCGGTGACTTGGTGGAAGGACGGCGAGCTTTTGGACGGTGTCGTCGACGTTCCCGAGACTTCCGGTGTCATCGATACATCGAGCAAATTCACGAGGAATCATTTGTTCATCGGCAAAGTGACGCGGTCACTTTGGGGCGCGAAACTCGAGTGCAGAGCCCAATCGGCGCCGATGGCGAGGCCAATAATCCGTGAAGTTCCACTCGACATTTATCGTGAGTACCAAGCATTTATTGATTCAATACTTTGATAAAAGACCGGTTTGCTATTCGAACTACTTTGAAAATTTTTGGGAAAAAGATTGTATCTCTTTCTCCAGACCAGAGTTAGAAAGCTATTGGGGTCTCAATTGTAAACAACGCCATGAAGTTCCGATCATTTCAACTTCCGGTGACTTTGGCTTGACTCAAAAAATATATTGGTGGAAAATCTTGCTGATACTTGAAACTTGACCTTCTACATACTGACCTTACAATGACCTTGTACTTACTAATTGTCTCAACAATCCCAAGGCAGAAATTCTTCGGGGATGCCCGCATAAATCGTCGATAAAACAGGAAAACCTTTATCTATAAAGGATTCAAAAATAGGATTAACTAATCTCCATCAATCAGCAGATTGTTCCTAAATCCAATCACCGTAATTTCTTTTCTTAATAATACAGCCATAAAAAATAAGGTTTCGCTATTCTTATTACAAATTCAATACTGAGACGCTCTAGCCTCACTAAATAGTTATTATACCAAAAAGAAAAATACTGTTTCTCTCTATCCAACGAAAATTAGCCATGTTCGTCGTCTTATAAGTGCCATCAATACCGTTTCCCTGTTTCCCGGTTCTTAATCTCATCAACATCTTAATACGTTTATTAATTATTATTACGTAAGGCGAGAGAGGAGTTCTCCAGCGTTCATAAGCGATCCTTCCTTTGCGCTTCGTCCTCCCGTTCCTCATCGCGTTATACAAGCCAAGTTTTCTCTCGCCTCTGCGCACTCTCTATAGTTTTCACCCGTTCTCTCTTTCCCCCTTTCTCTCTCTCTTCTGCAACACGCTGCAAGCTTCTGTGTGAGCTTTCCGTGCGCTTTCCTTTCGCGAACTTGCTCCAATCTGAAAACTCATCCGCAAGGATATACACCAGGCCGTTCCAAAAAAATTTTTTTTTCGTTTCTTCTCCCAAACAGGCTCAGAAGTTTCATTTAAGTATAAGAAAAGGTCTGTGAAAATATGAGCTCTCAATATTAATATTAACATCGTCCTCATCGCACTTTTCGATTTTCCATAAGAATAACATGGGAAAAATTATTATTTTTACGTCTTCTGATTTTTATAACTAGCAAACGATCCATCATACGGGAAATCTAGAAAAATATATTTGTGCAGAATTGAACGCTCTACGAAAAAGGTTCTGAGTAACTTTTTGATAAGTCCACTCGTTCAAAAGTTATTCAATTTTTAAGTTCAATTTTCGTAAATTTTGCTGATTTTTGGATATTACACCGGAACTAGTTAGTTTTATCGACAAAATGTGGATGAAATGTGATGTTAAGCAATGAATTAAACTTTCGATAAATGTTGACCAATAGTTCTCACTATAATATAAAAAAATTGAACGCTTTAAAAAAATGGTGCAGCAGAAGTTTGCTTAAAAATTTATTTTTCTATTAAGAAATTCATTGAAGTATATCAGTACATTTTTATTCGTTTTTATTTTTTAATTAAAGAAAAAAACAACAAAAAGTAAATTTTGAAGCTAATTTCTGCTGCGCAATTAAAGCGTTTCATTTTTTTAAATTTTTTTAGTGAGAACTATTGGTTAACCTTTGTCGAAAGTTTAATTTATGTTCAACATGAAATTCCATCCACATTTTATCGATAAAACTAACTAGTTGCTTTGTAATATCCAAAAATCGGCAAAGTTTACGAAAAATTGAATTTAAACATTGAATAACTTTTGAACGGGTGGACTTATCAAAAAGTTACTCCGAACCTTTTTTGTAGAGCGTTTAATTCTGTACAAAGATATGTCTCTAGATTTCCCGTATGATGGATCTCTTGCTAGTTATAAAAATCAGAAGACGTAAAAATAATTTTTCCCATGCTATTCTTATGGAAAATCAAAAAGTGCGATGAGGACGATGTTTATATTAATATTAAGAGCTCATATTTTCACAGACCTTTTCTTATACCTAAATGAAACTTTTTAGCCTGTTTGGGAGAAGAGACAAACTTTTTTTTTTTGAAACGGTCTAATATGCACACACTTTAGCAACCTCAGTATCGCACCGATTCTTCCTTTTCCCATCGCTTTCCCTCACTCACCCTTTCTCTCTCTCTCTCTCTCTCGCTCTCTCTCGCTCTCTCTCTCTTTCTCTCTCTTTCTTTCTCTCTCTCTCTCTCTCTCTCTCTCTCTTTCCCACACCCTTATGCCACCCTTCTTCTCTCACCCGCGCCTCTCTCTCATTCCTGTTTTTTCTCATGCCCATGAGCAACAAAAGCCTATGGCACGTAGCGCAAGTCCGTAAGTGGCTTTTACGAGACGTAATCTCGTATCTTGACAAGAACTCGGGATTGGATTTTATACCGACACGCAACGCTCGCTGGGTAGTGGATGGCTCAGCACAGAGAAATCTCGAAAATATAAACTTTATTGCGACGAGGTTTTACGGTTTAGTTCCATTAGTATCATGTGTACAACGACGCGGAGTCTTCGCGGTCATCGTCATGTCGGGCTTGCACTTACACGCGCACAAATTTGCACACACAAACGCACACTGGACTGAAAACATGGGATTTTTTAGCAGGAATGAACAGGAAGCTCGAAACAAAACCCCAATCGTTAATTGCGTTCTCGTTTGCTAGTTAAATCCATCTTGGACGTTTTGCTTTTAAACATTGATGAGTGAGTTTTTTTTTAGGACGATAAATACGTTTTGGAACTTAGAGGATGATAACTGACGTTTTGGAGACTAAGGAATTTTCCTGAATTTTATTATGTAAGATTTAAAAAATGAGCACAAGAATATTGGACAAATAAAATAGGTACAAGAATAACGGAGAATGAGTACTAAGACTTTAGAGGCTGCAGAATTTCCCGGAGCTTTATCATATCAGATTTAAAATAGGTACAAGAATATTTAATAAAATATTCATTGAAAAACTGGCCTTTTACGCCGGTTAAATTGAAACTTTGGAAAAATGTTCTGGATATATGTAATATTGGATAAGAAACGAAAAAAATGAATTTTTCGAAATTTAAAAACCTATGTAACCTCCGAAGAGTGCCTTCTAAAAATGTTACATTTATCGAGGGTTTTTTTAACCGGATAATTGAAGGGATGCGAATCGTCTGGTCTTAATTTTGCTCCAATGTGTTATCAGCTAAAAAACGAAAAAAATGAATTTTTCGAAATTTAAAAACCTATATGTAATCTCCGAAGAGTGCTTTCTAAAAATGTTACATTTATCGAGCGTTTTTTTAAACGGATAATTCAGGGTAATATTGCAAATCATTTGGTCTCAATTTTGCTCCAATAGGTTCAAGCATCAACATTTTGCAATATTTTCGCAAAATATTGATTTGGTTTTCAAGAACGAATTTATTATTTCAATTATGAAAATTTTGCTAAATCAAGCTACACTTTATTTACACCAGAATCTGGAGGTTGTGAAAACAAAAAAATCACGCGAACCAAATCCAATCTTTATAACTGTAACGAAAGTGTGCGAATTGAATTTTCTGCCGACGTTTTGTCGATTAAAGAATAAATACGATTTTTTCACTCCGCTCTCGGAATGTCCCTCCTCATCCATCCCGTTCACAATGGAGTGTTTTTTTCGAGGCAGACGGATATATATTTAGAATCGACGTGAATAATACGCGAGGTTTCAGAGAGCAAACGATTTTTCATGATCCCGAAGAGCCGCTAACGGGATCAAACGTATGCTGATTCCTGAAGATTCGGTATACATATAGCAGCATAATATATGAATGGATTCAGGGATGCGGAGCGATACTGTCTGGATGTTTGAGCCTTAGGTCTTCAATGTGAAAGGGGCATCTATAGATTATGCAAGGGCGAATGAGCGAGCTGAAAAGCTGGCTCTCTGGTATCGACAGGAGCCTCAAATGAGAATAGTAGCATTGAAGAAATCGTGGCAACCGAACTATGATCGGAATATCGTATATATATATTAGGGTGACAGTTATTCGAGCTTTGGCGAAAAAAGTTCGACGCCACCCCAAAAACATAATCAAGTTGTATCAAAAAAAATCTGTGTAAAGTTTGGAGGCACTCGGAAAATTGGAACACGCGCCACCGAGCGATTGAAATTTTAAATATAAAATACATGTATTTACTCCACGCATCAATGATTTTTTGTTTCCGACGATAATATTGATGGGAAAGATTTGAAACTTGGTACACTTATTGTGCATAGTATGGTGTACAAAACCAAATTTTTTCAATTTTTTTCGTTCATAATTTTGTTTATGACAAGCTCTGTAGAGATGCCCAAAAAACATTCAAAATATCAATTGCCCGGTGGCGCATTTTCCAATTTTCCGAGCGTCTCCAAACTTTTCACAGATTTTTTATGATACACCTTGTTTATGTTTTTGGGGTGGCGTCGAACTTATTTCGCCAAAGCCTAAATAACTGTCACCCTAATATATATAGATATATATAAACGCGTCTGATAAATTGTAGAAGAACGTTGGTATTCGCGTTAATATCTCGGGGGCTTCGACATCAAGACGAGAGGCAAAATGAAATTGCACGAAGAAAATGGAAAATGGTGTAGCCACGAGAGAACTTTCTCAATTGGAAGGGACGCCGCTATTATAATCCTTTCCCCGTCGCATCCTTATTTTAATCACCCTGGGGAGAATCCTTTCGCGCGTTATCACCTTCACAAAATCACGGTTTTCCAAACAATAAAGAAAGTAAAAAATCCTCTCAATTGGATTATCCAGCGTAATTATGCAGACATAGAATTAAGGTCAATTGACTGATGTACCAACGTCAGCAATTGTTTTTTTGTGCATTCTGTCATTCAATTGATGAATAAAAATAATCAAATAGGATTAACTTTTCAATAGAGATATAATGTAATATTTTTTTTGTTTGGAGATTATAATTTTTTTTTTTAATTTGCAACGAGAACGAGGGGCGAATATGAATGGGAGGTCGAGAAAGAAAGAGTTTAAAAATAAACGTGACACGAGTATTTAGGCACACACATGTGTGTATGGGGTATTTAATGTCAACTTGATCGACGTTTTACTCCATAATTATTACTTCTCGAATTTTGTTGGTGATTTTTCTTGTGATTTTACTGAAATTGAGCACTCTCAATCTTTTTTGATATTTTCATTATCGGCCTCTTATTTTTAAAAATTTGCAATTCACAAAAGTGCTTAAATTTGATGATTAAAAAAATTCCTGTAAAAATTGCAAGTTTTTTTTACACAATATCACATTAACAAAATCCGTAAAAAATGTGTTTTAAAGATAAAGATGCAAAAATAGATCAACAGTTGATAAATCCTTAAAAAAACCTCACACAAATTAACAGTGGTTGCTAAAACAAACATTTTCTGAGCGTTTTATTTGAATTTGACGAGTTTGAAAAATTTTCATGTTTCTCAGCAATAGGAAAATCCATTTTTTCAACGATACTACATTTAAGAAATTGCTCAATTTGCAAAAAACAAAACATTAATAGTGGACAAAAGAATTAGGAACCAAACTCGCGATGCCGAGAGTTTGGGTGATTTTACCTGAAACGCCCCATACATACATAGAGTCGCGAGTGCGAAAGGAACGGAAGCGAGATAAATTCCAGTATAGCGAATCTCGGGCCGGACCTTCTTAAGTCCTTTGACGATTTCGTTGACTTCTCGGAAGTTTCTCCAAAGTAAAAATATCCCTCATCGCGTTCGTTTAGTTTCGCGCGAGCGCGATGAGAAGTCGCACAAAAATATTCGCGCATATGTGACGGTGAGTCCACATATTTGGATGTATTTTCGCTCGTCGTACTTTACAAAGGGTCTTTCCCAAATTATAACCACGTGACAGTGTCGTTAAAGGGCGAATGACTACTTGAAAAAGAAGAAGAAAAAAAAACCCACTCAGACTCGTTCTATCAAAAAATCCTTCTCAAATCCTTCCATAAAGTCGATAAGAGCATTAAAAAAACCCACATAAGTGCTGATAAAATCAAACGTCACAATTATTTCGCAACCGCTGAATTTCAATGAATCCTCGAAAGGAATTGAAAATGGTAAAAAGAAAATTAGCAGAAGGAGAAAGAAAAAGGAGAGTGTGAGAGAACAGAGGGAGAAAGAGGGACACACGAAAGAATATTTTAGAGTTCGCGATTACTACTCTACTCGCCTCGTTCCGAAAGCTCATCTCCCTTTCCGCCTATCCTTTCGTCCTGTTCCTTTTTCGTTCCCAAAGGCTGATTGGTAGCAGAGGTCCTCGCGAAGAAATCGCCTGTTCGTATCGTTCCTCTCCCTTTCTCTTTTTCACTCTCTCTCTCTCTCTCTCTCTCTCTCTCTCTCTCTCTCTCTCTCTCTCTCTCTCTCTCTCTCTCTCTCTCTCACTTTTCCTCACTCTTTGCCATATACAGAGCTCCAACCTCTCCCTCCTCGCGATTCTACCGGGACGTGGAGGCAAGGTCCTTCTCCTCGTTTTCTCGAACCCTTAATTGGCACGCGCAATTAAGCAGCTTCCCTCCTCTTTACCGATCTCCGTCGGATACAAAGGGACCGCGGATGACGCGGGAATCGTTGAAAGGAATTGGGAGAAACTAGTAGAGAAAGAGTTGACGAAGAGACTGGAGGTGGAAGGGCAGCGACAACGAAGAAAACGACGAACCATGGCCCAGAAACGACGACGACGACGACGACGACGACGAAAACTCTGTGTTTGAGTTGCTCATTCCCTCTTTCATGTTCCCTCCGGGAACTTTGTCGTTTAGCCATTGAGTTTAAAGAGAGAAATTAATGCCAGTCATCGCACAGACTATCACTCCATGCACGCCTTTCTTCTCATAGTCCTGTCTCGATGTTTATACCGGATAAATAAATAATTGAAAACAAGAAGAACAAAGAAAAGGCGAAAAAGTTTTTCACCTGGACAAAAGTCTGACCTGAGTTTATGAATTTATCGCACGATTTCACTGAGACTGAGAATGAGAGAAAGAAAAAAGGAAACAGAGAAGAAAGTTCTCTCAACTCAAACAAACCCTTGTTTGTCCGCAGGTCCTCAATATTTAGGGATGGTGATTTTTCAAGATTTTTTCCAGACATTTTTTTTAATTAAAAAAATACACTTGTTATAAATATTAAGCTACGGAGCTTGAAGCTGCAGCGAGGCTTTGAAAGCTCAGAAATGAAAGCTCCATCGATTAAAGGACCGAGAGGATAAAATGAGTTGTAAAAAAATAAAAAAATAAAGACACCTGCATTATCGATAAATTTTTTATTCCCCTCGTGCACTATTTCTCTCGTATTCTCGTTATCTCAAACATCACTGTCGTGATGAAACTCTGCTATACATATATTACATATATATGTGCGACTTTCAAGCACCTTTTTCACGGGTTCAATCGAGGCAAATGGCCGAATGTTCGACCTGCAAAAGTCGTAAAGCCGTTCCCAGCGGCGTCTGAAATTTCGAGATTTCCCACTCAACCTCTTGGTATATCGTTTATCCTCTCTCTTTCTCTCTATACATATACATGGGGTATTCCCGCTCAATGGGACCCCCTTTTAGGCCGACCTCTTTCGATTTTATTGAAACTCGAGTATGTTTTAGTGTTGCCTAAAAGTATATTGTACATCAATTTTCATATCTTTAACTATAATATTCTTTGGAATACACCAAAAGTTCTATTTCAAACTTTTTGCGTATTCAGCGCTTCGGAGCTTTGGCACGGCGCGAAATAAAATCGAAAAAATTCTTTGACAATCGCTTTCGGTCGGAAATTTCCTGCGCTTTTCAAAAAAAATATCAGCGATTCCGAAAAAAACGAATTCATTTAAATTTCGGCCAAAAACCGAAAAAAATCATTTACAAAAAAAGAGCATTATTCAATTCGGCGGAAATTTTTTTTTCATGTTTTGTATTATATCTGAGAATTCACGATATGAATTTCAAGTTGGAACTCACATCCGTTTACTAATGCCAAGTCTTTTAGTAGGATAAAAATTCTTAAATGTCGTGTTTTTCGTATTCAACAGTTCCCTGATGTATTATATAGCGTTTTTTTAACGAATTTTAAATTTAGTAAATTTATTAAATTGATTAAATTAAATTTATTAAATCATATTTATTAAATTTTGAATATAATAAATTTATCAAATTCGAAATTCGTTTAAAAAAACTATATAATATATCAGAGAACTGTTGAATACGAAAAACACAATATTTAAGAATTTTAATCCTACTAAAAGACTTGGAATTGGTAAACGGATGCGAGTTCCAACTTGAAATTTATATCGTGACCTCTCAGATATATACAAAATATGAAAAAAATTGTCCCGCTGAATTAAATTATGCTCTTTTTTTGTAAAACAACTTTTTCGGTTTTTGGCCGAAATTCAAATGAATTCGTTTTGTTTCGGAATTGCTGATATTTTTTTCGAAAAGCGCAGGAAATTTCTGATCGGAAGCTATTGTTAAAGAATTTTTTCGATTTTATTTCGCGCCGAGCCAAAGCTCCGAAGCGTTGAATACGCAAAAAGTTTGAAATATAACTTCTGGTGTATTCCAAAGAGTATTATAGTTGGAGATATGAAAATTGGTGTACAATATACTTTCAGGCAACACTAAAACATACTTGAGTTTCAAGAAAATCGAAAGAAGTCGGCCTAACGGGGGTCCCGTTGAGCGGGAATACCTCATATATATTACGTATATATATGTACATGAACGTGTATACGATGAACTCTTTCGTTTTTCGCTGCTTGAGACTTAGCTCGAGGGTCATCGGACACACGAGAGATCAAGAGAATCGTCAGCGCTTCCATTCGCGTTCGCGCAGCGAAGAGGCCGTCTTCTTTCTCTCGCGGTATCCCCTTCAACGGATCAATCCTCCACCCTTTCATCATCTCCAATTTCCGACGCAGCCCTCAACCCTCTCTCCGACCCGGCCATCTCTCGATCTCAGGCTCATCGTTTTCACATTCGCTCTTATTCTCCATTCTCAGTGAACCTCTCGCCTCCGACATACACTCCTGCTCAAAAGTTTGGAAATACCAGTCAATATCTCTTGCCGCACTAGAAGTTGCATAACTCCGACAAAAAATAAGATATTCGATTTAAAAAAAAAGGGTTTTGATGGGAAGGAATTCAGCTTCATTTTGCGTTTTTCGAATATTTTTTATTATCTTCTTTCGATCCGGTACGCATTTTTGTACGCGACCGTTTTTCGGCCTTTTTTCGACCATCGCGAATTGGACGCATAACTTGAGGACATTTTTTTTGTATTTTTTATCTGCGGTACATTTGAAAGGAGTACCGGACGTTCTATTTTCATCTTATAAAAATTTGTGTAAGATTTTGTCTCGCAAAGTTATTTCATTTTTGGCCAAAAAAGACAAATTTCGAAAGATGCAACGTAACTCAAAAACTATAGAGTTTAAGAGAAAATGTAAAGTATAAAAAAAGTAGCGTACTTATACACGAAATGGCCTGGAATTATTTCAGAATTTTCTTATGAATTTTTTTTTTTTACTATTTTCCCTCGAAACTGATGGTGACGTTCCAGCGAAAAATTGTATCTGATTGAAATTTCCGTACTTCCCCATATAATAAAAATCTGAAAAAATTCGGCAACATTTGGCATGCTATAAACAACAATTATCAATAATAATATTGCCCAAAAGTCATTAACAAATTGTTTAAACAATTTATTAAGCAATGATGAACAATGATCAATAATTATTATTGATCATTGTTGTTGATAGCATGCCAAACGTTGCTGAATTTTTTCATAATTTTATTGTATCACGAAGTACGAAAATTTCAATGAGATACAATTTTTCGCTGGGACGTCATCATCAGAATTTCGAGCGAGAGTAGTAAAAAAAAAATCATAGAAAAATTCTTAAATAATTTCAAGCGATTTCGTGTATACGTGCGCTACTTTTTTCATACCTGACATTTTCTCTTAAACTCCATAGTTTTTGAGTTACGTTGCATCTTTCAAAATTTGTCTTTTTTAGCCAAAAGTGAAATAACTTTGCGATAAAAAAATCGTACGAAAATTTTTATAAACCAAAAATGGAGCGTCTGCTAACCCGTTCAAATGTACCGTAGATAAAAAATCCAAAAAAAATGTCCTTAAGGTATGGGCCCAATTCGCGATGGTCGAAAAAAGGCTAAAAAAAGGTCGCGTAAAAAAATTCAAAAAAAAAAATCATAAAAAATACTTTAAAAAAAGTTAAATAAAGCGGAATTCCTTCCCATCAAAACCGTTTTTTAAAAATTTGATTTTTTTTCACGGAGCTATGCAACTTCTAGAGCAGCAAGAAATATTGACTGGTGTTTCCAAACTTTTGAGCAGGAGTCTATATGCCTCACGTTTTTTTTTTCGTCTGGAACAAAAAAAAACAGAATGAAAAGTCGATTTAGAAACATACAACCCTGTGTATGATCTGAAGAAGTTGTGGAGGGATTATTGGAATCCGAAAGAAGTGTTTGGAGTCTGAAGAAATGAGGAACTTTTTCATCCTTTTCCAATTAATTTCTCATTCATAATTTCACTTATGAAAGATTCCCATACTTTTTGGCATAATCGTTCATTCCCATGAAAAATAGTTTCTATCAGAATTGTAGGAGTGAAGAGAATTTTATTTTTTTCTTGCTTTTCGTTGCTGGGGAAGAAACAGTGGCTTCCTGACTTTCGATAGAGCGCAAATATTTTTCGTACCGACCAACTTTACGATTTCCTCCCACGAGTGCCCTATCGCGAGAATGATAGGGTTGCCTTTACACATTTATATACATGTTCATACGTGTCTGTGTATCGGTATATACTATCTGGTACTTCGGGTTGGATTATGTCTGACTCCTCGCGATATACACGCGCGTTTCTAGTTTTTCGCGAACATCCTATCCTGCTACTACTTTACGCTTGCACCGTAGTTACTCATAAACTTCCCCTTGGCTATACGACCAATATAATATTCCCATGTATACCTCGGAACGCAACTCCGTATACGTATACCATTCGTCTCGTAAATCTGCAGGGACGAGGTACCAAACGCCACACAACGCCTTCGGGTCCTCAATGGCTCGCTATACTTCCGGTTTTTCCGTACACGGCGTCACAAGTTTGCCTGTCACGTCGCAGATACCGAAATCTCGCTCATTCGTATCCATATTTTCAATTTTTCTCGTCACTTTCGTCACAAATGTTCAGCAAAAATGTTCTGCATACCAGATTCATGAATTTCACATAAACTTTATTGATATCGGGGAATGAAAAAATGAGATCTTTTACAAAATAAATTTTCCACCCGAGGCTTGAGGTTATAACGTTTTAGAAAAGATTTTGAGTATTCTGAAAATTCGACTATTTTGGGATCGATTTGTACCATCCATGTTTTTTTTTTGCATTTACCGTCCAAAAGTTTGAAAACACTCGCCCCGATTCCGCACCACACAAAAAGTTTCACTGCTCTTTTAAAAATAAAGATATTTCAATTTCTAAGGGGATATTTGCAGCTTCATTTCGGTTTCCCAAAAAATTTGTACGATGTTTTTTTAATCCAGTAAGCCTTTTGAAACATGGTCGTTCTCTGGCTTCTTTTTGGTGTTGAAATTTGGGCGCACGGCCCATGAAATGTTTTAAACGGTTTTTTGCATGAAAAAACTTTAGGGGGGAGTATATTAAGCTTTAATTTCGTTTTTTAAAAAGTTGTGCGCGATTTTTCTTCGCAAAAACGACCATATTTATAAAATGTAGCGTAACTCTAAAACTCCTGAGTTTTCCGGAAATCACTAAGAGGGTAAAAAGTTGCATAGAATTATTCTGGATTCATAAAAAATGTTCAGAATTTTTTTTATCAAAATCTTGTTTACGAAATTATTCCTGTTGACAAGATATTTTTCGAAAAAAAAATTTTGATAAAAAATTCTGAAAAAATTACATCAAATCTACCATAATTGTATGCAACTTTTTACTCTTATAGTCATTTCACGAAAACCTAGTAGTTTCAGAGTTACGCTACATTTTATAAATATCGTTTTTAACAAAAAATGGAATATTTGTGCGAAAAAAATTCGAACAAAATTAAAAAAAAAAAACGAATTGAAGCTTGCACTCCCTCACACAAGTTTTTCATGCGTAAGCAGTTTTAACAAATTTTCATGGGTCGTGCGCCAAAGTTGCAACGGCAAAAAAAGCCAAAAAATGACCATGTTTCAAAGGAAATACCGGGTTAAAAAAAAAATCGAAAAAAAATTTGGTAAAAGCGAAATAAAACTGAAAATGTCCCCTTTGTGAATTTAAAAAATTCAACGATTCCACGATTGAATAATACAATTATTGTTTTAAAAATCTTTATATGAATTTTGGATAAACTTTATCGAATTTGAAGCGAAAAATCAAAAACAAATCTGTTATTAGAAATCAAATCTTCAACGCACGCGAATAGTTCGACAAAATTCACGCTCACGACATTTTGGAAATAATGTTGAACATTCTGAAAATTCGATGATTTCGCGATTGAATATATTTTTTTTGCATTTTTTCTGTATAAGATTAGGATAATTTTTATAAAAATCAAGGAATGAAAAACATTCTTTTATAGCCAATTAAATTTTCAACTCACGTGAATAATTCGATGAAACTTAAGCTTACAATGGAATTTAAGAATTTTTAGTTTCTTAAAATTTTCGAGAAATTCAACGATTTCACGAAAATGCGTCATCGATGTTTTTTTTAGCATTATTGCTGTATTCGTGTCTCTGTTTTTACAGTGAAACCAGCGACCGTGAGAATTCACATTCACGAGGATCAGATAATGGCGGGCCGTCCGATAGCGGCACGATGCGAGACGTGGGGAAGCTCGCCAGCGGCAACGATAGCCTGGAGTCTCGGTGGTATGAAATTCAGGGATCCCCACGTCGCAACAACCCTGAGAAGCAATTCCACGGTCAGCAAGCTCGCTCTTGTCCTAGAACGCGAGGATGATGGCAAGGAGCTCACGTGCACAGCAGTGAACCACAGTTTTCCCGGTGGCGAGCTCAAAGAGACGAGGATACTTCGCGTTGCCTGTGAGTATCCCAGATATACATGCACACGCCTATAAAAGGATATTTCCCCCCGTTCTTTCTCTTTGACAACGGCTTCATGGTTTTTGGATACGGCATACCGCACATAAATGTAGCCAGTAGACGTTGGCAAAGTGTATCCAAGATGAGAAAGAGGGAAAGCTTCACTCTCGAAAAATATTGATAAGCAATAAAGTTACTATTATTTTAACATAGCGCCACCGCCAATCGATTTAGGTCATTTTGACAACTTAAATAATGTGGAATATAAAAAAAACCCTGCAAATTGGTATTTGCACATAGCTTCCTTTAACACACAGTATGGCGATCAAATTTGGCTTCCTCATAAAGGAAGCTTTGTTAACTATTGAAAACTATTAGTAATCAATGTGCAAATTCGATCGATTTTCGCCAAATTTGATAGCGAATAATATTGATAGCTATACTGGCTCTTCACAAAATTTCATTGCAATATCTAAAAAAATTCAAAAGTTATAGCGTTTACGCTTCTTTTATAAAAATTAAAAATTTGATAAAAATGTAATCATTCGCTCGATTTTCGCCAAACTTAATAACGAACATCCTCGATAGCTATATTAGCTCTGTGTAAAGTTTCAGTGCAATATCTTAAAAATTGCACAAGTCAGAGCGTTTACGCTTTTTTTCAAAAAATTAAAAATTTCATAAAATTTTAATCCCTCGATGGATTTTTGCCAAATTTAATAGCGAATAACCTCGATAGCTATATTAGCTCTGTGCAAAGTTTCAGTACAATATCTTAAAAATTGCACAAGTTAGAGCGTTTAGGCTATTTTTCAAAAAATTCAAAATTTCATAAAATTTTAATCCCTCGATGGATTTTCGCCAAATTCAATACCAAACAACCTTAATAACCATACTTATTCTGTACAAAGTTTGAGTGCAATATCTTGAAAATTGCAGAGGTTAGAGCGTTTACGCCATTCTTGCAAAAACGAAAAAAGTTGATAAAATCTGAACACCCGTTATAATGAAAACAAAATTTTTTCATAATGAAGAGCAATTCGTGCTTGACGAGTGTGCCAAATTTTAGCCTGATATCTCGAAGCGTTTTCGAGTTATTAATTATTTACATCTGAAACTCAGGATACACACTCACATACACACACACACACACACACGCACATCCATCTGGAATTTTTTTCTAAATATGATTTCTCGATGTTTTAGGACATTTTGAACATATTGGCATAAAAATCACGAACAAAAATTTTTCACAAAAACAAAGCTTCCTTTATGAGGAAGCGAAAGAATTTCAAAATGGCCAATGACTGAACTGAATTTTTTTGTGCGATCAACTTGATGATCAATTTTCAAAAAGACTTTGCGAACGCTTTGACTTCTGTAATTATGCAAGTATCGAGCTGAAATCTTTCAGATTATCTCAAGTTCAACATTCAGTAAATTTATAAATTTTCTAGTGATGAAAAAAAATCATGGGAATCTCTCACCATGACTTCTCTCTGTCGTTCATTAAACTTCCTTTACAAGGAATTCAAATTAAACCTAACCATCAAGAAGATTTCCAAGAATGAAAAAAGGACATCATCTGAAATTTTCACATTGGACGATCTAAAAACAATTTAAAACAATGCTTTTCTCTACGAGAAATAAAAATTGAATGGTCCAACGCCAACGATAAGTTCGCTGACAACTCGCTAAACTTATAATCATAGACAAAGTGGCAAAGCAACGTTCTAATTTAATTTGAGAAATGCATTTTTCTCGCATCTCGTTGAGACAGCGCATGTAAGCTTGCGAATTTCTGATGGACGGTGCTTAATCATCAGCGTGGTAACGTTGATAACCACGCGGCTAATTTAGCCTGGAGGACAGAGGGATTTTCGTCGTTTTCGCCACACACGTGACGGCGACGATCCCTCTCATGTTAGGTTGAAGAGGGCTAAACTTCCTGCGGTTTTAGGAGGTGTCCTCACGAGCGTCGGTGCTTCGGCGACAACGCACTCAACCCTGTTATTAGAATATACGTTTGGAAAACAGAATCCCGAGGGAAAACGCGAGTACCTGTAAAGGAAAAGAGAGAGGGAGAGAGATTGTGCAACCCCGAATGAAAACGAGGACTTGACAAGCGCGCGTCCCGATTTTGGTATTTGAATCAAGTTTGCACAAACTTCATCACACGTTCGCGAAATCGTATCGTGTCCAAACACAACTGCAACAATGGATTAGACATGGAGAGAGCTTTTTTTTGTCCTCCATGACAGGATTTTATTGGGGGGGGAGGTTGCGAATGGTCGAGATTACCGATGGGAAACGCTCTATCTCTCTCTCTCTTTGGCGACATCTCTGCTTCGCGTTTGCGAAGATCAGCAAACGGGTGAAAGTTCGTTGCCGTAGCACACAGAATGAATAGGAGAAACGGCAGAGACGCGGCGGGCGCGAAGTGGCAACGACGAAGCTTCGTCGCTGTTCGTCTGTGTGCTCGACGACAACGCGACGACCTGGAACCTCCAAGCGCATAGTGCAATGTCGTGTCAGACTGCCGCGTTCATAAATTGGTTAGAACTTCGACCCGGACTTCCTCCTCTAGATTATATACATATATATCTTGCCCCTGTCTCTATCTCGGTCTCTCTCCCTCTATCCCTCTGTTCGCTGCTCAAGAAATGGAGAATCGTGCTCAACAGATTTGAGTTTTGGTGTTTCGCGTCTGGCGATGTTTCACCTACCGGTACAGCCATCGGCGGAGCCATAGGTCGAATAGGATCCGCCTGATTGAGTTGTGGTCGAATATATCTCCGGTTTAGGTCCCAAAGCGACTTCGCGGTACTCCCATTGTTTCCTATAGCAGACGAATGTACGACTGATCAATGGACGCGTTAATGGGGCCGAGTCGGTCTTAGATCTTCGATCTAGAAAATCGATTTTTATTTTCGTTCTCTTGTTACGTTCACCGATGCTTTTATGCACCTTAGGCTGATTACAAAAAGCGACTTTTTCTGTCTTTCGAAATAACATATTAAATACTTCTGGGGAGTCGAAAAAAGATGCCTGTTAAGAGCAGAGCTCGCCATATAAATATTTAGAAATGTCTCATCGCAAATTTCTATATCCCATTTAAGCACAGGAAAAAAAATTTGGAAACTTTAAAATTTTATATCTCGGCTTCGAGTCAATGTACTAAAATGATCGATGCACGATCTTATAGAGAATTGAACGCTCTACAAAAAAGGTTTCCTATGATTTTTCGATAAACTCACTCCTCCAAAAGTTATTCGAGGTTAAAGTTACATTTAGGGTAAATGAAACTTTTTTTTTAGTTTCCGGCAAAATGTTGAAACTTATTACTAAATATTGTAAAATCTTTCTTGAAACAAACGTTTAAATTGCATTAACATAAATAATAATGTTTAATCCACACTGAAACGTAGTTTAAGAATGAAGCAAAATTCAATTAGTTAATGGAAGTGATGTTTGCCGGACTATTCGAGATTTCATTTGGCTGAGGCTCTTGATATTATCTCGGAAGAACGTGGTTTTACTTGAATAATAATTGAATTAATAATTAGAATGAAATTTCAAGCATCAACATTATAAATCATTGCTGGAAGTGAACTAAACTTAATGAAAATAGTAATAAATAGACTTGGTATGTTTATTATAATAACAAGAATAGATCCATGCGAGAACGCAGTCAAATAATAAAACACAATTTACTGATTTTTTTAAAATGATATTTTCCTTGTCATTTGAGGATGAACGAAGTTGGACTTGAATAATAATAGAATCAACAATTAGGCTCGATCGAATTCTCGCTAGGCAGATACTTCGTAAGCATTTACTCAAACGTTTCTAAAAGGGAAAGTTTTCAAAGATCGAATATCAGTCAATTATCCGTTTTCTTACGACCGAGTGTGTCTTGAATCTTGATACCACAATTTCGCGACTTACTTTTCCTCCTAGCTCATAAAATTTCCAACTAAATCGCCAGCTCGTGCTTTTTCCTCTTACGAAAGAAACCCCAATCGCGCGAGGAAGGTGGAACAATTTTCAACGCTTAGAGTGGAACATTTTTCCGAAAGATTCTTCGTGGTAATGGGTTTTGGAATTTTTCGAGCTTTTACCACACAGCGAAAACGATGACCCAGTCAGAACTGGACTGACACTCTCCATCGCAACGTACAATACATTACTTTGTACGTAACTATGTTATAGTTTTGTTTCTCTGGCGAACACACCGTCGGTGTGTCACGACCGCGAAGACAGCTATACGACACATACATATAGATATGAGGTATTCCAGCTCAACGGGACCCCCTTTCAGGCCGACCTCTTCCGATTTTCTTGAAACTCGAATATGTTCTAGTATTGCCTGGAAGTATATTGTACATCAATTTTCAAATCTCTATCTATAATACTCTTTGGAATACACCAAAAGTTATATTTCAAACTTTTTGCGTATTAACAGTAGCTTCCGATCGGAAATTTCCTGCGCTTTTCGAAAAAATTATCAGCAATTCTGAAAAATAACGAATTCATTTGAATTTCGGCCAAAAACCGAAAAAATTGATTCACAAAAAAAGAGCATAATTTAATTCAATAGGACAATTTTTTTCATGTTTTGTATACATCTGAGAAGTCACGATATAAATTTCAAGTTGGAACTCGCATCCGTTTACCAATGCCAAGTCTTTTAGTAGGATAAAAATTCTTAAATATCGTATTTTTCGTATTCAACTGTTCTCTGATATATTATATAGTTTTTTTTAATGAATTTCGAATTTTATAAATTTATTAAATTCAAAATTGAATAAATTTGATTTAATAAATTGAATTAAATTAATTTAATCAATTTACCAAATTCAAAATTCGTTAAAAAAAACGCTATATAATACATCAGGGAACTGTTGAATACGAAAAACACGATATTTAAGAATTTTCATCATACTAAAAGACTTGGCATTGGTAAACGGATGTGAGTTCCAACTTGAAATTTATATCGTGACTTTTCAGATATATACAAAACATGAAAAAAATTGTTCCACCGAATTAAATTATGCTCTTTTTTTGCAATTCAATTTTTTCGGTTTTTGGCCGAAATTTAAATGAATTTGTTTTTTTTCGGAATCGCTGATATTTTTTTCGAAAAGCGCAGGAAATTTCCGATCGAAAGCTATTGTCAAAGAATTTTTTCGATTTTATTTCGCGCCGTGCCAAAGCTCCGAAGCGCTGAATACGCAAGAACTTTGAAATATAATTTTTGGTTTATTCCAAAGAGTATTATAGTTAGAGATCTGAAAATCGGTGTACAATATACTTTCAGGCAACACTAAAACATACTTGAGTTTCAAGAAAATCGAAAGAGGTCGGCCTAAAAGGGGGTCCCGTTGAGCGGGAATACCTCATATATATATAGCAGCATCAACCGCTGTCCAACGACTCAGTACGTTCGCAAACTCGACAAAGTTTCACAAAGTTTTCCATCCGCGTCCCGTCTCGAATATCCCGTTTGCGTTTCCGGTAAAACGCCATCAGCGAACGAACAGAATTGGGATCGCCTAGCTGATCAGACTCGGGTATTGGCCGTTTGCATTTTGATAGCGAATAGAAGCGAAGCCTTTTCCACTTCGCGCTAGAGGCAAAACGTTTTTTCGTTTTAGATCGAAAACTCGCTTACCATCGCATCGGACTCCTAAGATTTTTGGCCCCATGATCGCGCCAATACATTCGACCAAAGTTTTATCAGAGCTCTTATCACGGACAATCGCCCTGAAAACCGATGAGTAACTTTTACTACCGGATCAGGATGGTTCATTGGAAATTTGGATTCAACGGTTCGACGAGGTCGCTCTGATTCTCCAATTATCGTGGTCGCCGCGAATATTCTGATAAACGTGAAAAAAGAGTCTCACTCGGGAGACACTGCGAAAATTAGCACGGTTGAATAGCAGAAAATTATCGATTCTTTCCACATTTTTTGCTGAACAAATGTGAGACGATAATTAATAGTTACTACCAATAATTTATTTGTTTACTTTACTTTTTTTAATTTATCAAATTTCAGAATCTGGGGCAAGAAAAAAAAAGTTTTCACTGTGAACACTGAAAGGTCCTTTCGACAAGAAATTGTCAAGTTTTTTTTAGTTGCGAGAATTATTTTATTTTATTATTTTATTTACTTGACCTTCAATCATGAGAATAGCGGCTTCTAGGATCTGAGGCAAGCTGAAAAAAAAACTATTGACACTGAAAGTTCATTTCGGTAACAAATCCTTAAATTAATTTTTTTTTTAATTATTGACATTGAAAGGTCATTTCAGGAACGAATTTTAAGCAGTCGAGAAAAAACGGTATTCTTCTTGAATGTGACGTCCTTATACTCCCATTGGCTCATTCGAGAATAAATCATCGTCGTTTTCTCGGTCGTTTCGTTAAAAAAATTCTCTACTTCGTGGTTCTCGAATCGCCCCGTTGGGAAACGATGGGTTGGGGCAAAAAAAAGCTGCCACTTTCGCGGCAATCGCGAGAGAAGATAAGAACCTGTTACTCGAGAATATTCTCGTGCGATCCCACGAGCTGAAGAGTCAAAGTTTCATGGCAATTGTTAAAAATTCTTATATTCATTGGCGGGGCGCGCGTGTACACGTATAAAAAGTATCTTCGAGTCAACGAGGCGGGAGGAGAAGCAACGCGAATTCAGAGAGAATGATGAGAACGAAGCTCCATTTCGAGAGAGGGTGGCTCGGCTCCATTTTTTTAATACCCAATGGAACAAAGTTTGCGAATTCTCATAACCGGTGGCGAAGAAAAGAATGTATAAAACTGTGTAAGCAGATGAAGTTCGCCGCGAGGAAGGGAGAAATGGGGGAGAGAATGGATAATATCGGAGAGTAAATATCGTGTTCCTTGAGGGCGGAGTTCGTGCGGAGGCCCCAAAGGCTCGGTGGATGTGAAATAAGAGAATGAAAAAATGAGCAGACCACGAAGGAAGAGAGAGGAAGAGAGCAAAAAAAACATGACAGAAAGAATGAACGATGAATAAGAGAAAGCCCGGGAGTAAAACGAGAACGAACGACAACGAAAAGGAAAGAGAGGGAAGAAAAAACTAAGTTAGATCTCCATTTTACCTGCAAGCAGGTAAGAGAGAGAGAGAGTCTCCGAAGAGAGTCAAGGAATCCCCGTCGTAAAATGTGTTTCAGCTTCTTTTTTTTTCTCTGTGCCAACGCTTTTTACGGGACTTTTCGCCCCTTCCTCGGCCTTGATAACCTTCCACGTGGCTGTGGCAGATGTAGGGGCGACCGGGGACAGTTGTAACAATCCGTATTTCGGCTTTTCCTGGGCCCAAAGTATAATGCTTACGTAAATGACACGTATACCCCTTCATAGAGCATTTAATGGTCTACAAAATGGTTCTATGTTGAAGTCTGTAACTAGAATTGAAAAAAAAGTATAGGCCTTTATAAAAAGTGTAAGAAATTGTTACAACCGTCCCCTACCCCGGGGCAGTTGTAACAGTCGATGGGGACAGTTGTAACGGTCGATGGGGCTAGTTGTAACATGAGATTTTAACACAAAATTATATCTTTCATCGTGACCAATATTATATGATATTATTACAACATCAAGCATTATCACAGGGATATATATTAAGGTCACAATGATAAAATCTTAACACATGGAAATAGTCGTATCGAGTTGATAAAAATGATAAAATTATTGAATAAAGTCTCGGACACACCAAACTTGTCAAAGAAACATGACATGTAACCCAAAGATACGTGCCGTGGTTGCCTGTATGGATTTTCCATTTTTGATCTTTTCATACGCTTCTTCGTACGTTGACATGTCGGCACAGGCTCGTTGCGTGATTCTTACGCGTTGCAGAGGCATTTTTGCACACAGAAACTTTGAAAAAAAGGTCCGTTTGACGTTAGATTCAATGTTTAAATGTGAAATTATCATGACAACTGACAGCCGGCAAATTGTTACAACCATCCCCGGCAAAATTGTTACCATTGTCCCCAGATGGTTTTTTCTACTTCAAAGTTAGAATTTCATTAATTTTCTTAAGCTGGAGGCTTCAAAAACCGCGAAAGTTGATACAAAAATGTCGAAGGAAGCTTATAAAACAAAATAATGACTATATATGTAGCACAGCCCGAGTCGAAATTTTTGACCTCCCTTCAACACCCGAGGCTTCGTCACAAGATTAGGGGAGTATCGGGCATCGAAGCGAGGGTACAGCGTATAGATGAGGGATATGTCAGGGCCTCGGTAAAGTCTCAAAAAGTCTCGAAAGTAGACTTTTTCCCCAAAGGAGGCCCATGAGGGTACGAATAGAACCTCCGAAACCTCGCTTGGGCCTATTTTAGCCCTGCCGCAAGGCCTCCGGAACCTCGCTTGAGCCTCTTCCAGGTCTCCCTCAAAACCTCCTAGGCCTCCTTTAAGCCTATTCCAGCTCTCACCCAAAACCTCCTGGGCCTCCTTTAGGCCTATTGCGGCTCTCTCGCAAATCCTCCTGGCTCTCCTTTCGGCCTGCTGCGAATGTACCGTAGACCCTCCAGGGCCTCAGACCCTCCGACCAATGGTACACGGAGTAGGGATAAGTAACGGGAATATATATATGAATGTTTCACATATGTAGGGATAGTATCATTTATTTATGTTATATCACGTTCAACATTATTACAAATTAAACTTACTGAAAATGGACAGAAAGAAAACCAATTTTTTTTTTTAGTATCAACTATAATTAATGCGATAAGGCTTACTAGGAATTGCAATTTATAATATCTCTTAAATATATATTTGAACGTAACAACATATTAATTTTTTTTTAAATATATTTTTTCTTTTCTACCTCGTCAGGTGTACTACTTGCCTCCTCTTCTCGCACTAGTGTCGAACGGTTGTTGAACGGGGAAGTATGCATCAGAAGATTGCACGTCTTCCCATACCCGACGTTCCTTTGAAGTTTCCTCTGCAAGTACCATTCACGCAGCAATACAAGCCACTTTTTCGGCTTTTTGCACACCTTCCATCTTTTTTTTCATTGATGATTGCAGTGGTGAAAATTGTCGCTTGCGGACCCGCTATCTCGCCTGTTGACGCATTGGCGGGAGATATTTTTCACAGCTCGTCACGATTATCTGAAATATATAATCCACCACGTGTTCACAAGGGTTCAGTTTGCTAGGTTTACTTAAGTTGACTACCAGCGTTTTGACTTTTTTCTTACCAATTATTGAACAATGACGTAGTAGCAGGAACGCTTGTTTGTCTACGAGTCCACCCACGTGATTCTCGTTCGATCACAGACAACGCAATGATTTTTCGGAATTTGAATAAGTTCCAAAGCGTCATACAAGTTTTCGAGTCTCGACCACCTTTTTTCTTTGGATCTTTTTCTGGGTTTTGATAAACCACAAGGGCGCACAAGTCTCTTCACTTTCGTGCTCATCGTCGAATTGTTTTTTTCTTATTATCAACGATTGATTATCCTCAACTATAAAATATCCAATCGAACATGAAAAAATATGAAAAACTATACGTGTGCTTGAGACAAGAGACTACACGAGACTGGTGCCGGGATGGCGGGAAGTCGTAACGTGCTCAAGCAAGCAGAGACGCGCACTCACACAGAAAGAAAAGGGCACAGGCACATACACACAGACACAGAATTCGCACGCTAGTGAACGACGCACAACATCACTTTGTCGCCTTTGCGGCAAAATGCCACAAAAACACTACGAGCATCAACACACAATGGGTTACCGATGAGGCCTCTGAGGGTGAACCGAGGGTTTTGGACCAAAAAACGATGGAGACAACGACTTGGAATCGAAAGGAGGTTACGGAGGCCTGTATCACTGATACGTTAGATCGAAAAGAGGCCTAGGAGGCCTGCCCGAGGTTGAGTGGAATCGAACGGAGGCCTCTCGGAGGCACCGGATTCGACAAATGGGGTTCCGTAGGTCCAACGGAGGCCGGCGGCTTGTACATTACAAAGGAAATGAGACCTACGGGCATTCAAGGGAGGCTAAAAATTTCGACTCGGGAGTAATCGAGATATTCGTGTTTATCGAAAGCCGCAAAAGTTTACTTTGGGCCTGACAATACACTGAGAGAAAAAATTACTAGAACCAATGAAATAAAGTTTTGAAGGCAAAAAATCATTTTTTTCATTATTTGCCAAAACATATTAGATTGGTTCCCTTATATATTTACTTGGTTCATTTATTTCAGTCAATTCCATAAATTTCTGTTTCGATAAACGAATTTACTTAAATCTAACAATATGTTATCAATTATATGTAATATTTTGTTTGAATCAAGAGCACATTTTATCATTCAAAATATGCATGTCTTTTAATACAGGAAGCACTGAGGGAAAAAAATTGTTGAATCAACAAATTTATTAGTCCAATCAACAGGAAAAATGATTGATTCAATCAAGTGCGTGTTTATTAATTGTTGCTAAATATTTTATAAAAAATATATAGCCCTTGCCAAATAATTTAATATACATAGTTTAGTGACCCTAAAAAGAGATAAATAGAAAAAAAGATAAATCTGCGCCAATTCTCCGATCTAATTCCTCTGTCTGACCGAGATTCGAACCCTCGACCCTACCTACTATCATACCTATCCTACCTAACTACCTAACACGCTACCTATTACGCTATCGACTACTACGGTGCACTTGAAAAAAGTTAGGAGTTATGAAGATTCGAATATAAGAAAACATTTTAAAAACCAGTTTTTTAATTTTTAACAACTTATGTATACTATTAAAGTATACTATAGAAATGATAGTTCTTTGCTTGAAGGAAATAAAAATTTCATCATTCCAAACAAATATTCTATTGGAATAAAATAATGTGTTATTTATTTTACTACAGCTTTTTTTCAAATAATCACAATCAATTTTATATCTAATAAATATTGAAAATACTACAGAAATATTTTTAGAAGTAAAATAATGAATTTATTGCAAAGAAATAATTTTGTTCGAAAAAAATAATTTAATATTGATGTCGTTTTTCAGATTCAAATAATCTCATGTTTATGATGTAATAAATCTAATTAATCCAATGAATGTAAATTTATTAAAATCTATTAAAATAAAGATCTTTTTAGAAGTAAAATAATGATGAATTTATTGCAAAAAAATTGTTTTCTTCGAAAAAAATAATTTCGTATTGAAGTCATTTTTTAGATTCAAATAATCATCATTTTAGATTCAAATAATCTAATGTTTATGATGCGATAAATGTAATTCATCAAATGAATACAAATTCAATCAAATCTTTTTTGAAGTAAAATAATAATGACTTTATTGCAAGAAAATAATTTTTTCGAAAAAAATAATTTTCTATTGAATTCGTTTTTTAGATTCAAATAATCTCATGTTTACGATGCGATCAATGTAATGAATCCAATGAATACAAATTTAATCAAATCTATCATGCATTTAATTGTTACTATTAAATAAGAGTTAATATAATGGAGTAATAGATTCGTGAAAATATTTTTTTAAATGAACGGTGATTTGCTTGGTTCAACAAATAAATAATCGAATTGATACTTTCATTTAATAAATAAATTCATATTCTCAAATTCAATAATTTTTGCTCTCAGTGTACCAATACACCTCTCTGGTCAAGTCTGTTTAGTGCGGATGTCTCCTAGCCTAGTAACCAAATGTGAGAAACTGCAAGACGCATTATGTGCCTGCGGGACACGGTGGTACCTATTATAGTTTGGGAGATATTTGTTATGTTACAACTGTATCCTGTTACTTTTGTCCCCGGTCTCCCCTACTCGCGAAATCCAGAGATTCGTAATCTCGTGTCGCATTGTCCGACGCTTGGGTCACGGTTGATTTTTTTCCTGCTGGATTGTCGAGCAGAAGGCGCAAAAATGAGAAACAGAAAGAGAAAAAGAGAAAAAGAGGAAGAGAGAGAGAGAGAGAGAGAGAGAGAGAGAGGAAATATAAGGGTTGGTAACCACTATTCATATCTATCATCTCTATCTGCCTCCACGAGAGTTTTAGAGCTTTAAGCTCGCCCTTACCAGTGCAAGCCCCTCTATCACACGGTTTATTCTTGTCACGCGATTCGCGAGAGTAGCAAGAGTCGTCGTCGTAGTCGTCGGATGACATCGTTTTAATTAAGGCCGGTAAAAGCGAGCCTGCACCGTTGCCACCTCGGCAAAAGTGCGAGGTGAGACACTTTTTCCAAAAGAAAGTGAGAGGAAGATAGGGGAAGGAGAACGAGAAAGGATGAGAGAGGGAAAGAAGGTGACAGGAAGGGAGATGAGATTCTAGCATTTGGCATAAACTCCTTGGGAAACGTTTCGCGAGTGTCGCTCTCGCTCTGCACGCTTCGCGGATCTCTACGAGACTCTCGTCGTTTTCTTCGTCTCCGTTCTCGTAAACTCCGCCAAATATCTCTCGAAGTGATCCTCTTTTCCTCGTTGAAAATCCCAAATTCAATTACCGAGGAAGTCGCCGCGAGCAATTAATGCCGTTGCTCGTTTCACGGATTCCATCTCACTCCTGTGTTCATTCTATGACGATTTTTTTGCACCCTCTCTCGCTCCTTGAATCTCTCCTGTTCACCCCCTCAGCAACCCCCTTGTCGATGTGCACACAGATGCGTGATTATATACATATATATTCGCGCACTCGAAAGCTCACTTATTCCCGTATTCCGTACTGTTATGAGAGAAAAAAAAAATGTGAAGCTCTCGTCTTCTACGTCGTCTCGTTACCCCAGTTCCCAGGAGGTGGTGTTTCAAAACCAACCCATTCCAACTTGCATATACACTGCGGTACAAAAGTTTGGTAACGTTCCCATTTCGCACCGCACAAAAAGTTTGACTGCTATTTAAAAAATGAAGATATTTCAATTCAACATCGGAATTTTAAAGAGGACGTATACAGCTTCATTTAGCTTTTTCCAAAAAAAAATTCGATTTTTCTAAAAACCCCTTACGCCCTTTGAAACATGGTCATTTTTGGGTCTTTTTTTGGCATTGAAATTTTGGCATTCAACCCATGAAATTTAGTTAAAACTATTTTTCACATGAAAAACTTGTGGGAGGAAGTATAAGTTTCAGTTACGTTTTTTAAAAAGTTTCGCACGATTTTTTTTCGCAAAAATATTCAATTTTTCGCAAAAAAATGACCATATTTATAAAATGTAGCGTAACTCTAAAACTACAGGGTTTTCGTGAAATCACTAAGGGATAAAAAGTTGCATATAACTATTTCGGATTATATTAAATTTTTTCACAATTTTTTTTTCGAAAATTTTACCTGTCAAGGAGATATTTTTTAATCTTAAACAATCGGGTCTCTTACTTCGTCTGCATGGATTTTTCGATGAAAAAGCAGTGTAGACAAGGTTTTTTTGATAAAAAAGCCGTGTAGATGCACTGTAAAATTTTTTAAAATTAAATTCAATTAAAAAAATGTGAGGTTTTCATGCATATACAGTATATTAAATTTCATATACATTTTCAACCATTTTAATATACGGGGATATTAATTTTCAATGTTTACTTTTTTAATTTTAATATACAAATATTAAATTTAAGATGAAATTGTTAATTTTCCAATACCATGTATATTAATTTCGATTTCGCATACTTGTTATTGAAATTTCACATACTTTTGCATAATAAGTTTAATAACATTTTTTACAGTGTAAGCTAAGAGATCCGATTGTTCAAATTAAAAAAATATCTCGTTATAGCAGAAAAAATTGAAAAAAAAAATTTGAAACAAAATTCTGAAAAATGTAATTAAATCCAAAATGATTGTATGCAATTTTTCACCATCCTAGTGATTCTACGATAACTCAGTAGGTTCAGAGTTACGCTACATTTTATAAATATGGTCGTTTTAACGAAAAATTGAGTATTTTCGTGAAAAAAATCTTACGAAACTTTTTAAAAAACGAAATTGAAGCTTATACTCTCCCTCACAAGTTTTTCATACGAAAAACAGTTTTCAAAAATTGTTATGAATCGTGCATCAAAATTTAAACGCCAGAAAAGCCAAAAAAAAGACCATGTTTCAAAGGGTGTACCGGGTTAAAAAAAAATTAAACATTTTTTTTTAAATAGCTAAATGAAGCTAAATATGTCTTCTTTGAAACGCCGCTTGTTGAATTGAAATATCTTCATTTTTAAAAGAGCAGTGTAAAACTTTGTGCGGCGCGGAATCGGGGTGAGTGTTTCCAAACTTTTGGACAGCAGTGTACATATATATAGAATTCAAAAGCATCAAGCAGAAAGAATGTCATACATATATACATATATTCGTAAGAGAGAGAGAGAGACAGAGAGAGGGAGAGAGAGGGGGGGGGGAGGGATATGCACGTGAGGGTGTATTTTGCCACCCTCTCATTGCTTCAATCCTTCCGCAGATTTTCAGCTCGCGTTCCCCACGAAAATTGGAATAATCTCCCTCTCTCTGTCGCACGTAGCACGAAACTCTTAGTAGAAAATTACTGGCAGAGAGCGAGACGTAAGCAATTACGTAAGCAATTATCCTACGCGTTTACTCTCTCCCTTTCTCTCTCTCTCTCTCTGTCTCTCTCTCTCTCTCTCTCTCTCTCTCTCTCTCTCTCTCTCTCTCTCTCTCTCTCTCTCTCTCTCTCTCTCTCTTTCTCTCTCTCTTGCTCCCTCTCGATCTGTCTCTCTTCACTTTCCCATATAACTGACTGTGGAAAATGTGCTTGCTAGCTTGCTGTTTCGTTCGGAGTGCTAGACGAGATTAGAGGAAGGAGAGAGAGAGAGAGAGAGAGAGAGAGAGAGAGAGAGAGAGAGAGAGAGAGAGAGAGTACTATCGACGATGCTTTTGTGGTGCATGTACGCGGTTCGATGAATCGAGGCCAACGAACACGAACCGCGTGTTCCTGAACTTTTAGTCGTGTCAGCTACGTTTATAGGCACCACGCAAATTATAACAATACCGTACCAACACTCTGTCATTAATCATGCTTCACTTGCACGCAATGCTCGCAAATGCGCACACGATAACGCGTTGTGAAGTAACACGAGATGTTGGAATTTCAAAAAAGAATTTCACGAAATTAGAATTAGAATGTCAAAAAAGAGAGAAAGAACAGATTTTAACGAGCAAGAAATAGTTCTGCGTCAAAAAAGAGAGAAAGAACAAATTTTAACGAGCAAGAAATAGTTCTGCGTATTTGACGTTATAATAAATTTCTTATTTTACGTTTTATAGTACTGAGCATTTCAGAAAGTGGGTGCCTTGAAAAAGCTCTGATGCTGTCAAGCGGGAATTTTTACTTTCATCGAAAAGAAACGCCAAAGAATCTTGTTCTAGACTTTCCGTAAAATTAAATGATCGTTAGAGGAGAATGTTGAAAAAATTCGCTGAGAAGCGAATATTTTTATTTAGAAACATAATTAATGAAGCATTTAATTTAGAAATTTGCACATGTCCAAATTTGTAGGCCTTGTTCATTGAGTTCGTTTATGAGATTAAAATTAATGATCAAACGTTAAGAGTCAAAATTTATGATCAATGTTCACGTTCAATATTCAAATTAAAATTAGATTGTAATTAAATTAAATTAAGTTTAAATTAAATGGAAATTTAATTAAAATTCAATTCAATTTAATTAATTTTAACTTATTTTAATTAATTTTAATTTAATTTAAATTAATTTTAAAACATTCATATCCAAGGAACGAAGATTAAAGATTATTAGATTAAAATTAATCGATTATCGATCGAAAAAGATCTTCGACTCCTTTTGAGTAGAAATGATGATCCAATTTTTTTCTCAAACTGCCCTCCCTTTGCATTTTCTTGCAGATGCACCAGTGGTCGATGCCCATCTGGCGATTGGATACGTTCTAGAAACCTTAAGGGAGGGTGACGATCTTAAATTGGTCTGTGACATTCGTAGCAATCCACCACCCACCAACATCGTGTGGTATCATAATGTGAGTATTTTTTGGACATTCCTCTGCAACATCTACTCTATTCACCTAGCCTTTAATAATTAATTTTTCCCCCACAAACTAACTTTCTCTTTAACACTAAACGTACCGATATTTTTTATGTAATTCTCGTAGAAAAAAGTAGTCCGAAGATGAGGCAATGTTAAGGATCAATTCAAATCTACATTTTTATGTAAGTGGTAAAATAGAAAGGTAATTCCGCTTTGTCAGTTCAAACAAATTTACAACAAAAATCATTCAAAAGGGTCATTTGACCCCACTCGGTAGTTTTAGTGTTAAACCGAGTTGAGAGAGAAAAACATTGGGAAAATTGACAAAAAAAACCGTATAAAACGTAAATGTTTAATTTTGAAAAATATCGCAGAAAATTCCGCAGAACAAATTATGAGTATTTTCTTTTCAATCGTAACTGGTGAATCGCAGACTCTCGATGGAATAGATCTGCGGGCAAATTAAAGAACAACCATGAAACGTTTCCACTATCACGATTGCAAAATCGGAAACACTCCGATTGGAAAAGTTTCAACGGTTATGAAAAGCCTGAGGGCAAACACAAAGTGTGCGAGAGTGAGTGGAACGAGACGAGAATGTAAACGGACGATCAGGACTATGTACAATAATCGATGTAACGAGAATCAATCGTAAGCTTCGGCAACTTTAAGATTGAATAATAATTGTTTCTCAAGCACGAACGTGCTTCGATCAATTTACGTTGGAATATCATGAACTACTCCGCTCCTTCATCGTATTCACCTCCACATTCTTACTCTCAACTCTCTGCACATCTCTTCCTCTTCTTCTCAAGATTTCAAGCATCTTCATTTAATTCTCAGACTCTCGATTCCACTTCCATTTTCTTTGAATATTTCGAATTTTACCCCTTTTATTGATCTCCTGAAAACGTCACAGAACTGTAAAAGTATCTTTACGTATATTACTCCTCCAAACTTCGTAATTAAGTACCTTAAGAATTTTAACAACAAGAAGATTATATTTAATGTACGCAAATTAATTTTCCCCAATAAATTCACAGTCCTATTTCAACGCCATTCTTGGGGGTCAAATTTCCAAACCTTCTTCGACCATAATGAGCAAAACCCATTTATTTTATCAAGAAAAAATCGCAATGAGCTTTTGAAACGAATGAAAAAGTGTTATACTCAATTATCGTGTCCATAGGAAATCATAGATTTTTTTTTAACAAATTATTATCAAATTTGTAATGCTTCCTCTATATTTCCATTGATTTTCGAATAACAGGTCTGTAAATTAGATATTGTCCGGCATATTGATGTAACTATCGTTAACAGGATCCATTAATATCGTAATGAACAGACTTCGTACTTCCAATTCAATTAAGATTATGAATATGACACACTCCGATCGATATATCGACTTTATACTTGAATACATTCGGGAATCGATGTCAGTGAGCGGAGATAATATTATGAGGGATAATAATGTATAATTCAGTGAGCATTGATAACTGTGTGCAGATTGTTCGGTTCCATTGGCAGAAGCATTTGCGTCTGTGCTTTTCGACACCGCGTGTGTCTCGTTTTCATGCTACCGACCGCCAATATTTGAAACGCACAAGCTCGTATTATCGAGAATCTCATCGGTGTATTGGATATCCGAGGGATATATTCGCCACAGAGGTGGAGCTTTTCAGCTGCAGAGTAATGTCATCGTTCTCGCGCGAGCGTGAATAATATTGCGAGTTTATCGACGATACAATTGTCGGGGAATAGAGCATCATCGCAAGTTATTTCCGAGTTGATAAATATATTAGAACTGTTGAAAAAAAAGGAAACACTTTCTTCCAAACAAGCTTTTCATTGAAGTTTCGCTTTGAAATTGAAAGGAACGTTAAAAGCTCGTTGGAAGTGACATTCTCTGAGATATATGTCAAAGGTGTCCATTTTTGTTTTTAATTTTGAAACACATGTAACCCCTTAAGAAATTTGCCCGCTGAGAAAGCTTCAAGTTTAAAAAAAAGCTTTTTCGTGAACAGTTGAAACTTTTGTGCCAATTTTCAGATTCACGTTGCTTTTGGCAAGTTTCAACTTTGATGAAAGCTTCCGGTTGTGAAAATTGCGGTTTAGGTAAAATGTACTAAATCATGGTCGAATCATGATAGCATCAGGGGAAATTTGAACAGAAATCAGTGGAAACGGAAACGGAGAGAACAATCGAGTACGAAGAATCGAAATTTAATATAATAAAACAAACAAAGGTTGACAAAGCTTCTGCAGTAGGAGAGCGTGGGGCTAGTTGTAATAGGGATAAGTTGTAACACTCAATTTTGACCGAGAATTTAAAACATTTTGATTTTTTTGCTCAATGTGCTTCTTATAACTCGCAGCATAATGTAAATATCGCTAATACCCCGCGAAACATCAAAATAAGAGGATATGCACACGAGCTCTATTTCAGCCATGTTTCGTAAAAAAAATACTTACGAAAATTTTGATTTTGTCTATTAAAATTAAATTGATTGTTTATTGTTTTTTCCTTGTTACAGCGTAAATTTAACTGGCTTTCATTTTCTTTTCTTAAAATTGTTCTAAAGTTTGTAGTTTTTGAGATATTTCATTAAGTAGACATAATGAGCCCATGGGGCAAGTTGCAACATGTTAGGACTTGCCCCATGCGCGTGTATTTTTTTCTGCTCTCTACATGTACTTGTATAAATAATATTATTACAACTTGTAGTATAGTGATTACATAGTATTACAAATTATTTGCAGCTTTTTGTGCATTCTTTTATTCGTCTTTACTCTAATATTGCCCAGAAAAACATGCTAAGTTATTGTATTGTATTTTTTTTTAGCATGAGAGACTACCAAAGATTATAATCATCACAAGAATGAACCACGATGAATAATACCAGACTGTGAACCAATAAAAATGAGTTCTTTCTTCTAAATGTTGCCAGTCTTCTCATTGTTACAACTTGCCCCGAGCCTGTTACAACTAGCCCCAGACATGGGGTAAGTTGTAACAGCTCCCATTGTTTCAAAAAACGTCTGGTGTAAAAGATGGGTGAAGATTTAAAATTATTTTTCAATTGGAATTAGTGCTCAGATATATACTTTACAAACCCTTTTACTCACAATCTTAAATAAAGCATACATATTTTAGGTGTTACAGGCCTTTTTCCAAAAACTGTTACAACTAGCCCCACGCACTCCTATACTTTTCAATAAAGAGCATATTTAGTTTTTGGTCCGGTCTTAAATAATTGCACGCATTCAATTAATTTCATCGAATATACGCTCGACAATTGATATATTACGCCGGAAATCCTTCAACATATTACAATGAAATTCATCGTAATTAAGTCATGTCATGTCAACTCTCAAACATAAAAAACCAAAGAAACATTTTTCATAACAGCAATACAAACAAAAATAATTACCTAAATCTAATTTTTTTTAAATCCGAATTATCGTCTCCCATTGAAATTTTGCAAAATTTCACTCGCTATCAAAATGGTGGAGTTTCCTCACAATTATATGATTTCCGGACATTTCGGTGCACACGATTTTTCCCCGTGACAAAAAAGCTCCCATATGCAAATGTCACTCAATTCCATCACTTTCTCAGCGCAAGAAGATTTCAAAAAACATTATAAAAACTTCCAACGAGATCTTCTTTTCTAAACCACAAAAGTGAAATAGCAAAACTAAGCAAACTGTCTTGGTTTTTGTTTTAGGCCACAAAGCTCGGAGCTTTTTATACGAGTGTGTGGAAATTACAAGATGTATAAGTGTATGAATAATTTAGGGAATGAAGAAACGAGACAAAAAAAAGAGACACGGGGGAAGGACGGGAGAGAGACGGGAAAGAGAAGGTGGAAGGAGGGGCGGAGGCTGGAAACGTAGTAGGGAGAGAGAGAAAGAAACAGAGAATGATGAGGAAACTCAACAAGAAAATTATGTAGTGTGTGTAACGTGATGTTCACGAGCTAAGGAGGATTCTCCTAAAGGGAGTGTAATATCACGTGCGCCACGGTATCGCGGACAAGCAACACACGGGACCACCCCCTGCACTATCAACCCCACCCTCACGTGGGGAAGATAGAAGAGGACAACGTGAAAGTATCCCGAAGCATCCCAAAGTGTCTTGTGTGTCGCGAGTTGGAATATTTTAGGCTTGGGAACTGGAGAAGGAGGAGGAAGAGGAAGAGGAAGGATAATGTAGAAGGAGAAAGAGAAGGAGAAGGAAAAGGAGAAGGTGGAGAAGTAGGAGGAGGGGAAGGAGGAGGAGGAGAAGGAGGGAATTGAGAAGGAGGAGGAGGAGAAGGAGGGAATCGAGAAGGAGGAGGAGGAGAAGGAGGGAATGGAGAAGAGAAGGAGAAGAAGAAATTCCCGAGGGAGTCGTAAAAAGACGCGACGCCGACCGCTCGACCGCTACTTTGTATTCGCGAGAAGAATCCTGGAGCAAAGTCTTGTCAAGTGTCTCGAGGCGGCGTGTGCACTACGAGCGGTGCTTCTCGTTAAGGGGGTCCCGCCAGCCGAATGGCCTTTATCCTCTGGCTCTTGGTACTCGTTCGATCCTCTCTCTCGCCAACTCCACCATATACAACTTTCACCCTCTCCCTCTCTCGCCCTCTCCTTCACTCTCTTCGTCTAATATATCGCGAAACTCTCGGCAGAATTTCCAATTCTCCCCGCTGACTTCCGGACCGCATCGTACAAGAGTCAGAGGTTCTACTTCTCATTAGACAACTCCTTGGCCAAAGTGCAACTAAAGCTTTCCAAGGATTCCCTATATAGGTGCATTGGCGCAAGTTCGTCTCGTGAACCGACCATAGGAGGCGTGATGGTACACTCGTCGCGTTTTCGGAAACTTCGGTTTACGATAGTTTCTACTGTGAATACCACTTGGCGGTATTTGCTCTCCTCTCTCTTTCTCTCCCTCTCTCTCTCTCTCTCTCTCTCTCTCTCTCTCTCTCTCGCTCTCTCTCTCTTAATACACACTGAGAAAAAAGTTTTGTTGAAAATACAAAAATTTGATTGACTCAACCAAACATTTGTTTCCGGACGTTCAACGAGATCAGTTTGATAATTCAACAAAGTTACAGTGGAAGTTTTAGTTAAATCGGTTAAATCGTTGCTTGAATGGGCAAAGTTTCAGTTCAATCAAATAAATATCTTTGTACCAAATAAATTGTGTGATTGAAAATACGAATTGTTTTTTAGTTACAGCAAAATTTATTTAGTTAAAATATACTAGAAATCAACGAAATATTTCTATACAGCATCTCAGTAACGTGTAAATTAGACTAAACTGTATCTGGAAATTGACAAAACAATTCCGTTCACCTCATATCTTATGGTTAACCACTTGTTGAATTAATTATAGTTTCATTATTTCAAACAAAATAATATTGAATCAACTAAATTTTTTTCAACTCAATGGATTTAGTTTTCAACTGAACGTTTTCTCCGGTGTATGTCATTCTTCGATATACGCTATTTGGGCAAAATGGATTATCGAGAACATTCACGTGCCACGACAAAATAAAATCCTAAAAACTTGATGAGATTGGTGAAATTTTTATTCTGAATTCAAATTTTGTCTCGTGATTGTTATTCCGCCATGAACATCTGTCGTTCAAATGCAAAGGATTTTTTGGAAGGAAAAGTTCTTACATATTTTTCTCCAGGATGAATGTTTCTCTGATTATAAATTTAGAAGAAAATACTATTTTCCTGAAACGTACGATTTTAAAAATTTACAACTCAGCAACAATGAACCGTAGAAGAATAGGAAAGAATAACGCATTCAAACTAGAATAAAGGAATAAAGTGTTTAAATTGCAATTTTGATAAAACCTAAAATCCAACCTTCAAGGACTCCCATTATTGAGGCGAATGGAAAATGTTCTACACTTTCAAAAGCGGATTGTAAACAAAAATGACTGATGACGTTCAAATTTTTCACTCTATTTTATTCGATTTCGGACTGATAAAAATTCGAATGAAATTTTTCCAAAAGTGGGACGCTGTTGCTGAATTAAAAAAAATTTTTTTGAATAACTTTGGCACTTGTGAAATCTTCACGAAATGGAGATTGGAGCAAATGAAGCCCCATCAATTTTTTTGCATCCAACCCGAAGAATTATTTTATTTTCCAAATTCTTTCTAATCCATATTTAATCTCATAAACAGTAGCAGTACAGCCTCAAAATTTTAAACAGCACAGACGTTAATATCGTATTCTTGTCACGTCAATTCAGAGTCCTATAATTGTGCTCCAACTACTTATTTTCTTCCAGCGCGATGAAATTCACAAAAATTATTTTATACCTTAAGGATGTTGAGTCCCAAATCGCAAATGATGAGAAAATTCTGAAAATTTGGTATGTTTTTGGATGAATTATTTAAGAGGTCGTGTAAAAATTTCACGACGATTAGGAAGCTTGTTTACCGAACAATTAACATTAACAAATTAAATTGAATAAAATTAAATGTATTCTTATGGAAACTGATATAACTTTGCGATAAGTTTTTTTTTAACCTCTCGATTTTTTAATATCTACACTGTATTGAAAGCAACGGAAACAAAACGAAGTTTACTGATAAATATTTTTGTTATTTGTTTAAAAAATTGTTCTTAAGAAAATGTTAATATTTTAACAACGAGCTTCCTAATCGTCGTAAAATTTTAACACGACATCTTAAATACTTCACACAAAAACATACCAAATTTTCAGAATTTTCTCATCATTTTTCATTTCAACCCTTAAGGAAGTTGAAGTAATGATGATAGAATTCTGAAAATTGAATATGTTTTTACATGAAGTATTCAGGAGGTCGTGTAAAAATGTTACGACGATTAAGAAGCTATTTATTGAACAATTAACATTATAAGATTTCATAGGGACTCAACATCCTTAAAGAGAGCTCAAGTACGATCAAAAAATCGATAAACTCCGTTACTTCATCCCGCTGGTCGATTTTACCCCATGTTTCCCCATCCAAAGGCAGCCCAGTATCCAAAAGCTCAAGTAAACTGACTATTATTGTCGCGCAACTTCCATAAAAAAAATCGCAAAAATACTTCGATGGGTATTTTCCAACTGGACGTTGCGAAATACTCGGCTTATCGTCCACTTTCCAGTAACATGTCCTCGCAATACTCGTACCGCACTTTCTCCTCCTTCCCTTGTAATTTCAACCCCTCATAGCTGCATCTCCCTCTCTTTATACCGCGAACCGCAAGTTTTTTGCAATTCTCCAAGGGCGGAATTACTTTCTCGCTAATGCCCCGCGACGACATACATATTTATTATTCGAGATGCGGAGAACGCGAGTCGGTGAGTGCTCGCAAGCTCTCCCGGTTTCTCCTTATTCTCCCTCTTGTCGTCGTCGTCGTCGACGTCGTCGTCGTTGTCGTCGTTGTCGTCGTCGTTCCTCCACCTCCTTTGCCATTCAGTTTCCTTGGTACCCGGTTGCACACGCTTATCATCTCCACGCCCACAGTCTCCAGCTCTTGCACTATAGACCCGCAAAAACTCATGCATCCCTTTTTTTTCTACGTCGACATTGTGCCATATTTCTCAGCTACTCCTGTCAGCGCGTCTTTCAATTTTTTTCATGTACAACTGTGGTCGAACTATTTTGACATGTTTTTTCTTTTCACCGCGAGTCTCATCCCTCAAAAACATTCTCTCTGATGAAAAGAGAATCCTTGCTGAGAATTTAGCCAAACAAAAAGTATTTAAAAGTTCCTCCTAAGTCTTTTGTGGTTGACATTTATGCTCGAAAGGGGTGTTGATTTTTTTTTGCACCCTTTACATTGTTATCTTCTTTATTGGTCAGATGAATGAAGATTTGGCGAATAAAAAATAATAATTTTAATCTCGAATTGTCCTTTGATAAAAAGAAAACAGACTTTTTGCGTAAGGGTAGTTTTTCCACCCTTCTGAAACCTGGAAGAAATTATTTTATCGCGTACATAAAAATTTTCAATACAGGAGAAACTTTGATACCAACTTCTGAAATACTTCAATCTTTTTAATCGATTTATCTGTTCAAACAATATTTGACAGCGATGTCTTATTTAATATTAACAATCAATTCATGATGTTTGGCGAATTTTTGGAAGAAAAATTGCTCAGATATTCTTCTCCAGAGTTAATGTTTTCCTAGTTATAAATTCAAAAGGAAATAGTATTTTCCTGAAACGTGCAATTTAAGAAATTTACAACTTCAAAATAATATACGATAGAGGCGAATGTGCAAAGTCTATTTTTATTTGTAAGGGTTTAAAAATAAGTTTATAAAAATGGCCCAGCAGGAAAAATAAAATTGTGTAAAATATTGTTGGATTATATGCACGTGTAAACAAGATGCGAATAATTTAGAATATCCGTTTTGAGTAAGAATAGACAAAAAGGGCCGAAATAAGCCATCCTTTGAAATATCGATCGAGCTAAGAAAAATTGAAGGCAATTTGTCCGAACGATTAATTCAGCGCTCACTCACGGTATTACATCTCATTCGAGCGTGCTCACTCAGAATATCACTCAGAAACGTTCGGAACAATTCCTCGTGGTATTTCCACTTTCCTTGTATCATCTCGCCGTGGATATAGAGAGATAGGAGATAGACACGGAGAATGAGGCCCCAGGAGAAATTATTCGTCCGTCGAGGTTTTCTCTCGGTGTCTTTCCGGTGGCAAAGCTCAAGAGAAAGAGAAAGACAGAGAAAGATAGTTGAGGAACAAGGGTTGAGGAACAAGGGTTGAGGAACAAGGGTTGAGGAACCAGGGTTGAAGAACCCAGGCAAAAGCCTGTAATATACGCGTTACAGCTCTCGTTGGTAGACTGCATTATACGTGTCTCAGGCGTTTAATTTGACGCTGGTGCGGTTCTTCTTTCGCTCTGGGCTCTCGCACACTCTGATAACAGGCGACACTTACCCACTGGATGTCTGTAAACCGCAGCGAGAGAGAGAGAGAGAGAGAGAGAGAGAGAGAGAGAGAGAAAGAGAGAGAGAGAGAGAGAGAGAGAGAGAGAGAGAGAGGGAGAGAGAGAGAGAGAAGATTCTAAGGAAATGAGGCACTGCGAAGTGACATTGCTCACGTCCCTCGCCGTCCTCGATCAATGTCTTGATCAGGTTAAAGGGGATGAAACTCGTATTGCCGAAGCAACAGCGGAACATCTCGTTTGCCGCGGCGGCACCGAGTGTTGCCACTCGTATGTCACAAATGGCCTAATCCCTCCATCTCTCTGTTCAGATATATATACAGACATATCCCTCTATCCACAGATTGGTAAACGTCCCGTGATCAAACACTCACGCCCTCGACACTATATCGCATGATACTCTGATTAGCTACACCGAGAGATAGGCAATCAGGAAGCAACCGAATTCCAAGCCCACATATATATTATACACACAGACACACACATATATATGGGGCATTCCACGCCAAATCGACCAGCTTTGAACCCGACACCTTTCGATTTGGCCGGAACTTTTTCATCTTTTTCGAACCTTTTGAAAACATTTTTCGGAATTTTTTCAAATTTTTTCACCCAACCGATAAAAAGTTATGCATCTTTCAGAAAAATTGACATTTTATTTTTCAAATATCTATAACTTTTTCAAAAATTGACTTATCGGGACGCTTTTTTTTTTTAAATTTTTGTTTTTAAATGTGCTTTTCAGAAAAAAATAGAAAAAAAAATTATTTGGACATTGGTCCAAAAAAACGTTGAAGATCGCTGCAACGGTTTTTTTTCGAATTTTTGGAGAAAAATAAAAATTTCTCGATGATTGTCATTTTTAATTTTTTTTCTTTTTTTTTAATAGAAACTTTGACATTTTCTGCAAATTCTCTAAAATTTTCAGAGTGGGGTTTTTTCGTTTTTGATTTTTTTTTCTATTTAAAAAAATTATTTTTTTTCAACTCAGCTTATTTCTCATAATACAACTCTGAAGATTTTTAAGGATGTTGAGAGAACCTCAAAGTTCGAGAAAAAAACATTATAAATGAAATAGAAAGTGGTAATCATCGAAAAAAAATTTATTTTCCAAATACTTATAACTTTTTCAAAAATTGTCTTTTCGGGACGTTTTTTTTTTTGAAAATTTTTGTTTTTCAATGTACTTTTCAGAAAAAAATAGAAAAAATATTTGAACCGATCTTTAACGTTTTTTTTTTTTTTTCGAAAAAAAAACTAAAATTTCTCGATGATTGTCATTTTTAATTTTTGTTTTCTTTTTTTTTTAAAGAAACTTTGACATTTTCGGCAAATTCTCTGAAATTTTCAGAGTGGGTTTTTCTGCAAAATTCATAACTTTTTATAGGTTGGGTGAAAAAATTTGAAAAAATTCTGAAGAATGTTTTTGAAAGGGTAGAAAAACATAAAACAGTTTTAGCAAAATCGAAAGGGGTTGGGTTCAAAAGTGGTCGATTTGGCGTGGAATGCCTCATATATAAAAATAATAGAATGGATATTCCACGTCAAATAGACCCAACTTCTGACTTTCACTCTCTCGAATTTCGATCGTGAGTTTTTCCCACTTTTAAATGGATAAGGAAACTAAAAGGACCCCTAATTTCAAACTAATTGTTTATCGTCCTGTTTTTCATTTTTATGGGAATAACTGGCCCAATTTAAGAATTGAATAGAAAAATTAAAGTGCTTCAAAGTGCTTGAATTCGACGAATTTTAGAAAAATATTAAAAACGATTTTAAAATCGCGCAAAAAGTTATTAATCAAATCGAAAATGTTGGATGATTTAACACGGGACATCCCCTAGATAAATATATTGGTGCAACGGTGTCAGTGTCGTCTCCTCTCTGCATTATTGATCCATACTAATCAAACTTGATGGCGAACCCGAGGGATATATCCTCTCGCCATATAAACCCATCATTTTGCCTCCATCTTCTCCCCTCTGGTATCCCATACACATGTTATATAATGCCCTTAAATTACGAGCATCCATTCAATCCAGTTTAATCCTCATATTCACGAGCCATTAGATTACCGCAATCTTATTTCTTCGTATTATTCGTAAAACTTATCGCGCGTTCGTCACAACGATATCTAGACAATAACAATGATCATAAAATATAGTGTTATTTCGTTATATCCAGGAAGAGAAAAGTCATCGAAAAGTATATATTTCATTGTGAGTAATTTCCTAACTGAGCTGCTCAAATATTGTCGTCGCAAGTTAAAGACAAATTCGAGTTCCCAGATTGAAGTAAAACCGTAGTGAGATTTATAGGTAAACAAAAAATCGGTGGGAAAATTGCATCTATTTTTCACTGAAGAAAATTTCTACAGATGATTTGGGCCTTTTTTGTATTGAACTGTGCAAAAATAACTTGAGAACTTTAGATTTGGAAAAACTTCTATGTTTTTGCAAAAAAACATCTGACTGGGCTAAAAAAAATGTATTCAGATTATTTTACGTTTTTAGAAACAATTTTGGTAGGCGGCTTTTTTCTCTCAGGATTTCTTATGACTCACGAACAAAAAAGATTTTTCCTAGCTGCCAAAAATAAAAAATCGTGCCCTTTATTGGAAGATATATTGAAATCTTGAGAGGAGTATTTTGTGATCGGCCGAATAATTTCATCTTGAGGCTTTATCGAGAAAAAATTTCGTTTTATATTTTCCGAAAAACCTAAAATTTGGAATAAGCGGATGGTCGGATACTCGGTAGCTTTGGCGATCTAATGGACCGTGGATACCAAACTGTCGAGAGAGGAGGAGAGAGAAAAAGAAGGTGAAGAAGGAGATAAAATTCAGCTAGCGTGATCAACGGGCCATGAGCATATGGGGCATTCCAGCTATAAGCGAGCGGCCATTACCTCGACATTTTTTTTCGTGACGCCGATTTTTTTTTCAGTTACTTTTCGACAAAAAAAACATACAGATTTCTCAAAAAAAAATTATTTTTCATCCTCTTCCGTTGTAACACCTTTCAAAGTACAATTCTGTTTTTTTCGACAAGAGTGTCCTCCGATTTTTTTCACACATAGAAAAAATTTATACACATAGAAAAAATCGAAAAATGATTTCCCCATGATAGGATAGCGATCAAAAGATGCGGTTTTAAATGTACTTTTTTGTCAACTTATTTGAAAAAAATTGGAGGCTACACTCTTGCCGAACAAAAAATGGTACTTTGAAAGGTGTTAAACCGGAAAAGGATGCAAAATAATTTTTTTATTTATGTGTACATAAATATAATGAACTGTCTTAATAAATAAAAACACATTTTTCAAAGTTTCATACACATAAAAAAAATCTAAAAATTATTTCTCCATGATGGGATAGCGACCAAAAGATGCGGTTTTAAATGTTCTTTTTTGTCAATTTGTTTGAAAAAAATCGGAGGATACACTCTTGTCGAAAAAACCAAAATTGTACTTTGAAAGATGTTGAAACGGAAGAGGATGAAAAATAATATTTTTGAGAAATACGTATGTTTTGCTTCCTCATAAAGGAAGCTTTGTTTTCGTGAAAAAAAAATTTTCGCGATTTTTATGCCAATATGTTCAAAATGTCCTAAAACATCAAGTAATCATATTTAGAAAAAATGTCCGGATGGATGTGTGTGTGTGTGTCCTGAGTTTCAGATGTAAATAATTAATAACTCGAAAACGCTTCAATATATCAAGCTAAAATTTAGTACACTTGTCGAGCACGAATTGCTCTTCATTATGAAAAAAATCTAATTATAACGGGTGTTCCGATTTTTCGACTTTGTTCGTTTTTGCAAGAATAGCGTAAACGCTCTAACCTCTACAATTTTCAAGATGTTGCACTCAAACTTTGTACAGAATTAGTATAGCTATTAAGGTTGTTTGGTATTGAATGCATCGAGGGATTAAAATTTTATGAAATTCTGAATTTATTGAAAAATAGCCTAAACGCTCTAACTTGTGCAACTTTTAAGATATTATACTGAAACTTTGCACAGAGCCAATATAGCTATCGAGGTTGTTCGCTATTAAAATTGGCGAAAATCCAACGAGGGATTAAAATTTTATGCAATTTTTAATTTTTTGAAAAATAGCCTAAACGCTCTGACTTGTGCAATTTTTAAGATATTGCACTGAAACTTTACACAGAGCTAATATAGCTATCGAGGATATTCGTTATTAAATTTGGCGAAAATCGATCGAATGATTGAACTTTTATCAAATTTTTAATTTTTATAAAAGAAGCGTAAACGCTATAATTTTTGAATTTTTTTAGATATTGCAATGAAATTTTGTGAAGAGCCAGTATAGCTATCAATGTTATTCGCTATCAAATTTGGCGAAAATCGATCGAATTTGCACATTGATTACTAATATTTTTCAATAGTTAACAAAGCTTCCTTTATGAGGAAGCCAAATTTGATCGCCATACTGTGTGTTAAAGGAAGCTATGTGAACTATGGATAAAGATGCAGAAGCAATGTGCAAATTTCAAATTGCAGGGTTTTTTTGGTCGAAAAGTAACTGAAAAAAAATCGGCGTCAAGAAAAAAAAAGTCGAAGTAATGGCCGCTCGGTTACAGCTCGAATGCCCCATATATATATACGAGGAGGAAAAGGAAAACAGGCGATCCGCGTAATTCGAAGGGTTGTCGAGGGGGGGGGGGGGAGAGCAGAGAGGATCCTCGTGTCTGTGCGCCGATTGAAACTCATCTTGCGTGAAAGTCCCTTCGAGGTATATCATTCTTGTTGCCGTTATATTGCCGTCGAAGGGTGGAAAAATCGTACGTATCGTCTTCCATATCAGTTTGCAAGGGAGAAACGATGCGATCGTTATCGCTCGATTCCACATCGTTAGATCGTCCTCTTGAGATCTGTATTACGATAAAGAACAAAATTTACTTTTTCTACGTCGTCGAACGGCCCAAACGTTTTTCCAAGTCGATACTCTTCATATTTCAATATTGAATTCAATATTATATGTCCGACATGTATCAATCGCATTTCGGAGAAATGAAAACGATAAAAGCGCTCGAGAAAACTGCCAATAATCAATTGTACACAAAAATTTCAGTTCACCCTCTCTCTCTTTCTCTCTCTCTCTCTCTCTCTCTCCCTTTCTCTCTCTTCGCTCTTTAACTTGAAATTCAAATGTTATATGCCAGAAGTCACGCTCTTTTCACTCGAAGATCTCGTTTCCAGCAACGAGAAAAATTTACCTTCTTATTTCAAATCGTTTCGCGATTTTTACGAAGCGAACTCGAGCTGATGAGGCTCGAAGGAGCGAAGAAAAGAGCCGGTACAGAAGAGGTAAAAGTCCCGACCAAGGAGACGAGGTAAATACAGGAAAAGAGAGGTTTGTAACCTCGAGACGTATCGTCGATTCGCCAGTTCCCGATATTCCAAGTTTTCTCGTTGAGGTTTATGGCCATTTTAATACGGTGCACACTTGAAATCGATCACGACCTCTGCAACTTGCGAGCTATTTATTTTTACCATCTATCCTATAAATGGGGTGAATATAAACCCCACGTTTTTTTTTCTATCGTAAAATTTGCCTTACGGCAATAAAGGGAGTAGATTACCATGAGGCCAATCAGCGATGCCCGAAATTTGTTGTTTTTTTAAAACAATAAACAATAAAATTGTGGCCAGGGTTGCAAATAATGCATTACTTCTTTAAATGCATTTGCATTTTCATTGACCATTAACGTTTAATGGTCATTGGAAATAATTTTCATTAACCATTAAAATTTAATGGTTAATGGTTAATGAAAATTATTCTCATTAACCATTAAAATTTAATGGTTAATGGTTAATGAAAATGCAATTGCATTAAAAAAGTAATGCATTATTTGCAACCCTTCCTATTAGAATGTAGTGTGTAATAGAAAAAATTTCCATTACCCATTGCAATGTAATGTGTAATCGACAAAACTTTGATTGCGATTTTGGGAATGGAAAAATATAGATGAATAAATTATTGCAGTTTTGCATTACATTTTATTGACTTAGGACTTAGATTTTTAGAATTATAATATAGATGCTTTTTAGAATTTAAGGTGAAAATCTAAGTCCTAAGTCAATAAAATGTAATGCAAAATTGCAATAATTTATTTATCTATATTTTTCCATTCCCAAAATTGCAATCAAAGTTTTGTCCATTACACATTACATTGCAATAATAACATAGATGCTTTTCATAATTATAATATAGATGCTTTTGAGAATTTAAGGTACCTGAAAATCTAAGTCCTAAGTCAATAAAAAGTAATGCAAAATTGCAATAATTTATTCATCTATATTTTTCCATTCCCAAAATTGCAATCAAAGTTTTGTCCATAACACATTATATTGCAATAGGTCATGGAAATTTTTTCTATTGCACACTACATTGTAATGGGCAGGGTTGCAAATAATGCATTACTTTTTTTAATGCAATTGCATTTTCATTAACCATTAACATTTAATGGTTAACGGAAATAATTTTAATGGTTAATGAAAATAATATCCATCAATCATCAAATTTTCATGGTTAATGAAAATAATTTTCATTAGCCATTAAAAAAGTAATGGTTAATGCATTACTTTCTCATTAAAAATTTCGCAACCCTGATTGTGGCCATGGTCAATTTTTTTGAAAAATTCAAATAGAATCTCGGATAGATCACACTAAAATAAGAGAAAAATTCCACAGTTATGTTTTATTAAAAATGTATGTTTATTATTTAGAAACATGTATATTAATTCGGGACTAGGAAAATGGAGAGAAAAAATCATATTTTGAAAAATTTGCTTCCTTTTGTTCTTTTCTATTTCATATTTTCAAAAATGTGAATAATTTTGTAAAAATCTTCAATGTACAAAAACGAGAAAGACGCAGAGTGGGAGAAATTGGGGGTGGGAATGAATTGAATCGGTAATAAAAACTCATTTATGAGAAAATTGAATGAAGCGTGAGAGGAAAATGCCTCGGAAAAATCGAAGATGGAAGGCGATAAAAAATATCTGTCTGCCAAAGAGTTGTACGTCTCTCGAGAGCGGCGAGTTTCCTTAGATTCATTTTTTTTTAGGTTCGAGTTTTTTTCATCCCCCCTGTTTTTTGCTTTTGCTTCTTTATTTCTCTATCGTGCGAGCACCTAGTTGTGTTGCCTCGCCAACGAGGAGTCGCTCGTTCGATAAGCGGTATAAGTTTTCCTATTAAAAGTATTACCCCATCGGTGATAACGAGTGCGGAACGCGGTGGGGTGGCACATCTCGAAAATATATATATATGGGGAAAACATATGAGGCGTTCGATCCCAAATCGTATAGTTTGAAAAACTTTTTTTTTTATTTCCTCAATTTTTTTATATTTTTGAGTACCCATCAAAAGACCCTTCCTGTTAAATTTTGAAATTTTTTTGATAACTTATTCAAAAGATATTAAATAAACAAAAAAACTGCTGTTTTTGGTATTTTGGTCATAACTTCTTTGATAATGGTCCGAATTAAGTTTTTTTTTCAAAATTTTTGTTGTTTATTACCTTTTCAGAAAAAAATACAACAAAAATATTCGACGCGTTTTTGAATGAGTTTTTTGAGTTTTAAACTTTGAATCGCCTTTTTAAAAGTGAGTGTCATTTGTTATTTTTTTTTTAATTTTTTGTTTTAAACATCTATCTATTCAACAATTTTGAAGACTAGTCCGATCGTGGGATTTCAATAACTACTATTGTTTTTCGATTTTTGAAAATTAATTTTTTTTTTTCATAAATTATTATGAATACCAATTTTTGTTACTGTATAGTATTTTTTAAATCATTTTGAATTAATTTTAACACTTTTTCATTGTTAACAGATTCTTAAAATTAATAATTAATCGATGAGCAAATAACAACACTTCGAGAATTGTATGAGTGGACATTGAACCTAAATGGTCTACCAAATATTGCTGTCAAATTTCCACCTGAGAAACATTATTTAGATGCAAAAAACGATTTTATTTGCGATACAATACCGCGAAGTCAATCTCAGGGGGACACAAAAATTTCATTTGATTATTCCAATGAGCAACGGAAATATATTGGCAAAGGAATATTCTAATTCAGAAAATGATCATATATGTAAGGTTTTCAAAAAAATACGGAATAAATAAAAACTGTTGTTATTGTTGTTCATAAACAGACTTAACGATTAATTATTAATTTCATGAACCTGTTAACAATGAAAAAGTGTCAAAATTAATTCAAAATGATTTAAAAAATACTATACAATAACAAATATTGGTATTCATAATGATTTATTTGAAAAAAAAAAAATTATTTTCAAAAATCGAAAAAAAATAGTGGTTATTGACATCCCACGATCGGACTAGTCTTAAAAATTATTGAATAGATAGATGTTCAAAGCAAAAAATAAAAATAAAATGAAAAATGACACTCCGCTTTCAAAACACGATTTAAAGTTTAAAACTCAAAAAACTCATTCAAAAACTCGTCGAATATTTTTGTTGTATTTTTTTCTGAAAAAGCCATTTAAAAAAAATTTTGAAAAAGAAACTTTTAATTTGGATCATTATCAAAGAAGTTATGACCAAAATACCAAAAAAAGAGCGGTTTTTTTGTTAATTTAATATCTTTCGAACGGGTAATCAAAAAAATCTCTAAATTTATCCGGGAGGGTCTTTCGATGGGTACTAAAAAATATAAAAAAAATTGAGGAAAAAAAAAGTTTTTCAAACTGTCCGATTTGGGATGGAACGCCCCATATATATGCATATGTGTGTGTGTGAAAATAAATGAAATATCCCAGTCTTTGCAATTCACAACGAATATTGGCGCCGAAGCAATCGGCCAAACTAATATCCGCTTTCTCTTTGTTGCTTCAGTCATTGTCGTTTCATTTTTCATTCGTTACTTTCACCGCCATGAAGAAAATTTCTTCTCGTCGTGTCGCCCGACGAGAAGAAAATTTAATTTTAATTGAAAATTGAACGGTGAATATGAAAACATGGGAAACACGAAAAACTCGATCGCAAAAGCACACGGTGCCATTCATTGTCCGTGACACGTCAATTTTTTCTACCATTGTCAAAATTTTATATGTTCTCCAGTGCTCAAGCGACATTCTCATGAGAAACATTGTATAATGAAGTTTTTCCTTTCGCCTCGTTCTGAGAGCAATTGTGGCGAACTGTTTTCGAAAAAGGTCCCCTCGAGGAGTATATTTATTTTTTTCATTACTGGGAAATTGGAAATTATATTTTCAATCGCATTTTCAGCAGATTTCCAGGAGAATATCGCATTTGACCAGCAGGCGTCAAACTTTTCCAATTTTATGCGAAAATTACTAAATTATTAATTATTATAATATCATTTTAATCACAGAAATATTGTAAATAACATCAGTTGTCCATCGTTGTCTACGAAAAAATTGAAGGTAGAAAATGGTTTTTCATAATCCTCAAAGGGGGACCAAATACTCAAAAAACTAAAAACAGACTATGAAAAAAATGAAAGATCTCAAATGATCTTATCAAATAATAAGAAATTAGAATGAAATTATTAGAATAAATTTAGAACCATCGGAATATTGGAATTCGATTTTAGAAAAATTTAAATCTACAAAAAAATCTACAAGATTTGAAACCTTCGAGTAAACTCTCCGGTCTGCAAATTTGATATTTGCACTCTCACTAAAAAGAAGAGCAAATTGTCACAAGCTCCAAAGAATTTACCATTGAGTAAAGTAATTAAGCGTTTAGTAAATTACCAATTCTTGCAATTTCTGTATAGATTTCCAAAAACACATTTTTCTCATTTATAACAAATCACTGAATGTTATTGTTTTTTTCGCTTCAAAAAATCAAAAATAAAATTCCAAAAGAACATTTAACTAATTTATAATAAATCACTGAATGTTGTCGTATTTTTTCGCTTCAAAAAATCGAAAGAAAAATTTTCACCACGTGCGTGAATGCATCCTGGACAAAGAATACCGAATAATACCAAATAATATCGATACAAATATCGATCTCTCGCGCTATTTACTCACGCCGGTTTCCAACACTGAAAACAAACGTTAGCGGCGAACCGAAAATTCTATCGTAACCAGAAATACCTGCATCGCGACGCGCTCGTATCTCTAATTAATATGCAAATATCGAATGGTCGATATTTCATGCAGAATCCTCTCTTTCTCTCTCTCTCTCTCCTCGTTTCCGCGACGAGGGCGTTATTATTCAATCCAAAATAGCGCGATACACGTTTACTCCGTGGAATGTATAATAGTGCACATTTAATTCATCATTACGTTTGCGCAATTCGTCGAACAATTATTTATTTATTACCTAGTCAGCCACTGTTCCAGCGCATTAGCGTATATTCACCGATGTTATGGGACGTTGTATTTGCAAATCATACTGCGGCCAGCTTGTCCACGTCATTGAATCGCGTATACATTAATCGAAGACGACAAATACAAAGCCACGAAATCCACCGATACTTTTAATATGTATCGCGCGAGAAGGAAAAAAAGCCGCGAAATCAACGAAGTGATTAATGCAACCGCTAATCAATTTGACTCGGGAATATGAGCAATATTTCCGCTACATTAATGAGACCGCGATAGATTTCCCATTCCCTGATTTCCATGGCAATTTCCCTTCAATCGATGTTTCGAGGCCCAAAAAAGAGATGTCCATTCCATTCCATTCTAAGATTTTTTTGAATTTGTTCTTCAAGGACTTCGTTCAAGGGCAAAAGTGTGAAGAAGGGTCTAATAATTTTTTTTCTTTGTTACAATTATTGATAAAGAAATGTCGAAAATATTCCGATGATTCAACGGACATACTTGAAAGGAAAAAATTAAATCTTGCCCTGATATGCTCGTTGATACATTTGGCTCGATAAAGTCTGAGGAATTCGAAATATCAAGACAGGGAAAAATGACGATGACAGATTTTTCTTGCAGCCATGGATTGATATTCAAGGTGAATTTTCTGTTTCAGGATACTCGAATCGAGCATGACGTCACCGGGGGTACTCTGATAGCCGCAAATACTTTGACACTCAGGGCCCTGAAACTCAGTCACACTGGCAGTTACACCTGTCATGTCAGAAACACCGTCAGTGAAACGATGAGTCGTCCAATTGACATTTACATGAAGTGTGAGTATCACTTCGTATTTTTACAATTAAAATTAAAAAAATTCTTGGACCGACTCGTGAAAATATTTAAAAAAAAAACAAATTTCATAAATTGAATTCCACGAGCTAACAGCAAATTCGAAAGCCTCGGTCGACTGTTTATAAAATTTCAGGCCTCGAAAATTTTATGAAAATTGAATAGCCAAGAATTTCAATCATTTTATTAATTTTATTAATAATTTGAATTTTAATAAGTTCCACAAAGATTAGACAACAAAAGGTACCTTACATTATTCTTTGAAAAAATGAATTAAATCAAAATTAATGAATTTTACGAATCCTACAAATTCACCCTCTTAAAATATTTACGACATTTCAAAAAAACGAAGAAGGTGATCAAATTTAGAAACAAACAAATTCATCAGTATATTTTTTCCAACCATATGTTTAATTTTGTTCATAAAAAATGTTGAGCTAACTGATACTGAAATATTTAAAAAAGAAATCATTTCATAAACATCCCTTTAAAGCGAAATTGATTGAAATGGAAAATTCTTCTGGTCATCAGATTTTCAATTAAATTGCCCTTTGATCACTTTAACGATCGAAGAAAAAATCGTTATGTAGTTTATCATGATTATATACAACCGGTGAAAGTTTCCGGACAAAAATTTAACAAGTGACATTTTAAAGAGGATTAATTCGGCTTCATTTCCTGGTTTTTTAATTCTTTTTACAATTCGCTTTTAGATTTGGACTCTATTTTGCAAACAGCTGTTTTTCACCTTTTTCCCCTCTGTCCAGGTGCACCTATCTTCTAGAGGAAATTTTTTAAATACATTTTTACGATTGGATTCATAAAGAGAGAAGTTTCAGCTTCAATTTCCGTTCTTTAAAAACTTTGAGCGATTTTTTTTCCAAAGTTATTCTGTTTTTTGTGAAAAAGGAGGAAATTTGAAAAATCCCGTATAAAATGAAAACAAAGAGGATTCATGAAAAACTTCAGGAAAGCAAAAAGTTGCGCCTGTTTTTGTTGAGTGCAGAGGAATTTTTCAGATTTGTTTTCCTAAATTTTTTTTTCTCATTTTCTAGGTCGGAGCTTCGATTATTCAATTACCATAACTCGAGAACTATGGATTAAATTTCAAGAGGGAAAAATACTTTGTTTTACCATTTTCAACACATTAGATTTTTTTCAAATTTTTTTCCCTAATTTTTTTTCAGCCTCAAAATGAGAAAACAAAATTTTGAAAAAAAAAATCTGAAAAAATTCCTCTGAACTCAACAAAAACAGACGCAACTTTTCGCTCTTCAGAAGTTTTTTATTAATCCTCTTTGTTTTTGTGTTATACTGGATTTTTCAAATTTCCTCTTTCTTCACAAAAAACAGAATAACTTTGGAAAAAAAATCGCTCAAAGTTAAAAAAAAAAGTAAATTGAACCTCAAACTTTCCCCTTTATAAATCCAATCGTAAAAATGTATTTAAAAAATTTCCTCTAGAATATGGGTGCACCTGTATAGAGGGGAAAAAGGCGAAAAACAGCTGTTTTTAAAATAGAGTCCAAATCCAAAAACAATCTGTAAAAATAATTAAAAAATCAGGAAACGAAGCCGAATTCTTCCTTTTTAAAATGCCTTTTATTAAATTAGTCTGCGTTGACTTCCGGCGAATTGGCATTAGAAAAACGTTCCAGACCTTTTTTGAAGTTTTGTCCGGAAACTTTTCGCCGGAAGTGTATTTTCTCAAATGATTTTGTGACACTTTATTTAACGCAGACGCTCCGAGGTGCAGCGCTGGTTTCGAGAAAACGGATATTGTCGCAGCGCCAAATGAGATTTTACGTCTCAGATGTATGGTGGACGCGGAGCCAACCGACACAGTGAGATTTTCATGGACTTACAACGGTTCGAGAGGTGACGTCTCGCCAATACCGAGCACGAGGGCGCAAAACAAGGGTCTGATCAGCGTTCTCGAGTACGTACCAACGACCGATGGGGATTACGGAACTTTGGCCTGTTGGGCGAGCAACAGCGTCGGTAGACAAAGAACACCGTGTACGTTCAACGTCGTGCCAGCTCGTGAGTCCCCAAGGGTGTTTCTTTCTCTTTTTTTTTCTTCTTGCATTCTCCGATTCCACACACACACACACAATACACGATACTTGACATCCCTTCGTATCTCCTTTTTCCTCTCTCCATTGGTTTTCCAATGGTTTCCCACTCAAACATTTTCAATTTTCTCAATTTTTTGCAGCTTCTGTAATTCTTCACCAGTCAGAGTCGTCAAGCTCCCATAATTAATTTTTCTGTGCAATATGCGAAGAAGCTTTGACTGCAAGCTTATTCGCAAAGAAAATCAATTTTTTATTCCATTCAAAATCAGTCGTTCCGAGAGATTTTTTAATTCCACAATCTTATAATCGGTGTTGTGAAAATAGTCATGTAAAAGTAATGCATTACCCATTACTTTAAGCAAAGTGTATTGGACAAGTTTTCCATTACAATTTCAATTTCAATTACAATTTCATCCATTACACATTACTTTTTTTATTTGTAATGGGACTTGCATCCATTACACGTTACTTTTTTTTATTTGTAATGGGACATGCATCCATTACTAATTACTTTTTTATTTGTAATGGAACATGCATACATTACACATTACTTTTTGTATTTGTAATGGCACATGCATCCATTACACATTACTTTTTTTTATTTGTAATGGGACATGCATCCATTACACATTAATTTTGTATTTTCTAATGGTGCACTTATCCATTTCACATTATGCAGTGTAATGGGTAATAAGTACGGTAATGCATTATTTACAATTCTGCTTTTAATATTCCAATGATGGATGTCACTGTTGAGAATCATGATTGGAGATTGTCATCGATATTTTTGAAAGTGAGAAAAAAAATAAACGAAAAACTCGATGACGTGAGTTCTCTGTACGTTGAAGTAGACCGTTTCGATCTTCCCCAGGCATTTATTTACAACGCTGAATTTACAGCTTCGACGATCGATTTACGACTCTCGAATAGCTCGTAACGACTTTGCCAGAAACGCGTATATCCACTGTAGCGAAATATACGCTCGGATACATCAGAAGAGAGAGAGAGAGAGAGAGAGTCATGGAGAAACCTAGCTCTTTGAAATTAGCGTACGGATAATTTGAGCAAAGTCGACTACACATTAATCAGTCGGATGCTAACGCTAAGCGCATTAACCGAATGCATAGTCTATTACATGGTTCAAAGGGATGGAATAATATCCATTGAAGATTTTCGAAGGATCGGTTAACGTGACTATTATGCTAGAATTATTTCCAGGGTCAGTCGTCATTGCGCCAATGAGTTTGAAGGAATTATAATTATTATCAATCCTCTTGAATTCAATGCAATAAAAAAATCATTCTTCTCGAAGTAATGGATCATTTTGTATCAATTATATCAAAATAAAACGATTAATTATCAATTGTTAATCAAAATAATCAATTATCAAATCAAATTACATTCAAATAACATTTGTTCACTTGTTCCAATTTTATTAACAATAAAGTATACTTTTGATGGGAGGTCCATTGATGAATGATAAAAAAAAATTAAAAATTCGCACTCAGCTTCCTCATTTGTATTCTATCGTTCGTCAAGCCAATTTCATTGCACCAAGAAAAGTGATTTATTTACTTCGAGTAAATTGATTGGAAATTAATAAATTTTCATCAAATATCGACTCATTGGACTATTTATCAGGCTGATATTCAAATAAATGAACACAATTCGTTTGAATTAAATAAATCTTTTTTCTGGCTATTCTTCAAGTTTCCCCATGCGAGTAAATCAACAATGGCTTCTTCGATGGAAAGCTCGACAAACGGCAAAAAGAAATCCGGGACTTTTGCTACATTTTCAATAAACTGTCATAAAAATATCGAAATAAAAATGGGTACGTAAACGCTTCCTTCACACGGATGCAGAAAGTAGAGAGTAAACGAAGAGTTGGTAAATTTTATCCTTTTCGTTAATTATCACGAAGAAGTCATCGAATGTCTAGTGTTTTGCTCTCGAGACTTCAGCTTCTTTTGCACCAAGGAGACCTCAGAGTGCTACTCACAGAGTAGATTTTTTGGCCCCAACTCTCGTCACTTCTGAACTGGTTTATACGCGAATTGGACCAAGACACTTGGATCGTTACACCGTAGTTGTAATACAGGCGAGTTCGTAATACTCCATTTAATCAGGCAGAACCAACTTGCTCGAAAGACTCTTTCTTGGTCTAGCATTGGTCCTGTTACAAAATCGTTCTCCACTCCATCTCTCTCTCTCTCTCTCCCTTTCTGTCTTCCTGTTTCTCTGTGCCCTACTTGCGCACACCAATTGCCCATTTTCTCGGGGTATTTGTCGATAAACTCTCGTCGATGCTTATACGTATAACACACAAACAACTCGCCGATTTTCCTCGTGCCATTCTGAAGGGCTGCAAAGCTACACACACACACACAAACACAGCAGTCTGAGGAGTCCCTCTCGTCCATCCGCGCGGCGACTCAAGTGGTTTGCTCTCGAGATCTCAGAGTGGGCAAATGCTGAGTGGCCTCGCACCGCGAGTGCCTCGGCAAAATCAGACGGAAGTTCTCGTTTTCTCTCCCTCTCTCTCTCTCTCTCTCTCTCTCTCTCTCTCTCTTTTCCCTCTTTCTCTTATGGCTTTGAACTGCCTCCTAATATTCTCTCCGTTTCTCTTTTGCCCCTTCGAATATACCTCAAGCATCGCCTCTCACATCGCCATTCTATTTTCGGAATTTACCGCGGCCCCAGCTACGATTCATTATTAAACAATGAAGCAAACACGAGAACTGGGAAATTCCGAGAGAGAGAGAGAGAGAGAGAGAGGGCGATGAAGAGCAGAGTCTGAGAAATTTTTGCCAATTTGAACTTTAACTTCCGGTTGAGTAGGATAAATTTAAAATTTTGCCTGAGGAAATGAGCTGTAGAGCAATTAACATGAAGGAATTAAAAAAAAGACCTTGTTTGCACAAGACCAAGACCGATCCGGAAAATTGTTTACTTGCGTTATCGTTCGGGAAGAAATACTTTCATCTCGTGCGCCTTTTCCTGTAACTTCAAACAGCTTTTGTTCAATCCACGTACCGAAGTGTTTCATTTTGCTCACGCTTTTTTTTTTATTAAAAAATGGTTAAATATTCAAAAAAGTTCTTCGTGCAATTTATAATAATTACGAATGAATATTATATCAATTTTGATATTTTTATTTTTATTTTAATTACATATTTCTATAGAATTTTGGCATTTCAAAGTGTCGCTTTTGAAGAACACTCGGTATTTTTTTTTATTCAGTTAATTTCAGCAAAGTATTTATCGAAAACAACTTTATCAAAAATATTTTAAAAAATCAGACAAATTTTGTTATTGTATTAATCAGAGCTGGGCAGTACTTGGAAGTACTCAGTACTTGAAAAGTACTTCAAGTATTGTACTTGAAAATTTCAAGTACTTTTCTGTACTTGAAGTACTTTTTTCAAGTACTTTTGAATGTGTCTTGCTAATGGTTGCATATGCAAAGCCTTTGAATATGGGTCATTCCATGTCATATCGACCAATATTTGGAATCGACCCCTTTCAATTTCGATGAAATTTGGTCAGAAGTTTTCTTTTATCATAAAACAAAGTTCTATCAAAGGAAAAAAATTAATTTTTTTTTTCGAAATCTCAAAATTTCACCATTTTTTCATGTTTATTTTTTAAATATTTCGAAAACTATCATAGTTACGAAAAAATCGTTCTGGGTTCGTCTTAAAGAGTATACTTGGGGCTACAAAAAAAATATTCCGAAACAAATTTTTGAAAAATGATGAATTTTGAGAATTTTTTAGAATCGTGAAAATCCACGATCAACATTAAATTTTTGGTTTTATTTTTTTATATAACACCTTGTACTCATATTAAAAGATACTGAAATTTTCAGGAATGTGTTTTTTTTTGTTTCAAAAATATGAATTTTTGAATGTTGGTAAAACGTTTTGCTTACCTCTAAGTTAAGTGAAGTTGATCAATCATGTAATTTTGACTGCTGAAAATTACAAAATGACATGATTGTTCAACTTTAAAAAATTCATATTTTTGAAAAAAAAACACCTTTCTGAAGATCTTTCGGGATTTTAAAAAATTGAAAATTCTCCAAATCCATCATTTTTCAAAAATTCTTGTCGGAATATTTTTTTTTCGTAGCCTTAAGGATACTCTTCAAGACGAAACAAACGATTTTTCATAACTAACATAGTTTTCAAGATATTTAGAACAAAAAATTGAAAAATGGTTAAATTTTGAATTTCGCATAACTTTTGAAAAAAAATAATTAATTTGTTTTCCTCAGTAGAACTTGGTTTTATGATAAAACAAGACTTCTGACCAAATAGTACTTGATTTTTTCAAGTACTTGCAAGTAACAAGTACTTTGTACTTCAAGTACCACCGGCACTTGATACTTCAAGTATATACGGTACTTTGTACTTGATACTTGAAGTACTTGCAAGTACTTTGCCCAACTCTGGTATTAATTTATTTTCTGATCGATCGAAGAAATTCTTTGAATTTCCGGATTGCAAAGTAATTTTGCAACCAGGATCTCTCGGAACTCAATCTATAAACTACTACCACAAGCTAGAGTGTATTCCCATAGAAATATCGAATTTATAACTGCCGATCGTACGGGGGTTATTGAAAAAAAAAAATCTTCTCGGTTCACCGATGGTTGACGATAAAAAAAAACAATAAACTGCAGCGTTATCAAGGACTCTTAATTTTTTTCCATGCAACGATATTGCTTTTTCGAGTTACGTGAGCGATAGAACGAGAAGCTATATTCGCGATTGATCGATTCAACCCGAATGATTTATGACACGGAGATTCTCACATTGGAAAAAAAGTAAAAAAATAAAATAAAAAGGCTACCAGTCGCAAGCTTCGTCGTGCGTACAATAAATGACGTATGTGATACGTCGAAGCTTTTTTCGTTCGTGCAACGTGAGAGTATTAAACTGCAAGAAACGTTTGTAATTTTTTACCAATCGCAATAGTCATTTCAACCGTAGCATAGATCATATCCAATGCTCTTTTTTATTTTCAATTCATTTTCCTGCTTCACCCACCTACATTCCTTGTCATGTCTAGAACAGAATAATGCGAATGAAGTACACGGAAAAAAAGAAACAGCGGAAACCAGCATAAACTGGATACAAAAAAGGGTGACATATTTAATTTTACAGTAGAACGACTTTTAGAATGACTTTTTCTGTACACACTGAAATTTTGACAGTGTACACTGGCTTAATTATAATTTGGTATGTGAATAAATCAGTGTTTTCAGTAAAAAATGTCTACTGTAGAATTTAAATGAGATCACTGATTTTTTTTTTCTATACGTAAACTGCAAGGATTACAATGTACACTATATTGGACATCGAGTGATTCATTCAATTTTACAGTGTAACGCAGTAAATTCACTCTTCTTTCGCCAATTCATGCCATTATTTGTACTTGTTGAGGTTTTGACAGTGTACAATGGCTTAATTACATTTTGGTATGTGAATAAAGCGGTGTTTTCAGTAAAAAATGTCTACTTTAGAATTTAAATGAGATCACTGATTTTTTTTTCCTACACGTAAACTGCAAGGGTTACAATGTAAACATCGAGTGGTCTACAAATTTTACAGTGTAACGCTATAAATTCACTCTTCTTTCGACTATTCATGACATTATTTGTGCTTGCTGAAGTTTTGACAGTGTCCAATGACTTAAGGATGTTGAGTCCCTGTGAAACTTGTTAATGTTGATTGCTCAATAAATAGCTTCTTAAGGGGGTGTTCTAGTGTAGAAGGCCAAAATTTAGGGATTTTTCAACATGCTATGAAAAAAAAAACTAAACATGTTTTTGCATTCATTTTTTCACCACATATTTATTGATTCTTCAACATTCTACAAAAAAATTGGCGAAAAAAAAATCCAATATCTTCACAGATACCGGCTGTACTCACATAGTACACATACTTACATTTTCTCACTAATTACTGCTATCACTCCGTTAATATTTGGAATTTTTTAATTTCCTTTAGAGGGTATATTCTTGAGACATCAAACACTGAAAATATGCAGGAAAAAATTGATTTTTTCAAAATTCTACACTAGAACACCCCCTTAATCGTCGTCAAATTTTTACACGACCTCCTGAATACTTCATGTAAAAAAATACCAAATTTTCAGAATTCTATCATCATTACTTCAACCTCCTTAAGGGTTAAAATGAAAAATGATGAGAAAATTATGAAAATTTGGTATGTTTTTGTATGAAGTATTTAAGAGGTCGTGTAAAAATTTCACGACGATTAGGAAGCTCGTTATTCAATAATTAACATTTTGTTAAAAACAATTTTTTAAACAAATCAAAAAAATATTTATCAATAAACTTCGTTTTGTTTCCGTTGCTTTCATTATATTGAAGATATAAAAAAATTGAGAGGTAAAAAAAAACTTATCGCAAAATTATACCAGTTTCCATAAAACTACATTTAATTTAATTTAATTTGTTAATGTTAATTGTCCGATAACGAGCTTCCTAATCGTCGTGCAAGTTTTACACGACCTCTTAAATACTTCATCCAAAAACATACCAAATTTTCAGAATTTTCTCATCATTTGCGATTTGGGACTCAACATCCTTAATTAAAATTTGCTATGTGAATGAATCAGTGTTTTCAGTAAAAAAAATTCTGCTTACTTTGAGCTCACTGCATTTTGAGTAGTATATTTCAGCAAATATCGCTGTGCAATTACTCGAGTCCAATGCGAACTGTTTGACCCCTATATTTTTTAACGTTTCTTTTTTTTCGTGTAATCGACTAATGTCGCAGAAATGAGGATGAGTGTGTGAAACGTGAATTTTCATCGCCCAGCGAGTATTCGCCAGCGAAAATAAGGGAAAAATAATCGTTTCAGAAACTCCACAACGTCCGATCGACTGTTCGGTGCACAATGACAGCAGTGACCTTGAGGTGAATTGCGTGCCTGGCTCGGACGGCGGTTTGCCCCAACATTTTTTGCTCGAAGTACGCAGCAGCAATCACGAGAGCGAGGACATTCTCTTGACATCGCGGACACTGCAAACGCCGCAGAGCGATCAGGGAACGGTGGGTGAATCACCGCCGATCTATCAGGAGAGAAATCCACGACCGATATTTCATCTCCATGATCTCGAGCCCGGTTACGATTACAACATCGCGATCTACGCAGTGAACGGACGTGGCAAAAGCGAGCCAGCGATGCTGAGAAATCTACGAGTTTCCGAAACATTGGGCAACAAACTCGAGAGATCCGGTGGTTTTGTCCTCAAGGATCTTCGGAGTGTCATTCCACAGGCTAATTCGGAAAACATGATTATGATCCTCGGCGTCATAGGTTTGTACAATTTACCTAAAATTTTATGTAAAATGTTCCCCATTTCCGTTCAATCATCCATTTCCAGAGTTGGACAAAGTACTTGCAAGTACTTCAAGTATCAAGTACAAAGTACCGTAGGTACTTGAAGTACAGAGTACTTGTTACTTGCAAGTACTCATCAAAACGAGTACTTGAAATATAAGTACTTGAAAAAATCAAGTACCAGTATCAAGTACTTGAAAAATCAAGTACCAGTATCAAGTACTTGAAAAAATCAAGTACCAGTATCAAGTACTTGAAAAAATCAAGTACCAGTATCAAGTACTTTTCTAGTTTTCGGGTACGTCTCATAAATTCTGGTACTCGGGTCATTCCATGTCAAATCGATCAAGAGTTGGAATCGACCACTTTCAATTTCGATGAAATTTGGTCAGAAGTTTTGTTTTGTCATAAAACCAAGTTCTACCAAGGAAAAAAAATTAATTTTTTTTTTCAAAAGTTATGCAAAATATAAAATTTAACCATTTTTCATATTTTTTTTCTAAATATCTTGAAAACTATGATAGTTATGAAAAATCATTTGCTTCGTCTTGAAAAGTATACTTGGGGCTACGAAAAAAAAAATATTCCGACAAAAATTTTTTGAAAAATGATGAATTTGGAGAATTTTGAATTTTTTAAATCCGTGAAAATCCACAATTAACATCGAATTTTTTGTTCAATTTTTAAAATATAATAGTTTGTAGTGATTTGAAAAGATCCTGAAAGATTTTCAGAAAGATGTTTTTTTTTTCAAAAATATGAATTTTTTTAAGTTGAGCAATCATGTAATTTTGTAATTTTCAGCCGTCAAAATTACATGATTGATCAACTTCACTTAACTTAGAGGTAAACAAAAAGTTTTACCAAAATTCAAAAATTCATATTTTTGAAACAAAAAAAAACACATTTCTGAAAATTTCAGAATCTTTTAATATCAGTACAAGGTGTTATATAAAAAAATAAAACCAAAAATTTAATGTTGATCGTGGATTTTCACGATTTTGAAAAATTCTCGAAATTCATCATTTTTCAACAATTTGTTTCGGAATATGTTTTTGCAGCCCCAAGTATACTCTTTAAGACGAACCCAGAACGATTTTTTCTCAACTATAATAGTTTTCGAAATATTTAAAAAATAAACTTGAAAAAATGGCGAAATTTTGAATTTTCGAAAAAAAATTTTAACTGTTTTCCTTTGTTAGAACTTTGTTTTATGACAAAAGAAAACTTCTGACCAAATTTCATCAAAATTGAAATGGGTCGTTTGAATGAAAATAGACTTCGGGGTCCCAGGTCAAACGGGAATTGTGCACCTTGTACGTATAAATGCAGAGCAGTAGCACTATACATATATATACATATGTATATGGGGCATTCCATGTCAAATCAACCACCTTTAAACCCGACCCCTTTCGATTTGGCTGAAATTTCGTTTTCCTTTTCTATCCCATTAAAAACATTTTTCAAGAAATTTTCAAATTTTTTTACCCAACAAATAAAGAAAAAATTTCGTCAAGCAGCTGTAAGTTCTTCAAAAATAGACTAGTTTAGACGTTTTTTTCAACATTTTCGTCTTTAAATGTACTTCCCGAAAAAAATACTCGAAAATATTCACAAAATACCACTCTGGAAATTTTTGAGGATTTATAAAGGACCTCGGAGTTTGAAAAATTGAGAAAAAAAAATTGAAAGTGGTAATCCTCGAAAAAATTTTGATTTCTTTTAAAAAAAGTGAAAAAAAAAATAAGGAAATGTCGGCCGACTCCATGTTGAGCGGCATTTTTTCCGGAATTGATCAAAGTATTTTTTGAGTGAAAACACAAATTTAATAATGGTGAACTTCGAGACAAAGATGATTTTTCTCGAAACAGTAAAATTTCATAGATTTTGATATCTTAAAATTTTGTGCATTCTTTTCGGAAAGTACATTTAAAGACGAAAAACAAGTTATAGCTATATGAAAAAAAAAAATTATTCGGTTGGGTAAAAAAATTTTAACATTTTCTGAAAAATGTTATCAATGGGCTAAAAAAGGAACAAAAAAATTCAGCCAAAGCGAAAGAGATCGAGTTTGAAAGTGGTCGATTTGACGTGGAATTAGCCATATACATATATTCTTGGTTTTCCCACGGCTCCTTATCTGCATTGACTTTCTCTCTCTTTCTCTTACGTTTTCGCCATGTATATAAGTCTCTCATCTCATCGGTCTATGAGAACGATACAGTAAATGCATATTCGACGAGGAAACGAGAACCGAAGCGAAGAGCTTGCATCGGTCTCCTATATGCCACACATATATATATATATATATGGATAGGTACATAGAAAGTCCTGTGTGCCCCCATCGTTCCTTGCTCCGGTTATATTACAGTACTTTAAGGTACATAGGAAGAGGGAAGAGATGAATATTCTTCACTTCCTCATACAACTTCGCTGAACGAGGTTGCTTCCGTTTCGAGACGAAGAAGAGAAAAATAGTGCGAGAGAGGGAAAAAAGCACGCACTGGGAAATATACGGAGGAATACTTGCGCCTCCGCGAAAGTCTATCCGTTCTGAATAACGGTTGAATCGCGTCGAATCGAGTTCTCTCCGTGCTCGAGAGTGCGGCAAGAATGGTAAAGAGAGGATAAAAAAAGTAGTTCCCGTATATACTGCTCTTCTTTGATATAGAAGCTCTAACGTCGCGATCCGAAATCTCCGAAACGCCGAGAGAGATCTCTCGCGATATGAAGGACACTTGTCCGCTCTACATCGGTATCACGCGTACCTTCTATAATATATATATCAAAGATCGGCAGTGATGATATTTTCAGGCGCATTTTCGGAAAATATTATTAATTTTTTGAAAATTTTGTTGTTGTTTGTTTGTCGGAAAATATAATCAATTTTTTGAAAATTAATAATTTTGAAATATAAATTTTCAATTACCCGATGATGGTTAATGGAAAAAAATAAATTTCCAATTATCCAAATAATCGGTAATTGATCGAAAAATAATATCAATTACTCAGAAAATGGGTAATTGGTTTGAAAATATTTCCAATTATCCGAACGATCGGTAATTGGTAAAAAAAATAATATCAATCAATCGGAAAATGGGTAATTGGTATGAAAATATTCTCAATCATCCGAAAAATCGGTAATCGGTAAAAAAAATAATATCAAAATCAATCAGAAAAATGGGGAATTGGTATGAAAATATTTTCAATTATTCGAATAATCGTTAATTAGTCGAAAAATAATATCATTTTTTTCAGAAAAATGGGTAATTGGTATGAAAATATTCTCAATCATCCGAATGATCGGTAATTGGTAGAAAAATAATATCAATTTTTTAGAAAAAACTTCATGATTTATTAAAAATCGGAGTGATAAGCGATATGTAGAGATATATAGAGGTATATACAGGCATATACAGTCATCTATCGGCATATAAAGATATTTGCAGGCATATACAGGCATATAAAGGAAGATAGACATACAGAGAGATGTAGATATGTATATATCTCTATATATCCCTATAACTCCTATTTTTTCAAAAACACTTTTTCAATAAATTATTAATTTTTTCTAGGAAATTGAAAATATTTTCAACCCAATTACCCATTTTTCCGATAAATTTATATTGTTTTGCTACCAATTACCGATTATTCGGGTAATTGAGAATATTTTCAGACGAATTATCAATTTTTCTGAAAAATTGATATTATTTTTCGACCAATTACCGAGTATTCGAATAATTGAAAATATTTTCAAATCAATTACCCATTTTATGATTAATTGATATTATTTTCTTACCAATTACCGATTATTCGGATAATTGAAAATATTGGTAAACCAATTACCCATTTTCTGAGTAATTGATATTATTTTTCGACCAATTACTGATCAGTTGGATAATTGAAAATACAATTTCGGATAGTTTCAATTTTTCCATCAATTGGTGTTGTATCTTTTAAAATTATCGATTTTTCATCAATTGGAAAAGGGAAAATCGTAACTTTTTTCTTGCCGGTCCCTGATATTTATGCATGTATATATGTAATTTCGCGCGTATAAGATTCCTGAATGCAATGAAAATTGTAAAAAAAATCTCGCAAAATCTTCGATGCGGCAAATTCGTTGTGCAACCATGCCCAATATTTCTTTTCATTTGTTGGCAATGATGAATCGTATTTATCGTCGATTTTTTTTTAAGCCCCAATGTTTGAAATACGATGTTATCCCGGGCGAAAATAAATAGTGAGTAGCTCTTTTCAGTAGTACAAACGCTCGTTGGTCAGACGCGCTTCGCGGCGTAACGATTGAGTGCGAATCGCGATTTTCAGTAGTACGAACATCGCTTTGGTCCGACGGACTTCAGGGAACAGATGAAGCTGCGAATAAATGGAGACAAAAAACGGAGAAAAATATTCACTTTCAGTAGAACAAGCTTCATCATACGCGTCTCGTGGCGAACAGATGAAGTGAATCGCTGTTTTCAGTAGTACAAAGGTTCATTGGTCGGACAATCATCGAACGTACAGACCAAAGTGCGATTTTCAGTATTCTGAAAACTCGATGGTAAAAAATTCTGTGAGGCGCACGAATGAAGAGCAAATAACGATATTCAGTAGTACAAGCGTTCGCGGGTCAGACCCAATCCGTGGTGTACGGATCAACATGCAAATCGTGAATTTCAGTAGTATAAACTTTGTGCTGATCTGCCACACTTTAAGGCATGGATGAGGAACGAATCGTCACTTTAAGTAGTACAAACGTTAAGTAAGTCATACTTATTTCAACGAGACCAGATAAACAGTGAATCGCCATTTTCATGAGTAGGATCAGGAATTCCAGTCAATCAGGAATTTTACAAGGCACAGAGACGAAAAGTTATTAAGGATTTTCAGTAGTAACAACAGCTCGTTGTTCAGACATTTTCGGCGAGGAACACATTAAGATCCAAGTCGCAGTTTTCAGTAGTACAAACACTCGTTGGTCAGACCTCCATCGTGGAGCACACATAAATCTTTATTTGTGCACCACAATGGAGGTCTGACCAACGACTGTTTGTACTACTGAAAACTGCGACTACAAACTGCGATCGCAGTAGTACAAACGCGCATTGGTCAGACGAACCTCAATAATTCGAGAATCCGGCGAATTTATCTTTATTCAACGCGCGTAATTTTTTTGATAAGCATTTTCATCCTCAAAAGGATTCGGAGAGAAGAACGTGACGTTCATTTTTCCAATTTCACCGATCGATCTTGCTTAATTCGATGACGAGGACGTTAATTCTCGAATTATTGTGGCCCGTCTGACTAATGAGCGTTTGTACTACTGCAATCGCAGCTAATAATTGCAGTTTTCAGTAGTTTAAACACTTGTTGGTCAGACCTAGATCGTGGTGAATAAATAAAAATTTATTTATGCACCACGATAGAGGTCTGACCAACGAGTGTTTTTACCACTGAAAACTGCGACTATAAGCTGCGATCGCAGTAGTACAAACGCTCATTGGTCAGACGGGCTACAATAATTCGAGAATTCGGTGAATTTATTTTTATTTAAGGGGGGAAACCCATATAAATGGTCGAAGATAACGAGGAATTTCGGGATTTTTTTCCAACTCAACTACCGGACCAATCGTTTTCAACTTTGGAAGCTATTTTTTGTATATTCGAAGACTTGAAAAACATTTTTTCAAATCGAAAATAAGTATTCATCAGCAGCCTGCAACCAATCGTTGCTGAACGATTTTTTTTCGCGATGTCGAATTGCGGCAGCTGTAGTTTTTTTGTTTTTCATTCGAAACAAAAAAAAATCAGAAACCTTTACATTCTATATGAAAGTACGCTGTCCATAAACCAAGAAAAAGTTTCAAAAGGTGAATATTGTAATAATGGCGACACTCGGAAAAAAAAGATCGAATTTTCATAGAACATTTTTATGCGAAAAATGATTGTTAAATTAATTTTTTTTCTTAATGGAGGTTTATTGACGAGGGTTTGTAATTATGTGTCTAAAAATATTTGGTGGAAACGAATCGGATGAATAGTTTTTTTTTATCGCTGCCGCAAATTGCGAAAATGAAGTTTCGAGTAAATCGCCTTTTAAAGTTACTCAAAGTCCCTGATAGCTTAAAAAAATGTTTTTCAAGTCTTCGAATGTACAATGAAATAGCCTCCAAAGTTGGAAATGATTGGTCCAGTAGTTGCGTTGGAAAAAAATCCCGGAATTCCTCGTCATCTTCGACCATTTATATGGGTTTTCCCCTTAACGCGCGAACTTTTTTGGATAAGAATTTTCATCCTGAAAAAGAGTCAGAGAGAAGAACGTTCATTTTTCGAATTTCACCGATCGATCTCGCCTAACTCGAGAACGAGACAGAACTCAGGTTCTATTGAGCTGCGTGACTGAGAGAAATTTCAATATCACGATTTCCAACAAAAGGGTGTAAAAAAAAGCGTAAAATTTGCGAGAGGAAAAATCAATGGCGAAAAGGAGGGATACGGTAAAGGAGAGCGAGGCAAGGAGAGGCAACTCGAAACGTGAGAGCTGAACGAGCTCGTCGATTAATCCTCTTTGTCATTTTAATTGAGACCGATGCGTGTCACCCGAGCGTGGTCACGTTGTCAATCGTTATTGGGAACGGTTATCCATTTATAGAGAACGGCACACGCACACGCAAGACAGACTATGTATGAAAGCCCGAGCGATAGAGCATCAGAGGCCGCGAATCCTCCATCACCGGCACTTTCCCAGTCTCTTTCGTGGCTCAATCCCCAATATGCATACATGTATATATTAGGGTGATCCTTATTTCGGGCTCGGACGAATTTTTTTTCAGACGCCCCCCCAAATCGACTGCAAATAATTCGAAAACAATACCCTAATTTTTTCAGATTTTTATCTAAATTCTAACCCCTCCCACCAAGAGGGTAGATTTCCCCATTTGAAATACAAGTATTTCGGCCATATTCTCAGGATATATTTTATTCTAAGTGTAAAAATTTTTTTAAAAATCTGTAACTGCACGATTTTAATGTTCATTGGTAGAACCATTTGAGGAAAAATTCACATTATCATACGGGTCAATCTCGACGAATTGCAATTCATCCAAAATTCTAATACGAGCCAATCTAGATGGATTGCAATTCGTCTAGATTTACCTATATGATAATGTAAATTATTACTCTAAAATCGTGCAGTTATAGAATTTAAAAAAAATTATCACACTTAAAATAAAATATATCCTGAGAATATGGCCGAAACAGGTGTATTTCAAATAGGGAAATCTACCCTCTTGGTGGGAGGGGTTAGACTCTGGCTAAAAATCTGAAAAATTAGGGTATTGTTTTTGAATTATTTGGAGTCGATTTGGGGGGCATTTGATGGAAAATTCGTCCGAGCTCTAAATAAGGACCACCCTAGTGTATATGCGTATGAATGTATACAATATGTATATCGCCATATCGCTCAATGCTTTTCCCTCTGCTGCCCCCCGCCCGACGCTCGTGTGTGTCTATGCAATCCCGCACTCTCGTTTCATCAATGATAATTGAAATTCGAGCATCGAGAGAGCGTAACGCAATGTTTATGCAATAACGCGCCGGCGGCGAGGTATCCTCTCTTGGCACATCGTGATATTCTCCCAAAATCCGCATACGCACCTATCAATCAAAAGTATCTTTGATCGAATGTACCATTGCGTTTAGTTTTATTCTCTTTTTTTTCCACCTACTCCGATTTTATACCACAATCATTTTTATAACGATATATAAAAGTGACGAGCGGACCATTCACGTTTTATAAATCCGAACGAAAAGAATTTATCAAACGCGAAATAAAGTCGAACGAGACGAAATTTATGATACGTGATTATTCAAAAAGTAAATGATTTTATTATTTCAACAAAAAATTAGTTTTGCAAATTTTTATTTCGGTTACTAACGAATTTGATTGGTTTTTTTTTCTTCATTTTTTGAAGTACAATTATTGAAGTGAATTAAATAATTTCTGGAGCGAAAAAATTCATCATATTCAAACTTCAAACCAGATTTACTCACAATTTTTAAACAACATTCGTGCGTTTGTAAATTTCTGTTTCATTCTCTCATTATGGTTTTATTGCATTTTCTCCACTTTTCGGAGGGTTCTCTTGTAATTCTGACCACGAATTTCATCGCACGAGTTTCCGGCGCAGCCAGATATGAATGTAAAGATTGTATGGACGGTGAACTCCTCCACGTTCACCTCTCGGTTCCTCTGGCTCCGTTTTTTTTCAAGCCCGTTACAAGTTTGTTGTTTTTTGCCGCAGATCGACGAATTCGTGCGGAAGTGGATGCAGAATTCTCAGTCCACAACGTTGTATACATTTTTACTCCATTGTTTCGCTACTTCTTGTTTATTTTTCACACGTTGTTTTTTTTAACGCATGGCGATGGAATATCGTCGGGAATAGGCGACGATCGGGCATCCGAACCGAATAGCGCTCGTATACATGCACTGTATATAGATGCAATATAATCCGCATAAGAGAATATAAAAATTCGAAATTTCGCTCAGTCAAAAGTTTGGAAACACTCGCCCGATTCCACGCCACACAAAAAGTTTCACTGCTCTCTTAAAAATAAAGATATTTCATTTCGTCAAGCAGCGTTTCAAAGGAGACATATTCAGCTTCATTTCGCTTTTTCCAAAAAATTTTTGCGATTTTTTTCTAACCCGGTACGCGCCCTTTGAAACATGGTCGTTTTTCCGCTTTTTTTTTGGCATTGTACTTTTGGCATATGACCGATGCAAATTTTGTTCGACTGTTTTTCCCATGAAAAACTTGTGGCGGGGAATATTGGCTTCAATTTCGCTTTTTCAAAAGTTTCGTACGATTTTTTATCGCAAAAATATTCAATTTTTTGCAAAAAACGACCATATTTATAAAATTTAACCTAACTCTAAAACTACTGAGTTTTCGTGAAATCACCAAGAGGGTAAAAAGTTGCATACAATCATTCTGGATTTAATAAAATTTTTGCAGATTTTTTTACGAAATTTTTTTTTTTTCTAATTTTTCCTGTAAACGAGATATTTTTTTATCTCAAACAATCGCGTCTCTTACCTCATCTACACGGTTTTTTAATCGAAAAACCGCATCCGCATGGCTTTTTCATGGAGAAACTCGTGTAGATGAGGTAAGAGACTTGATTGTTTAAGATAAAAAAATATCTCGTTGACAGGAAAAAGTTTCGAGAAAAAAAAAATTTGAAAAAAATTCTTAAAAAAATTTCATTGAATCCAGAATAACTGTATGCAACTTTTTGCCATCCTAGTGATTTCACGGAAACCCAGTAGTTTTAGAATTACGTTACATTTTATAAATATGGTCGTTTTTTTTTTAATTGAATATTTTTGTGAAAAAAAACGTACGAAACTTTTTAAAAAACTAAATTGAAGATAATACTCCGCGCTACAAGTTGTCATAAGAAAAACAGCAAAAAAAAAATTCCATGGGTCGTGCGCCAAAATTACAATACCGGGTTCAAAAAAAATCGCAAGAATTTTTTGGAAATAGCAAAATGAAGCTGAATATGTCCTCTTAAAAACGCCGCTTTTGAAATATCCTCATTATTGAAAGAGCAATGAAACTTTTTGTGTGGCATAGAATTGGGGTGAGTGTTTCCAAACTTTTGGCCGGCAGTGTATATCATTAGTCAATTAAGGATGTTGAGTCCCAAATCGCAAATGATGAGAAAATTCTGAAAATTTGGTATTTTTTGGATGAATTATTTAAGAGGTCGTGTAAAAATTTCACGACGAATAGGAAGCTCGTCATCGAACAATTAACATTACAAATTATATTAAATTATATGTAGTCTTATGGAAACAGATATAACTTTGCGATAAGTTTTTTTTTTAACCTCCCAATTTTTTTTATATCTACAATATATTCAAAGCAACGGAAACAAAATGAAGTTTATTGATAAATATTTTTTTATTTGCTAAAAAAATTGTTCTTAACAAAATGTTGATATTTTAATAACGAGCTTCCTAATCGTCGTGACATTTTTACACGACCTCTTAAATACTTCATACAAAAACATACCAAATTTTCAGAATTTTCTCATCATTTTTCATTTTGACCCTTAAGGAGGTTGAAGTAATGATGATAGAATTCTGAAAATTTAATATGTTTTTACATGAATTATTCAGGAAGTCGTGTAAAAATTTCACGACGATTAAGGGGGTCGTCTAGTGTGAAACCTGTTTTTTTAATGTTTTTTTTTTGGGAATTTTTTTTTGACAAACCATCAAAATAAAATAATTTATGAATTGTGCATCATTTTTAGTAACATTTGAACAAATGTTGTGAATTTTTTGAAGTGAATGTATTATCTGAAATCAAAAAACGGCCGGAATCACGGCAGCAGTGGAGCACCTTTTTTTTTATATGTGTTCCTGTTGGGCACATTCACTTCAAAAAATTCACAATGTTTGTTCAAATGTTAATAAAAATGATACACAATTCATAAAATATTTTATTTCAATGGTTTGTCAAAAAAAAAATTCCCGAAAAAAACATTTAAAAAACAGGTTTCACACTAGACGATTCCCTTAAGAAGCCAATTATTGAACAATTAACATTAAAAGATTTCATAGGGACACACAATCCTTAATTTCGTAAATATTTTTTTTTTGTCAGGCTCGTTTCTCAGCAACGATACCTTTTTTTTCGTCTCCGGAAAAATAACAAAAAATTTTGTTCCTTTAACAGGGGCAGCATCGGTGATTCTCGTTGGCATTGGAATTCTCATTGGCGTCGTGGTATGTCGAAAGCGAACGAGCGCGCCTGTACGTAGCGAGCGTCTCAACGAGGACTTTACGACGCCGACTTACGTATCCGCGCAGAGAATCGAGCCAAGGGTGAGATACGGAACAGTCGACAGACGTCGATCGCAACGAGCGAGTCTCTACATCGAGGAGAGTCGAAACGGTAAGACCAAGAATTTTCTTCTTTTCCCCGACGTTTTTATTCTCATTTATCCGCCTTTAAAGAAGCACACGCAGTTCCTTCGCTCGATATTTGGGACTCTTTTGTATATTTCCTTTGAACTCTCGAAGGCTCAGCTTTCCCCAAAAACGCACGCGAATCTCGTTAATGAAGAAGCGTGGCTCAAAAAAAAGCTCAACGACAGCTCAATCGCGGAGCTCCTTTTACTCCTGCGTTTCTTTTCCGAGCTTTTACCCCCTACTTTCACGATCATGAAAGCTTGAAGAGAAAGAGAAAAGTTGTTTGCCAGCCAGTTAAGTCTTCGTACCGTGAGACGTTGAACCTTCGTAGTTACTCGCGTCGATGCTCAGAAGCTTTTTTTGCCCTTCCATTCTCCCCTATTCCGCAAGCTCCAGACGCGACGAGCCCACGCTCTTCGCATATTACCAAAGATGGAGAGAACGGTTGGCGGGTCCTGCTGCAGGATAGTCCTCGGGCACGGAGGAGTAGAAAATCTCTCGTGAGCAAAAGCAAAAAGGGCATCCCCTTCTCTCTATATATTCATGGGCCAATTGGCCCGATGATCAAAGGAAGATAGAGATGCTCGGTATCCCGGAAAAACAGTCTGCGCATGCTGTTCTTCGGCATCCCCGAAGAATACAAACAGAGACGACCCTCCGAAGCTTGAGAATATTTCACTCTCGTTCCTTTGCCTCGTGGTCATACGGAATAAACCGCAGACTCTGTGAAAATTCGTCGATGCAAAGCGACGAAATATGTTTCTCATTCCCCGCATCTTGACTGACCCGACGAGGACGAAAATTGAATAGCTATGTGCACGAGGGACATCATCGTTCTGGAAGCTTTCGTCAAAAGAAAAACAAAAACGGGTCAATTTAATGCTCGGACAAAGAGTGATAAAAAAACGTCTGACGTGTCTTTCCAAAATCCCCACGATGGAAAAACACGGAAAAGGTGATTAAGTTCTCGGGATGATGTTCTGTGTGCAGAAAATTCGTAAAGCGGGCCATGATTCTCGTGATTACATATATATGAGTACATATATATGAGGCATTCCAAGCCAAATGGACCACCTTTGAACCCGACCTCTTTCGATTCGGCTTAAACTTTTTTATTCTTTTCTACCCTTTCAAAAACATTTTTCAGAATTTTTTCAAATTTTTTCACCCAACCGATAAGAAGTTATGAATTTTTCAGAAAAATTGGCTTTTTATTTTTCAAATATCTATTACTTTTTCAAAAATTGACTTGTCGGGGCGTTTTTTTTCAAAATTTTTGTTTTTGAATGTACTCTTTAGAAAAAAATAGAAAAAAATTATTCGGACCGATCTTCAACGAACCGATCTTCAACAAAAATTTCTCGATGATTGTCATTTTCAATTTTTTTTCTTCTTTTTTATAGAGATTTTGACATTTTCTACAAATTCTCTAAAATATTCAGCGTGGGATTTTTTCGGTTTCTATATATATATATATATATTTTTTATTTTATTCAAAGAAATTATTATTTTTCAACTCAGCTTATTTCTCATAATACCACTCTGAGGATTTTTGAGGATGTTGAGAGAACTTCTATTATTATGATCCTCGAAAATCCCCGAAGTCGTATTATGAGAAATAAGCTGAGTGAGTTGAAAGAAAATAATTTTTTAAAATTGAAAAAAAAAATAGAAAACGAATAAATCGCACTCTGAAAATTTTAAAGAACTTGCATAAAATGTCAAAGTCTCTATAAAAAAAAAGAAAACAAAAATTAAAAATGACAATCATCGAGAAATATTTGTTTTTTCCGAAAATTCGAAAAAAAAACGTTGAAGATCGGCCCGAATATTTTTTTTATATTTTTTTTTGAAAAGTGCATTGAAAAATAAAAATTTTGAAAAAAAACGTCCCGATAAGTAAATTTTTAAAAAAGTTATAGATATTTGAAAAATATAAAACCAATTTTTCTGAAAAATTCATAACTTTGTATCAGTTGGGTGAAAAAATTTCAAAAAATTATGAGAAATGTTTTTGAAAGGGTAGAAAAAGGTAAAAAAGTTTCGGCCAAATCGAAAGGGGTTGGGTTCAAAGGTGGTCGATTTGGCGTAGAATGCCCCATATATAAAAGCACACGGCGAGATGGAGCAGAAGCGAAAGGTGGAGTATAGAACACAGCCGAGAAGGGGGTTTCTCTCTCGTCGGATGCTACGTTCCACGTATCTCGACGTTTGCGTGGCAAGGTGCAGGATTTATGACTCGGTCGACCTCGTCTCTCGTACTTTTTTTTCCGACCCCTCTCAATTTTTTTTTTCAAGAGTCTCCGACACTTTATTTCTTCCCTTTTCCACTTCTCCAACTAGACCGGGGCGCATCTCTTCCACGTGCACAGTCGTTCGTTTGGTTACTTCTTTACTTTTTTATATTTGTTTTTTTATTACGTATTCGGGGTAACATTTTTTTTCCACGTGGAAATAGTTTCCACGATCGTCGATGTCTATCCAATTAATTGCCAGAGTTCCAATTGATACTGTTTCGATTCATTTAACTCCTTCTCAAACCCTCGATCCATATATCGCTTCTCTGTGTAAACTAGGGCAATTTTTTTTTCGACTTATTTTTTTTCTTTCATTCCCCACCCGAAATTTTGTTCTGTATGTCCGAAAGAAAATTCCCTGAAAGTTACAACACTTAATATTAATATTAAGTACTTTCTCTTCGCGTGATAAGTTTTTCCATCTAAAATGCACGTAAATGAAAAACTTTTTTCGTCAAAATTTGACCACTCCGCGATTTTTATGCTATCACATTGATTTTGGTCGCAATTTACGTAGAATCGAACGATCTTTAAAAGTGTCCCAAACAGCGTAAGTGTAACTTACACTGGTGAGTTGGTACGGGTCCCTAAAGTTGATTTTTACCCAAAATTCACGATTTTTTGCTGTTATCTCCGAAATGATTAACTTAACCGAAAAATCATTAAAGAAAATTTTGTTGAAAATATAATTTCTTATCAAAAAGGTCCTTTAGACCTAACTGCTAAAATTGATATTTCTTGAGATAATGAACCTCAACTTATTTATGGTATGAAATTGGTATAGTTTTTCGAACCAAAAGTTTCAAATTGTTGATATTCTATATCATATCATCATATCACATATCATATCACGAGTGGTGATATGATATGGAATAACAACAATTTGAAACTTTTGGTTCGATAATTGGTTCGATACCCAAATAAGTTAAGGTTGAATATCTCAAGAAATATCGATTTTAGCAATTAGGTCTAAAGGACTTTTTTTGTAGGAAATTGAACTTCTAGAAAAATTTTCCTTTACATTTTTTCAGTAAAGTTAATCATTTCGGAGATAACAGTGGAAAAACGGGAATTGTAGGTAAAAATCAACTTTAGTGACCTCGTACCGTCTCACAAGTGTAAGTTACAATTACGCTGTTGACGATACTTTCAAAGATCGTTCAATTCTGCGAAAATTGCGACCAAAATCAATGCGATAGCATAAAAAACCGCGGAGCGGTGAAATTTGGAATGCAAAAGTTTTTGATTTACGTGTATTTTAGATGAAAAATCGTTATCACGCAAAGGAAAAGTACTTAATATTAATATTAAGGGCTGTAACTTTCAGGGAATTGTCTTTCAGACATATGCAACAAAATTTCGGGTGGGGAATGAAAGAAATAAAAAAAATCGAAAAAAATCGCCCTAATATTGATGTGCCTGTGTGGTTCTTGAGTGGATTTTGTTCTCTCACCATTTCTGATTTCATCGCGACTCGTTTGTTTGTTGCAGATCCGGATCTTTTGCCGCACGTCGAGATTGAACTCGAGAGATAACCCACAACCAGTGGAATTTCTTGACTCTATGTACAGTAATCTTATTTCTTCGTAATTTAATTATTTCGCATAACCAAAACAATGAGTACCTCCGGATGCGTCCGAACTATTACTTAATTAATGTTTAGAGAGGCCGATTTTCATTTCGACAACTGCGAGTCAGTTTCGGATGAGAGAAATAAATTCTTCGTCGATTCGCGACGTTTCCACGGTTATTAAGTTATTTTATTTATAAATAAAAAAAGAAAAAAAGATAATCGGAAAACTTGTAATTTCGATTATCGCTGGTGCAATCAACGTTTTTTTGCGCAAAATCGCAAAGTTCGTTCAAAACAGAGTGTACAGTTATTATTTTTTACAAAAAACGTCAACGAGTTTACAATTGCTCGTATTTCCAGTAGAATTACTTAGGAATGTATGAATTTATCGCGTATAGGCTAGGAAGAGAATTTTCATTATATTTTTTTTTTTGCAAAACGCATTTCTCACATCTGGAAACTAAATGTATTTAATATAACTGTATATTTTCCGTGTACGTGATACATGCTTAATTTCCATGGAGAGATGGTCAGAGATGACTCGCGTTGTAAGGAGAATTATGATCCTGCGAGATAATTGTATTATTACTGATATTAATTATTAGCTCGTTTATTAAACTGACCTCAAACTTTTTTGTAAAATACATCTTCCACTACTTTTCATTTTCCAATAATCCGTTTATCATCCTGTTTATCCAGAAGAAGAAAAATTACCAAGCAAGATTATTTCTTGAAGTCGATTTGACGCGTTAAATTATTTGTCGCTATTTTTCTTACCCCGGTATTTTCTCCAGTATCGAGTAAAAAAGTCCTTGAGAAACTACCAAGAAAGCTCGAAAAACCAAGCTGCTTATTTGGACTCTTGAATCCTACCCTCATAATTCTCCCATTTCATTTTTCATCGCGGAAATATCAAATTTTTTGTCTCCATCGAAAGTTCGAAATGTAATTCCAAACTTTTGGACGATACTGTATAATACTTATCGAACTCTCGATCGAATAAACATGGATATGTGTCGACGACCGTCGCGTCGTAACACTACAAAAGCAACCCCTTGATGTAACCCCTCTGTCGTAATTTCTATTATTCTTCGACCTCCCCCTCTTGTTCTTTTTTGCCGCAACAAAAGGACATAAACACACTTCCGCCTTTGGATCAGGATGAACGAGTGTCCGGGAAGGTCGTTTTGTTCTCGACGTGGGAGAACGAGAGAGAAGCTACATGACCATTGAGAACGTGGATTTATATGACTTATTCTCTGGAATACCAAAACAATTTTCAACAAAACTACTCAATCTAAGGGAAAAAATCATAAATTGTTTTTTTTTTACACGCTGAATTCTGCGTACATGAATTGAGAAACCGCGTGAATTAAATTGAGAAAACTGCAAGAAATTCGAAAATGTTCGTACTGGAATTTAACCATATTTCTGAAAGATTTTTTTAGCAACTTTAAATATGAGCTTTTGGAAATTCCAGAAGGAATTCCAAAATTTTCGTACAGAAATTTAACCATATTTCTGAAATCTTTTTTTAGCAACTTAAAAAATGAGCTTTTTGGAAATTCCAGAAAGAATTCAAAAATATTCGTACAGGAATTTAACCATATTTCTGAAAGCTTTTTTAGCAACTTTAAAAATAAGCTTTTGGAAATTCCAGAAGGAATTCAAAATATTTCGTACAGGAATTTAACCATATTTCTAAAAGCTTTTTTAGCAACTTTAAAAATGAGCTTTTGGAAATTCCAGAAGGATTCGCAATTTTTTATGTTATGAAGCTTTGGCTTTTGCTCATAGTGAAGTTTTTTAATAATAATATATAAAATTAACACCGAACATGGAATGAAAACAGCAGAAAGGAAGAAAAAAAATCAAATAATATTCCAGCTTATATATCAGAAATATATATAAGTTAGAAATATTTCTGATACGATCAAGATATATTTTTATTGAGATATCGATTATATATCCATAAATATATCCAGGATATAGAATTTTTTGTCAAAACTTTTCTTTCCTGAGTTAATACACTTTATTATAATATTTTTCCTTATTTTACTTCTCGTATTCACTCGCTTAAAAAGAATCGTTGAAAAAATATATCAGAAAAAAGTAATAAGGCGCCTTATGAAACTAAAATATATTCTACTCCGATTTTTTAAAATTTCTATATTGAAAAGAATATATTCCCAGCAGAGATCGGCAGTAAAAATATTTTCAGGCCCATTTTCGGAAAATATTATTAATTTTTTGAAAATTAATAATTTTTATGGATTGTTTGGATAATTGGAAATATTTTCAAACCAATTACCCATTTTCTGAGAAATTGATATTATTTCCCGACCAATTACCGATTATTTGGATAATTGAAAATACGATTTCGGATAATTTCAATTTTTTCATCAATTGGTATTCTATCTTTTCAAATTATCGATTTTCCATCAATTGATAAATGGAAAATCGTATTTTTTTTTGCCGATCCCTGATTCCCAGGATACTTTCGGTAAAATTGAAATATATTTTTCACCAAAGTATATCCAGCATATATTTCAAAATATATAGGAGATATCTAATTTTCGGAACAAAATATATGCTGTTACATTTATTGCATATTCGTTTCCATGGAGGAATCTTAAGGAATCGCAAATGATGAGAAAATTCTGAAAATTTGGTATGTTTTTGGATGAATTATTTAAGAGGTCGTGTAAATATTTCACGACGATTAGAAAGCTCGTTATCGATCAATTAACATTAACAAATTAAATTAAATTAAATGTTGTCTTATGGAACCTGATATAACTTTGCGATAAGTTTTTTTTTGGACTTCTCAATTTTATAATATCTACACTATATTGAAAGCAACGGAAACAAAACGAAGTTCATTGATAAATGTTTTTATTATTTGCTTAAAAAATTGTTCTCAACAAAATGTCAATATTTAAATAACGAGCTTCCTAATCGTCGTGAAATTTTTACACGACCTCTTAAATACTTCATACAAAAACATACCAAATTTTCAGAATTTTCTCATCATTTTTCATTTTGACCCTTAAGGAGGTTAAAGTAATGATGATAGAATTCTGAAAATTTAATATGTTTTTACATGAAGTATTCAGAAGGTCGAGTAAAAATTTCACGACGATTTAGAAGCTATTTATTGAACAATTAACATTAAAAGATTTCATAGGGACTCAACATTCTTAACGTTGCGATGAATAATGAGGCTCAAAAATCGTGTCGATATTTCAAAGAACGAGCCATACTTCTATGACGATCAGGCGATCATCCGTGAACTCGTTTTCTCGTCGACAATCGACTTTCACCGAGGAACATTATTACTCTAGCGAACAGCGTGATCGATCGTGGCAAACGATCCTCAATGCGATTTTTCCGATTTTTGTATTCTCTCTCTCTCTCTCTCTCTCTCTTCGTACGAATGAACGAAAACTTCTTTATCCCCTGTCTCTCTCACTCGACGATTGTCGCCATTGTCAACGGAACAATTTGTCGGTGCGACGTAATACCCGAGTGTGTACGTGTTTTTGCGTCTGTGTATTTGTGCGCGTCCATTTCTGTGTGTGTGTGTGACATCGCCAGTGGAAAATTTTCTTTACTGCTTCGCTTTATCGCTTATCGAGAATCAAGACGCGCGATTGAGAATTTTTTCTATTTTATCTCTCGGACAGTGCAATATCTTCTTGGATATTGTGTACTTTTGCGGTTCATCCTTCTCTCTCTCTCTCTCTCTCTCTCTCTCTCTCTCCTCTCTTTCGTACTTTCAGCATTGCGCTATCATCTTGATCAATCGAGTCCCCCGATGACCGCGTATCGCCATTTCGTTCTCGCTTCCTTACTGTCAATTAATTCAATGAGATACGGAGCGAGACGAGTAGAAGAACCGAACAATGGAAAAAGTTTGCCGGGAGAAAAGGAAGGGGGAGAGAGAGACTCGAAAAACTTTGAACGATGAATACGAATCGATTGTGTACTTTTGTTTAGTTTTTCCCAACGAAAAAGTAGCCCCTGACGGTCTCCGCCACTCTCTTCGTGGTTGTTTCTTCGCGATTTAACGATAAAAAACAATTCCCATTCGAAAGACATTTCATTATTTTCTTACATTTAGCGGTATATTCATTTTATTATTTTCAACGACACCCGACAAGAGTCTCGATGTCTTGTGGACGTCGTGCTGCGAGCGTTCAGAATTTTCTTTATTTTTCAGTTTTTCTCTTTTTCTTCAACTTCCACTCCGTCATACTTTTGTTTCCGACAGGCTCTCGATATTTTACCACTTTTATGTCTCTTCTGGGCTCCTTAACGAGAGTCCATTACCGTTAAGAGCTGCTCCTTATGGTGACAACGTGAGATGCATATATATATATATATATATATATATATATATATATATATAAAAGAAAGGTGGAGAGAGGAAAAGGTGGATGAGAAGAGAAGGTGGACGAGAGACTTAAAGAAGGTAGATATCAACGTTTCTTAATTTGTATTCGTTTGAAGCTTATTTTTCACTTTTTCTCTCCAACTCTCTCTCTCTCTCTCTCTCTCTCTCTCTCTCTCTCCCTCTTCCTCTTCCTCTCTCCCTCTCTCTTCCTCTCTCTATCTCTATCTCTATCCTTCTCAGTCGTTTTTTCCATAGCCGATAGCTCAGAGTGCGCCTCCATCGCTGTATAATTCAAGTACATTTCACTCCGGTAAGGAAAACTTTTTGCCCATCTAATGGACACAGAGCCGATAACGCTATGCTGTGCAATATATGTGTCATTCCATGTCAATTCAACGACGTTTTGACGGTGACCCCTTCGATTTTTGTATCTTTTAATATGTTATTATACATGCAAAAAGAAGTATCCATGCCAAATTTTAGCTCTCTATCTTAAACCATACCGAAGTTATTGATTTTTCAAAAAATATTCTTAAAATAATCATAACTTTTACATGAACCAAGATATTGTAATTTGTCAAGAGGTCATTTTTTTGTTTTCCAATGTACTTTTAAAAAAAAATATTAAAAATTAAGAAAAACAAATTTTTAATGTCTTTTTAACTGTTTTAAGCTAAATAATTGGATTTTCTTTCAATGGGACCACTTCGATTTTTTTCAAAAAAAAATTAGAAAATTCTACGTAAAAAAACAAAATTTTTGAGATTTTACCGAAAGGGGATTCAAATAACTTGTTATCGAAAAAAATTGTTTTCGATTTTTTTTTCGTAATTTTGATCTTTTTTCCTTCTATGACAACAATAGTTGATTTTAATTATGTTAAAATAAATAATCTAACTAGCCTCACATATTTACATTTAAATTACAATAATTAACATAAAAAATTATAATTCAAGTACGTTTTGCACTTTATTCAATTAATTTTATAAATTTTTAAATATGTCGACAGTTACATTCTAAAATTTAGTTTATAGACTCTTGAGCTAATAAAAAATTTCATTGATTATACCTACTTCAAGATTTTCTAGATCAACGGAAGTTACACGGCATAATGTAATAAAGAGGATTGCGAAGAAAAGGAAAAGCGTATGAAGCAATAGTTATTGAAAACATGTTCTTAGATTTTAGTAATGTTAATATTTGAATATTGATGTAAAAAAAATCGAATAAAGTGCAAAAGGTACTCGAATTGAAATTCTTAATGTTAATTATTATAATTTACAATGGAAATATATGAGGCAAGTTAAATTATTTATTTTAACATCATTGAAATTAACTATTGCAGTCATAGAAGGAAAAAAGATCAAAATTACAACAAAAAAAAATCGAAATTTTTTTTTTCGATAAGAAGTTATTTGAATCTCCTCTTCGGTAAAATCTCAAAAATTTTGTTTTTTTACGTAAAATTTTATAATTTTTTTTGAAAAAAGTCGAAGGGGTCCCATTGAAAAAAAATCCCATTTTTTAACTCAAAACAGTTAAAAAAACATTAAAAATTTGTTTTCCTTAATTTTTAATATTTTTTTCAAAAAGTACATTAAAAAACAAAAAAAAATGACCTCTTGTCAAATTACAATATCTTGGTTAATGTAGAAGTTATGATTATTTTAAGAATATTTTTTGAAAAATCGATAACTTCGCTATGGTTTAAGATAGAGAGCTAAAAATTGGTATGGATACTTCTTTTTGCATGTTTAATAACATATTAAAAAATAAAATAAATCGAAGTGGACACCGTCAAAACATCGTTGAATTGAGATGGAATGACACATATACATTGCCAATGGGAAATTCGTTATACCGTTGAAAGTTTCACTCCTGTTTTAATTAATAACGAGCAAACGGTAATGCTCGCGGTATGAACCATATATTCTGCGGACATAAGGACTGGCTCAGTACTAATGTTCTCATCCAATTATAGTATTTCAACGATCTAACGAACAGTCAACAATAATCCGCTGAGGTAGGTAAAACAAAATTTATCAGGATCGATGTTTTACTTGATAACAATCGAGACACTGCCTTACACCGTGTCATGGACGCTTTGGAAAAATTGTTAAAATTCGGTAATTTGGGGAATTTTTTGGAAAATCTTTATCTAGAATTAAAGTCAAGATCCTAGATTATAAGGAAGAGCAATATCGTATTCATTTTTAGGATATTCAAAGCCTCTGCAGACGCTTTAATATTGAAAGCACTCGGAATAATCGACCTAGACCAGCCCTACTTTGATCGACGTTCACTTATTTACTTCCCAATCCGCAATTAATTTGAATGAACAAAAAAATGCCTGGATTCCTTTTTATTGTTGTAAGTAAATACAAGTTATGAGAAAGTTTGAAAGATATATCATTATCGATTCAAGATTAGTTTAATGTTGGATTATAAAGCTCGTATGTGGGAGTGATAAAAAGCTCGGTCTCTTCGAATATAATCGAAGGACTTGCAATTAATTTGTTTCTCTATATGGCGCGTCTGTTCGCGACGGCGTGGAGCCCAAAAAAAGACCGGAAATGAAATGTTACTCGGCTTGATTTAACGAGGAATTCGATAGGGGAATTGTGAGAGCGGTGGGTCGTTCGACATCGAGAATCTCGGGGAGGAAAAAAACCGATCGCGTTTCACTCCGACAATGGACCGCGCTCTTAGCTTGGATCACAAAGGACCGAGGATTCGTGAAATTCACGAACGATTCGCGGAACTATTCGATCACCGATATTAAGCACTCTACCGCTCTAATAAAAATACGATAAACTCTGTCGTGCTCATTGCAATGTTTTAGAAATACTGCAAACCCTGCAATCGACTATTTTATACTATTGAATATTGCTCGTCACTTCTGGGCAGAATTCTAATTACTCATTTATCGATGTGGACCATCATGATCCATCCTTGAAAATCGTTAAAACCTCGAACAAATGCGAAGTAAGCCATAATTTATGAACCCTAAAATGCAATTTATAAATAATATGTTAAAACATACGAAGGGTTTAGTTTAAAGCAAATAATTGAGCAATAATAACTAACCAATATCGATAATGAGCAACATAATCCCTTCCTCATGATGGAAGCTCTGTCCTTGTAATAAAGGATCTAGATTCTCATCTCAGTTTATAGAAAGGATTTAAATAACCGAAAAATCATACTCAGCAAAAATTCAGACATTTTTTGTACCCATTAGTATCAATTATTTTTCTAAAGTATTTTCAACGAGAAGAAAACGCGTTTTCGACATTTTTAATCAAAGATATACAAGTATTTGCATGTAGTACGAATGTGGTATGTCTATTCTTGATTATTCCGAGTGGTGTACGCATTTCTTAGTGGTCTTGGTCAACCGGGAAAACTTGTCGACCTCTCCCTTGTGTCCCAGTTCTCTATCCACCATTATATGATGCATTCCATCTCAATTTAACCCTTTTTAGAGCTTTTTTCTTGAGATTATTATTCTCCATATCAGTAATTTTTTATTGCACTCATCAGTTTGCATTTACCAGGTCCTGTATTTTTTTAATATTTTCATCTTCCTTCCAATCGAGATATAAATTATTGCATCTCGTGCTTATTTAAATATGAATTTCCGTCGTCCAAATACCAAACCATTAAAAAGCAACTCAAAATATCTAAACAGTGTATGAGTTGGGAAAGGCAATAAAAAAATCAGCAATGGACCTGGGCGTCGAAATTTTCGTCGATGTGACAAGAAATACCTCGTATATATTATATACATTTATATATACGTGTATGTGCGAAGCGTGGATTCTGTGACAAGCAAGACACGACGGAGGAGGTATTATAGTGACATACATAGATATTCCTCTGACGTAGACGAAGGACATTTGGCACGGGACACATCGGGACACGCGCAATCGTAGACGGGTGAACAATGGAGCCTCGCCACCCGATACACCCTCCAGACTGAACGTTGCCTTAATTAATTAAATCGTCCTTGTGGTCTAACTCTCTTGTACCGTATACAATATTCATCCGTGGATACATCTTATCTGCCATAATTTGCGGGTTACTCTCCAGGAAATAACAGCGTATCCATCGATGAAACGTCACTGGACGAATTGTAAGGATAATACCTTTATTGGACCTCCAAAATTCTCTGAAAATGACGCTCAAACTGCCAAAGGCTTGCAACTGTGAAGATTAACATTTTTTACCAATAAACTATCTAACGAGAATGTTTTCTGTACAATCTTCGAGCTTTGCTATACTAAATTATTGTAGGAATGCTAATACCTTTATTGAACCTTCAAAATTCTCTACAAAATGATGCTCAACTTGCCAAAGGCTTGCAACTGTGAAGATTAACATTTTTTACCAATAAACTATCTAACAACAATGTTTTCTGTACAATCTTCGAGCTTTGCTATACCAAATTATTGTAGGAATGCTAATACCTTTATTGAACCTTCAAAATTCTCTACAAAATGATGCTCAACTTGCCAAAGGCTTGCAACTGTGAAGCTTAAAATTTTTTACCAATAAACTATCTAACAAGAATTTTTCCTGTACAATTTTCAAGCTTTGCTATACTAAATTAGCTTCAAAGTTATTTCCACAAATGGTCAATCATCGAAAGACGATTGGAGTTAAATTAAACTGTAGACAATCAATTTTGTAAGTGTTTGGAAATCAGACCTTGGATCACATTTGCAGAAGGACAGAAAATATTGTACGAAACAAATAATTTGCATTCTGAAAATTACTAACAATACCCATAAATTTGCAAATTAGTAATTTCCAAACAGCTTCCACATCCAATAACTTCTTCATCCAAGAGAGCTTGCAATTTTTTCTTCCTCATTAAGCATCCTTCACCCAAAAGTACAAAATGTGCTTGCAGCACGAAAACCATCGAGGAAACAATTCGCTAATATTTATCGCTTCGTTTCGAGAGCTCATTTTTCTCGGAATTTGAAGCGAACAATTTTTTTCATCGAACGAAAATTTCACGAAGGCATGCTATAAGTTTTATACAATGGAGGCAGCGAAGGTGCTCCGGAATATGAAAGATGAAGAGCGCAAATGGCCGAACGATATAGAGCTCTAAACACTTTTCCACCCAAATGGGCTATGCGCGGAGTCGTTCAGAAAACTCTCTCTCTCTCTCGATTTTCTCTCCTCCTTTCTCTCTATCTCTCGCTCTCCTTCTCCTCCACGGTGTTGAGGGTTATGCCCGTGAGAAAAAAGTACCGCGACATAACATTCTCGCTCGCGGTTATCGATATAAACGACAACAACGTCCCAGCGACGACGTGGAACGCGAACGTGCCCGGGACGAGCGCGAAAGCTCTCGAAAGCACACTGTACTCGTTCACCGATGGTGCTACATATATATATGTTTAAAACCAGACGTGAACTGTGTGTCATCTCTGTATAGATATGTGTTGTTTCTGGTATGTACATAAACAACGACGCGTTGAAACGGCGGGGAGCAAAGATCGTGCTTCGCTGATGCTCCTCATTCTCTACCCTATTTTTTCTCTCTCCTCCTCCTCCTCCTCTGTCCTCTCTCCATCTCCTTCATCCTGCATAACTTCTCAATGGTGCTCACCCGCGATCACAAACAGCCTGGAAGTGGCTAGAGAGGGGGGGGGGGTGAGCAGAAAGGGGGATGAAAAGCAGCAAGTGAGGGAGGAGTGGGATGAAAATACATGTAGAGAGAATTCACCAGGTTGTGTTGCGCTGGATATAGCCAAAACGAGATGGGTATCTCTGGCTTTTCAACGGTTCTTGTGCACACACACATGCGCGTACGCATGTATTTATTATACGGTTTTATATGTGCTATATATGAGGCATTCTTCGTCAATTCCGCCACTTTTTTCTTCGACCCTCTCAGATCCGTCCCATAACTTGTCACAGTTTAGTCCCACTTGAAAGTAGTTTCTGTGATTTTTTTCGGATTATTTAAGCGGTTGATTAACCCCGAAAAAAATTAGTTGCCATTTTGTGGATTTTTCTGTTCGTCCCACTAATACTGTTAGAGATTGTATAAAATTGACAACAAAATTAAAGGTGTCCGACCGTGCGAAAAAAATTAATTTTCATTTTCTTTTTTGCAGAAAATAGTCTTTGCAACGCGAATAGAAATACAACACATATAGCATTCAATAGCTCTTTTGCTCCTTAATTCCTTAAAATATAACTCCTTAATTCACCGCTGAAAAAATCTGAAAAAAATCACACAGACTCCTTTCAAGTGGGACTAAACTGTGACAAGTTATGGGACAGACCTGAGAGGGTCGAATAAAAAAGTGGCGGAATTGGAGGAGAATGCCTCATATATGTGTATATGAACGAATAGAGGGGTGGGAAAAGGAGGGGAACGAAAATCCTTAAGAAGCACGGGAATTCGCGTTTTACGGTAAAACGCTCGCGGAAATGCACGGGAATCGTTATATTATGGAAATAAATCGAGTAAAGAATCTTCTATACATCTATGTACGAAACCCTCTCCCTCAATTTCTCATGTATGTATACGTGCCATTTACTTTTTGCGATACCTCATTCCTCCAGGCTTTTGAGGTATATATGTATATTGTTGGGTTCCCTCGTTGTATATACATATGTACGTCATACCTCATTGCGACCCCTCGAACACAATTTCCAGTGCGCAAAAGCCCCCTGACCTCCAAACACACTCCAATGATCGTACAAACGCTGTATATGCGCGTCTGGCTTCGAGCACCCGATTATTAAAAAAAAAAAAATCCCAAAACCCCTCTTTCGTGTTGATTTGCAAACAGAATAAACGATTTTTCGTGAATGAGAAATGGAATTTTTCATTTCCTCTTTCGTATTCGATCGCTATTCGGTTGGACAATCTTGATTGGCTCGAAAACATTCAATTACTGGGGGTGATTTTTATTTGGCTATGAAAAATCGTGCAAATTATAAATTTACACGTAGCTGTCACGTTGTTTTTTCAATTTTTCACTGGCTCTTTTTCATAGGCCACTGATTTTTATGGCCAACTTCATGGGCAAAAAAAATCTAACGAACAAAGGAACAAATTTGGAAATAATTTTCTCAAATTTGAATTTTTTCGAATTTGAATAATATTGTGAAAACGTTGAATGTTTATAAAATCATAAGACTCCAGCGATCCTTTCAAAATTGGGTGCCAAAATTTAATGCGAAAAGTTGAAATAAATTCTGCACCTAGGATCATTTTTGTCATGGTGACAATCCTTATGAGGAAACTGAAGTTATCATTGGATTATCGCTATCATCGTTGATAGCGTTGAATCTCTAGCAGCGAATATCAATGGGGATCGTTATCCACTTGGGCATTATGTCGATTATCCTTTGATAGACACACAGGACATGCACTTGGGCACTGAGACATCGCTCTCTTGATGGGTTGATTAATCTTGATCACATTGTGTCAGCTCTTCAGAATGAGCTTTGATCACGCGATAGATAATTGTCTCACAGAATTCAAGCTGAAGATTCACCGGACACTTCATCGGAATTCCATAGACTCAAGTTTCAATTTCAAACAAACTTTCAAAAATTACAACAATGGTCGTACTTTCTGCTGATCAAAAAATTCCTTTCACTCTCCACATATTTTCAATCATTTAAATCTCATCATTATTTTGAAGGATTTTCGACCAAACTTTCGTTATGCAAAAAAAAATCGTCTCTGTGTAATCCACAAACAACAAAAAATTATGGACATTCCAAAATATATAATTTGAAGGGTACTCTAAAATATATGGGGAAAAACTAACTTTTGGAACGAAGTATTTATTCAGCATAAATTCTCCGCAACCGTCCCGAAAATTTTATTTCCTTGGGGCGAAACATTGTGCAAAGTAAGAGTCGAGACGGCGAGAGGCTCATTTTCGTGAAGTACAAAAGTGGGAGGTTACGTTCATGCCGCGAATCTCATCCATTTGTTATCCGTTGTTTCTTCGGTGTCGACAGAATTCGTCGATGCTAGGTCGAAAACGGCTGATGAGCTTTTCTATGGCTCTTTTTCTCATTTCTATCCACCGTGCCATCTCTCTCTTCCTCCTTCCCATTTTCTCTCCGTCTCATCTTTTTCTTGACCGAAAACAGGATTGCGGACGTGTATCGAGCTCTCACGGTTCAACGGCTTTACGCCTCCGGATTACGATAGGATTCTTTTATGGGTTAGCTCTCTATTCTATGTGGAAAATCCAGAGAAAGAATGAGAACGACAGAGAGCAAAATTCGAGGGTTGGGATATTGCAGTAGAAATGTATAGATATATGTATAAATGTACATGTCGTCGAGAGGAAGGGAGGTCTAGGTCTTGGTCTTGGTCTCTTAGTTCCTCATTGAGTCCGACGCCGTGGATTTCTTTCCGAGGATTTCTAGCTGATGCAGCAGTGATTTTACGTACAACCCCATTTCGCTCGAGACTCGACACACCAGAGACAAAATCACCGGAAGTCGGTTTCCTGCATGACAGATAGTGATTAAGAGGGATAAAAAAAACTCAACAGCAAAATAATTCAGTTCACACCAATCGAACCACGAACATATTTTTACACAGTCTTTGCAAAGTCATATTTGTGACTTTAGTTTGATCTTGATGAATGGAAGTTTATTTTTTTGTTGAAATAAATTTTTTGAATTCAGCCAAATTATTTATTTGATTTAGATTCTCAATCGAAAGAAAAGTTTAGTGAAAGGTTGAAGAAAAAAAAATATAAAAATGACCATATTTCATTACGTGGTTCTTGTGAAATCAAATTTGTGATTTTAGTTCCACTTCAACGAATGAAAGCTCATTTATTTATCAACATATTTCAACGCATTCATGGGGCCTAGATTTTTTGTTTGAATCCTTAAGGTTGTAGCTCAGTTGTTTTTATAAACAAATGGCTATGGTTATTAAAAAATGAATACTGCAATAAATATTTTGGTGCAATTATAGAGTATCAAAAAATGGAAAAAGCTCTCATCCGGCAAGATTGAACTAAAATTACACATTTGATTCCAAAATTTTTTTTTATCTTAGCATTTCACTACCTGTCTGCATTATCTTAATGTCTTTTATCTTGATAAAATATTGCGTGCAAAAAATTATTAAAGAACAGAGCATTACATTATTAGATATAATTATCGTCATTTGCGGTTTGGTCCTCTTTGCAAAAGCTCGTTTCACGTACGATTCCCTTGTCCCGTTTATCGTACATTTTTGACAATGAGCGATCGGTTTTTCGGTACGTCTGTGAAGTGACTAGGTCTGGTCAGTGCCGTTGCGTATTTAACGAAGCGAATATAACAGCCAATCAGAGGTGCTCCAATAATTAGGGCCGTCGAGCTTTTCCTCCTCTCTCTCTGACCAACGATCTTCTAACGAGGTACTTTCTATATCGTCACAGCTCTGCCTCCTTCCCTCTGGTCCTCTCTATCGCACTCTCTTTCTCCCGCGTACATCTCCGTTTCTCTCTACAAATTAGCGAAAGCTCGTGATCCATCGTTGACGTGTGTTGTTGCACGCTCGTCATTGTGCAAGCGAACGAGACGAGTGCCCGTAAATGACGACACGTGTGACGCCTCTGTCCGATGGCTGCATCACGGTTCACGAAGCAAACGCCCCTTTGCGCCAATTCTCATCGTATGCATGTACATGTATACTTCCCTTTAATTCCCGTTGACCTGTCCGAGGAACGATCTCGAACAAATAAACGAATTTATTTCCAAAATAAATTGGTTAAATGTTGGCTTATTTGCCAAAAACGAGAATAAATGTAACAAATTCTTTGTTCAATTGAGAAAAGAATTTTTTTTGAAGAAAAAGCGAGCTTTTTCCGAAATAAAATACAAAAGCAAATAATCATAATCAATGTTAAGAAATTCACACCATAAACCTTCGAAATTTAAATAATTCTCGTTCGTCCAAATTTGTATTATAATTTTTTAGATTATGATTTCCTTTAACTTTCTCATAAAGGAAGGTTTGTTTACGTAAAAGGTTTTTTTTCGGGATTTTCATGCCAATGTGTTCAAAATGTCCCAAAACATCGAGAACGGATGTAAATAATTAATAACTCGAGAACGCTTCGAGATATCGAGCTAAAATTCGCACACTTGTCGAGCACGAATTCCTCTTCATTGTGAACAAATTTTGTTTTAATTCTAACGGGTGTTCAGATTTTATGGACTTTTTTCGTTTTTTCAAGAATGGCGTAAACGCTCTAATTTCTGCAATTATCATGATATTGTACTTAAATTTTGTACAGAATTAGTATAGCTATTAAGGTTGTTTGGTATTGAATTTGGCAAAATTCCATCGAGGAATTAAAATTTTATGAAATTTTGAATTTTTTGAAAAATAGCGTAAACGCTCTAACTTGTGCAATTTTTAAGATATCGTACTGAAACTATGCCCAGAGCAGCTATCAATGTTGTTTGCTATTAAATTTGGCGAGAATCCATCTTGGGATTAAAGTTTTATGAAATTTTAAATTTTTTGAAAAATAGCGTAAATGCTCTAACTTGTGCAATTTTTAAGATATTGTACTGAAACTTTGCACCAAGCTAATATAGCTATGAAGGTTGTTTGCTATTAAATTTGGCAAAAATCCATCTTGGAATTAAAGTTTTATGAAATTTTTAATTTTTTGTAAAATAGCGTAAACGCTCTGACTTGTGCAATTTTTAAGATATTGCACTGAAACTTTACACAGAGCTGATATAGCTTAGTAGGATATTCGTTATTAAATTTGGCGAAAATCGATCGAATGATCAATTTTTTTTTTAATAGCGTACTCTAACCTCGTCTATTTGCGAAGTATTGTACTGAAATTGTGTACACATTGAAAAAAGTGATCAAGGTTGTTCGCTATTGGATTTGGCAAAAATCGAATTTAGCAAGAAGTAGATTTGAAAGAATTTGGCGAATTTGCACCCTGATTACTCATGTTTTTCGATAATTAACAAAGCTTCCTTCATAAGGAAGCCGAATTTGATTGTCATACTTTGTGATAAAGGAAGCTATGTGATTAAGATGAGGAAGCAATGTGCAAATGTCCAATTTGCAGGGTTTTTATACTGCAAATTATGTGATTTCATAAATAATGCTGTAGTTTTATTGCAGAGCTTTTAATAATGATAAAAGGAGAATAGAATTTAAAAAATATCTCAACGTTTGTACAAGCGATGAATTGTTCAAATCTATTCTTCACGATCACAGATAAATAAACTAATTCATTGACAAAAAAATAAGAATGGATGCTAAATTCTTTGTCAGTTGTCGAAAAAAAAACTCTTGAAACAGAGAGCTTTCCCTATGAAAAAGCACAAAAGCGAATATCAATAATCAATGTAAAAAAATTCAAGCCACAGACCATCAAAACTATAATTGTTTTCGGACATCCAGATTTTTGGCACAATTTTTCAGAATCTAATTTCCTTCTCATACTGCAGATGATTTTCATTTACCAAAGTAAAAACCATAGTAATATATTTGTCTAAAAATAAATAATGGAAAATTTTCGTTTTTCTGAAAAGTTCTGTTCTTTTATCGCAGAGCTTTTAATAGCAATAAAAGGAGAGTGGGATAGAAAAATATTTCATCATTCGTATGAGAGATTGATTGTTCAAATCTATTATTTCAACGTAACAATCGCCCTCGAGTCGAAACAATGAATAGTATATTGGTTTTTACGGTGTTCCGACGAAACGTTGTTTCCCGTGTGCGTGCGACTCCTACCGGGGAATGTACACATAGAAGGGGCCCGCCGCGAAGATTGCCGAGCTTTCGCGAAAGCTCGTGAGCGCAGTGTCGCTCGTGTCAAAGTTCCGTGGCCTCAGTGCGATCGCGGACCTCGACGCGCGCGGTCTGAATCAACGGAGGGAAGAATTTTTCTTTTTTTCCTCGCGTATCGTTGATTCTCCAACGTTCGGAGAACAGAGAAGAAGTTTTTTTTTTAATTTTCCCATTTTCCATCGCGCCGCGCAAAATGTCACACGAAAGTGTCAAATTACGCAATAAATCGTGCTAAACGTGCGACCAAGAAAAAAAGCTCCAAACGCGTGTGGTCTTTTTTACATTGGCTTGTGAATTAATGTGGAAACGAATTATCGGATAAGCGAGTCTGTATCGAAAAAATAACGGAAAATCCTTCGAGAGTCGGAAGACGAAAAATCCTCGAAAAAATCCGGAATATGACTCACGAAATTTAATTTAAAAAAAAAATCAAAACTCGTGCAATTTTGTGAAAATAATTTCATGGAATTTATGCGCGTGTTTATTTCGCGGGGCACTCCAACCACTGACTCGACTTTTTGTAATCAACGATATTAAAAAAATAAAAGGCAAAGCAATGAAAAAAATCGTGCTACACAGTGGACGAAAAAATTCTCGCGAATAGCTTTTAATGTTTCATACGCGAGGTATGTAGTGTAATAAAATATTAATGTGACCTGTCCCGCGGGCTCGGAGGAGAAAAAAAAATACACACTGGTATATACGTGGATGAAAATGTCCGGGAAACGGGCGGTCCAAACCAGCGCGGGGCGAGAGGGGTGTTTTCACCCCTTCGTACCCGTGTTTTCACCCCTCCCGTTCTATCTCTCTCCATTTCTCTCTCTCTCTCTCTCTCTCTCTCTCTCTTTCGAGCTTGCGTGTAGCCACCCTCGAGCGTTTAAATCATTTCCCAGATTTTAATACGCTGCGATACTAATTTTCACGGGATATGCACGAGACGGGCGGAGAGGGTTGAAAAAAAAAAAATGTTGAAAAGCGAAGGCCGAGGTGCGCATATGCACTCGGCAGAGTCAGCGACGACGATATATGCGTCGCTCCTATATGCGCTCGGGCTTCGTGGTTTTCGCCACAGCTGCGAGGATACGTGAGAAAAAAAAAGGAAAAACGTATTTAAAAAAAAAATGCTCGAGGGACAAAGAGACGGGGGAAAAAAGCTTCTCTCTCGATTTAGCATTTCTCATGATTAGATGCTTTTTTACGTGGCACAATGAAAACAACACACGGGAAATACTATACAAAACTGTACAATAATATCTTCAACTATATAAAAAAAAAGTACAAATTTAATGTTCGCAATTTCAAAACTTGATTATGAGTCGGATCAGAAAAATTTAGAAAAATACACGGATTATAAATATAAATATGAGCTGAAGAATTAGAGAGCTAACAAGAAGAACCAACCTCAATGTTGAAATTGAGAAATATTTTTTGCTCGCGATTCACATGAGAAATCGCGTTAACGAGGCGTGTTTGAGGCAAGAAAAAGAAGAAAAAAAAATCACATTACATACCAAGTTTAATGGGAATAGAGATGACGCCGCGGATGTGTCAAAAGAGTTCACGGGGTGAAAATGAGAACCAAGGAAAATAAAAACGGAGGCAAAGTCACGGCTGATGAAAGCAGCGGGCTCAACGAAAATCCACGGAAAAAAATTCGCGTTCGCTTAACGAGGGAACACGTGAAAGGGTCTCTCTGAGAGCACGGGTTGTTTCGGTAGGTCGAGTGAGAAGGAGGTTGGGTCGGGGCTTATCCTCAAGGAAATCTCACCAAGCAAATCTAACGATGCAACGATATCTGTATATATATAAAGGTGCATCTAAAAGTTCGCGCGTATGCTTTTGCTTCAGTTTTTTACTGCGGAAAAACCACGTTCCCACCTTGGCGTTTTTCGCGTGGCTTTTCGAGATTCATCGACTGTAAAACGAGCCCAACTTCCTCTCGCTTTCAATGAAAATGGGAAAAAAAACCGAAAAAAATCCGCGAACAAATTATTCTGCCACGGTTTTTATAGCTACGTAGATAGAACATAGAGACAGAAAATTTTTCGCACTCGCGGAAATGGTGGTGAAAATATTTTGGACAATAGAAATTAACTGTCGCTTGATTCTACGGATGATTTCTATGGCACTATTAATTAGCGTTTGGGAACATCGTTGAAAGAGTCGGAAAAAGCGGTCAAAGTGAAAAGCTCTGCTAGGTCATCTCATTGGGTTGCGTTCAGAAGTAAAAGTTCCCTCTCGCTAAATTAAGCACTTGAAAAAAATGAGCAAAAGGTCTTTTTCAAATGCTGCAGGCAACTTTTTTGCAAGTCATTTTTCATTAAGTGGCATTTGGACAATCGAACCACCAAACCAACTCGATTAATGACGAGCTATCAGCCATTATCACCTACCCTCTCTCTCTTTCCCTCTTGATAAGAAATTAAATTACCAAAAAGTAAATCACGGGAAATATAGTTGTAAATTTCAAAAGCTATGAATTATCTATGAAACTTCCTGTGCAAATTCATGCTGTAGTCAAAAATGCTAACAATCAATCGATTTCTACTTGGACATTCCAATTATCGATAATTCAGAGCCAATCATTCGGCAATTCCGAATTCAAATCACGTACCTCGAATTCACTATTCTTTGATCATGTTAACAATTTGTATTGGCAAATTCAATTATAGCGTGAAGATTAAAATATCAAATATTAATATTTTAGAAAATCTTACTGCTTAAAAATTTTATTCAAAGCTTTTCGTCGATTAACAGCTCAAATGTGTTATTTGTTTTTGGATACCGCTAATGGATAAATATCGAATGAAATATTATATTTTTCTGGAGAGGATTTTCGATTTTAATTGCTGATTATTCTTCATAATAAAATAATTCATTTCAATAATTATTTCTGCAATTAAAATTACTCGACAATTCCATTCTCCGAAATATTCTCCGAATCCCAAAATTTCAGATAGTTCGATCGATCCTTTTGTGTCCAAAGATCTCAAACAATTGAGAATGATAACTGTCTTAATGGACTTACAATGGTCAAAAGAGAAACATTGATTTATCCTCCTTATTTTTTTTCCGTCGAGAATTATTCGCAATCGAATTGATTCAATTATCAAGCAGCGACGATTGTTCGCGACCGTTGATTAAAAAAAGGAGAAACTGCTTATCGACTGTGTAACAAAATGAAATGCATTTTCATCTCAACACGTTGAGGGAATTAAAAAGGGAATGAACTCAATTACCAACCGATCGAGAAAAGGTTGTCGATATTTTCTGAAAGTGGGGTGAAACATCTATTTCGATCGGGTATCGTGTACATAGTCTTCGTTTGAAAGACACCAAGTGCAGGAGAAGAATGGAAAGAGAAAGAGGGAGTAAAGCACACGAGAGTGCATCGGACGAGAGAGCAAAGTTAAGTTCACTGTTCAGAGGACGTGTCTATTAGTGTCGGAAAGCGTTTGCTTCATAAGACACAGCTCTCTTCCTCTCTCTCTCTCTCTCTCTCTCTCTCTCTCTCTCTCTCTCGCTTTCTGTCGTTAAAAAGAGAAAAACACTGAGAGATGAAAGAAAGAGCGAGAGAAAATGAGGCAAAGAGGCGTTGGAAAGAGCTCGGTTGACCTCCTCGCAAAGAAGGGATGGAATGCGACAGAGAAAACGTGAAGCTCCTTATCGGCTTCCATGACTCCACCGCACTCGATCGGCTGCTCCTCATTCTTTTGTTTTTATCGGAACGTTTTTTTTCCCATTGGCTCTTTCCCCCGCAATATATATTTATATATCTTCACTCTATAAGAGATCAACGATGAAAAACCACTTACAATACGAACGGGGAACGGTGAAATCAACCGCGGTTTAATAGACTCTGGCGTTACCTCAGTAAAGGGCTTAAGGGGCTTATATCTAATCGTAAAAGTCGGATAAACATGTTTTTCAAAAGTGACATTGTTTCTGAGTACATTATAAATTCACCTTCGGAATTTTTAAGCCATTGCATGAAGCTTCTCAGAGTTATGGGCGATAATTTGGACGCTCGTTAATTAAGGGTGACTCTCTTTTGGAGCTTAAAGAAGTTTTTTCTCGAATCTACGTTTTTAGGGGCGATGAGCAAAATATTTAAAAAATTACTGCAGAGATGTTTCTGATACCTTCTTCATTCTAGATTTAAAGATCAAGTATTTAGTAGAAGAATTTATTCCAATGTGTCCTTTTAATTCGTTGAATGAAAATCTTAGTTTTTTTGCAAACGCTCACTTTGAACTAGAACCTTTTTGTTTCAATATTAATATTTAATTTATCGTTTCAGAAATTCAGAATTCAGGACGTATACAAAATGAGCTTCTTTCTAAAACTCAAAATCTCGAGCGATTTTTTTCGAATTTCTCAGTCCGTATAATTTGAACTTTTTGCATTCGATCATTCAGCAAAATTTGACAGTAATCTACGACATTATTCTAGCATACTGTGTTATAACAGAGCTTTCTCTCCCCCTCTTTTTCCTCCTCGCAGTTCAGTAACTGCAATCCTTCAACTCTTGGCTCTGTCCAACGATCGAAAAGTTTTTCGACAAATCCGACCGACTATGGAAGGAGACAAATAAGTCTCCTCCTGCACGTGGAAGAATATATATTCTCACGATTAACGATGCCTTCGAATTCGTCAAGTCCCTCGAGATTCGCGCGATTATTAATCAGTCCGCCGCTGGCTCTCAAGTTTTCCGTGGTGAAAAAAAAGGAAGACGAGGGACGGTGGAAGATTGGATTCAAGGTGGAAATTAAAAGCTTGGAAATTAAAAGTACGCGGTCGACGCAGCTTTTGTCCCGAAAACTTTTACAGACCGTTGACTGTGTCCCCACTGCGCACCTCCATTACGCGCGGGGCCATCTTCCTCCTGATCAGGCTCTCGTAATTACGGCTCAAGAGCTTACTCCGGGCGAGCCTCTTAAATTAGTTCGCCGTGAAGCCCGCTGGAACGATCTTGATTAACGTGTCCGAGAAATCCGCGTCAATCATGCATTGACGAGCTTGTAAACGTGAAACGCTATAAATAATTGATTCACCAGAAGCCAATTTGTTATTCGAAAGGTTCTCCACAAAAAATTGATCATGTAAATTTTCATTGAACATTAAAAAATTCCAAACATTTTTTGCTCATTCAAAAATAGATTTATAGACAATCTTTATGAAATTTCTAAATGTAGAAATGTAGAAACAATATATGGGACATTGCATCCCAAATCGGACAGTTTGAAAAACTTTTTTTTGGACTTCCTCATTTTTTTTAATATTTTTGTGTACCCATCAAAAGACCCTTCCTGTTAAATTTTGAGATTTTTTTAATTACCCGTGCAAAAGATATTAAATTAACAAAAAACCGCTCTTTATTTGGTATTTTGGTCATAACTTCTTTAATAATGGTCCAAATTGAAATTTTTTTTTTTTAATTTTTGGTTTTTTTATGGCCCTTTCAGAAAAAAATACAACAAAAATATTCGACGTGTTTTTGAATGAGTTTTTTGAGTTTTAAACGTTAAATCGCGTTTTCAAAAGTGAATGTCATTTTTGATTTTTTTTTAAATTTTTTGTTCCAAATATCTATTTATTCAACAATTTTTGAGATTAGTCCGATCGTGGGATCTCAATAACTACTATTTTTTTCGATTTTTGAAAATTAAGAATTTTTTTTTTCAAATACATTATTATGAATACCAATTTTTGTTACGGTATAGTATTTTTTTAAATCATTTTGAATTAATTTGGACACTTTTTCATTGTTAACAGATTTTTAAAATTAATAATTAATCGATGAGCAAATAACAATAGTTCAAGAATCGCATGAGTGGGCATTGAACCTAAATAGTCTATCGAATATTGCTGTCAAATTTTCACATGAGAAACATTATTCAGATGCAAACGAAAGATTTTATTTGTGATAAAATACTGCGAAGTCAATCACAGGGGGACACAAAAATTTCATTCAATTATTCCAATGAGCAGCGGGAACGTATTGGCAAAGGGATATTCTAATTCAGAAAATAATCGTATATGTAAGGTTTTCAAAAAAATACTTGAATAAATAAAAACTGTTGTTATTATTGTTCATAAACAGACTTAACGATTAATTATTAATTTTAAGAACCTGTTAACAATAAAAAAGTGTCAAAATAAATTCTAAATATTGAAAAAAATACTATACAGTAACAAAAATTGGGTCGAAATAAATTCTGAATATTAAATACATACTATACCGTAACAAAAATTGGTATTCATAATAATTTATTTAAAAAAATAATAATTAATTTTCAAAAATCGAAAAAAATAGTAGTTATTGAGATCCCACGATCGGACTAGTCTTAAAAATTGTTGAATAGATAGATGTTTGGAACAAAAATTTTTTTTAAAAATCAAATTGGAAGTTACTTTTAAAAATGCGATTTAACGTTTAAAATTCAAAAAACTCATTCAAAAACATGCCAAGTATATTTGTTGTATTTTTTTTTCTGAAAAGGCCATAATAAAACAAAAAAATTGAAAAAAGAACTTTTAATTTGGACCATTATTAAAGAAGTTATGACCAAAATACCAAAAAAGAGCGGTTTTTTTGTTAATTCAATATCTTTTGAACGGGTAATCAAAAAAATCTAAAAATTTAACAGGAAGGGTCTTTTGATGGGTACTCAAAAATATAAAAAAATTGAGAAAATAAAAAAAAAAGTTTTTCAAACTGTCCGATTTGGGCTGGAATGCCCCATTTATAGAAATGATTTTGAAGAAAAATAACATAGTTTAAACCAATCAATACACGAAATATTTTCATGCGGTTTTCTTATGTGGACTCAAATTGGTCATTTCAATTCAGAGACCTTATTTTGTTTTTCTATAGAGACTTTGAATTCACACAAAAATATCCATAATATTCATCATTGAGGAAAACAAACCAAACTACAACGTTAACTAAACTTTTTCTCAACCAATGACCACGAATTTTATCACAATGGAAAGATGACAAAATTTCCTAATTACCGGAAAGAACTTTTTTTTCAATTTTCAAGTTTTTCTTTGAAAATTTGACTTTTCGAAAAAATCCCACTCCGAATGCTCGATACTGTTTATGTGTATAGAAGATTGTCGGGTGTTTGCGCAGAGACGAGAGCTCTCGGTTGGAGAGAAGTAATTAATGAGATAGAAGAGCAGACGAGGGATGAAACAGAGGAGAGGCCTCGAAACTCGATTGACGGAGATGAAGAGCGATAGAGATGAAGAGAGCACGAGACTCGTGTTGGGCGTTTGCAAAGGGCAACAAAACGTATCACCACAGGCGACTCCGACAAGCCCAGTGACGCCTAATTCGCGATAATTCGATTCGTCAGCTTCCTAATCGCGTTACTATTAATTTCACTACGATCAGACCCGGTGCCTTCAGGACGGCTGACAAACTCGATTACTCTTCCACGATTCAGTTGACCCCGGTTCAATCCTCATGTACACAACCCTGTAAGTACTTCCTCTCCATTCGAATTTATGGCCATTCGTGATCGTCCCACGTTGAATACGATCTCATTAAAAAGTCCGTGAAGAAATGACCGAACGATAAAATGGAAGAATAACGTTGCACTCGGAGAAAGAGGAAAGGGGAGAGAGAAAGGGTGGAGAGAGAGAGAACGAGTGAGAGAGAGAGAGAGAGAGAGAGAGAGAGAGAGAGAGAGAGAGAGAGAGAGAGAGAGAGAGAGAGAGAGAGAGAGAGAGAGAGAGAGAATGACTAAGAAATGTGGTATCCAGCAGGGAAACTTTCCTTCCCTTATATCCAATCACGTCCACATAGTTTATACATGTATATATATAGAGAGAGGAAAAACGAACGTGTCATGATTCTTCCGTCGTAATCAACGAAACCATTAATTTTCCTTCTCCGGCGCCGTATTTTCTCGCAAATTTAAGAGCTCTCGTTGTACAGAGGGTTAATCGATCGATGCCACGTTACGTCACCGTAGTTTATTCGCCTCGGAAACGAAACGACGAGCACGACGACGAAATCGACGTCGACGGCGGCGTCAACCGCGATCACCGTCACACGTCGAGACGCTCGATCAGTTTCGATTCGGGCACACTCGCGATACAATGATTCGCGGGTGAAAGAAACAAATAACAATAAGGATACTCTGTGCATGAAAAAGAACGGAAATTGCATCGAGAGAGACGTCAAAAATACAGATTCGAAATAATCAAAAAGAGAAAAGTGCAACGTTCGAGACGGAAGACGATTGTCGTCATTATGCTGTGGATAACCGTGATTGTTATGTGCGTCGAGATATCGACTCTCGCGAATGCAGATACAAAAGTTAAATCTTCGTCGTCCTCGACGAGCGCAGCTGGTGTTAGAAATCACGAGGAGGATTCATTCAACAACGAATTGGATCATTCGAGTGAGTAGTATTGAAAAAATTGAATAAAAAATTTGAAATTTGTACATAGCTTCCGCATTTTTTTTCGTCGTTCATCAAATCTCCTTTACGAGGACCTCCTTGACCATCTTTATGACACGTATGTTTATTATCATGGCTCCCTCATAAAGGACGCTTCTTGAACGATGGAAACAAATGAAGAAGCTATGTGCAAATTTCAAATTTGCATGATTTTTTAGCAATTTTGTTCAATTACATTATTCATTGTTTTTGTCGTCTAGTGTATTGATGCTAAAGAAGTGAACTTGATAGCTGCTACATTAGAAAACTTAGTGTTAGCAAGTATTTTTCGAAGATTTCAAAAAAAATTTCAGAACGATTCTCTCAAACGTTCTTCACCAAATTCAACTCTAACCATTTTTGTCATCTAGTGTATTTGTGCAAAAAATTTTAGCTCGATACTTCTAAAAATGCGAATGTTGGAGCGTTAACGAACATTTTTTGAAAATTTCAAAATCTTTTTTCCATCGAACCTCTAGCGATTTGTATGAAATTCTGTCTTATTTTTCATTGTCATTGACTGTATCATCACAAAAAAATTCAGCTTGATAGATGCAAAATTACAAAAGTTAGAGAACTTACACATTTTTTGCGATTTTTTTTTTTACCGAACCTTTCAAGCGATTTTTCCCAAGTTCAATCTCAACCGTCCTTATTATAAAGTGTATCTGCACATAAAATTTCAGGATGATAACTGCAAAATTACGAAAGGTAGACGACCCACAAACATTTTGCAATAAAATTAAAGTCCCGCCAAATTCACAATTATATTGCAATTTCAAAAAAATTTGCAGTAAGTACGGAGACATATGTGGTCTACTCGTATGACGTATACCAAATTTCAAGTTGATCACCCAAACCGTTCTTCAGATATATCCATTTTAAGGAAAGCTCAAAGCGTGCACACACACACACTTACACACTAGGGTGGTTCTTATTTAGGGCACGGACGAATTTTCTATCAGACGCCCCCCAAATCGACTTCAAACAGATGAAAAGAATGGTTAGAGTTGAATTTGGTGAAAAACGCTCGAGAGGTTCGTTCTAAAAAAAAATTTGAAACTTTCGAAAAATACTTGTTAACACTAAGTTCCCTAATTTTGCAGCTATCGAGTTCACTTCTTTAGCACCAATACACTAGACGACAAAAATAATAAATAATGTAATTCAACGGAATTGCTAAAAAATCATGCAAATTTGAAATTTGCATGATTTTCGCAATGAAGAATTTCGCAAGAAGGAAATTCGCAAGGAGGTCCTCATAAGGGAGAGTTGACGAACGGCGGAAAAAATGAGGAAGCTATATGTGCAAATTTCAAATTTGCATGATTTTTTTCACTGTTTAACAAGTCTTCTTCACGTGCGGTTTTTTGAGCTCTGTTAAGTCATTTAAATATGGTTTCCCGATGAAATTTTTATGACCATTAGAAAAAATTCCAAATTTTCCATACTCCAGAACTCACAAGTGTTTCTGTCCCAGTCATGTCCCAATCATGTGTAAAACTTGTGCAAAAAATTTAAGCTTGGTAACTGGAAAATTACAAAACCAACCACATATCAGCCAAATGGCCAATTATGCAATTTTAACGAAATTCACAACGACTAAAGACCGATAATCTCTCTGGTGGAAATCCAATAAGGTAAGCGGCCCAGTTACTGACCCTGTCCCAGATAGTGACCCTAACGGCACCATTTTGATAGCCATAAATACAGTTTTTGTCGAATAATAATCCAATTACCGGCTAATTGAAGAGAATTTTTCACTTTTCATTATTGGAGAGAGGGACCTTTCTAAAGGAGATATTAAAAATAGAAATAGACCAGTGAATCGAAATCGGTACACGTAGGGTTCACAAACGAAGATGGGGCTTATGTACAGGGTCAGTAACCCGTACAGCAGAGAAGCATTATTAAAACAATGATTTTATTAATAAATCTTGATTATTTCACTTTCATAACCGGTGAATCTCCTTTGAAGGGCTTTAATGCACACGTTGAAACCATTAGTTTCCGGTTTGGCTATATCACACATGAATAAATAGTCGAAATCCGACGCTGCCGCGCTAAAAGGGTCAGTAACTGGGCCGTTTACCTTACATGTTGACATGAGAAATAAAGAAAGGATTACGAGAGCAAAGCTTTCCTTGCTCAAGAGTAAAATAAGGTCAAATTCCGCTGGTCCATCGAGTGGATGCATTTTGTCATTGACGACGAATCGTGTGCGATATCAGTTTTATTCAACCTCATTCTTATACTCGTAGCAACGTACGAGATTTTTCTCCAGCGATAACAGATATTTGCCAGCCGAGATATGCATAAATCCGCAGTGAAAGGGTCACCGGAATTCCTGTTCCTTGGGTATAAAAAGATAGAAGAGGAGATCAATTACAGTGCCTCCATCTGGTAGTCCACTTTCAGGAGCGATCGGTCTCGTTTCATACTCTTCATAGCGACCCATAGAATTCACGGTCAAGTCGAATTTACGGTTCACCGGTCCGGAACATCAGAATGTGTGAGTGTGTATGTATGTGTGTACCTTCCAACGGTATGATTCGATCGAAGCTTTTTCATCCCCCCCCCCCCCCATTCTTCATCCCCCGATTCTCCATCAATGACCCTTTCTAACTTGCAAGTCAACTCGCTCGCTTATCCGCTCACGTTCCAACTATTTTCAGTCTGTAAACGATTTCAAAAATATATATATATTGGAAAAAAGGCCTCGCGAGAGATATCCTCGAAATTCCCAAGAAAAAACAACGGCAAAAGAGGATAGGAGAGAGTCGAGTACGGCGAAATTTAATTAGTTACGGCGCAGTGACCCGCAGCATTATTATCATCGGCAGCCCAGAGTTTGCGTCGTTCTTTTATCTCTCTCACTCTCTCCTTCTCTTCTTCTTCATCCCTCCCTCTTCATACCACCCTCTGCACCCCCCCGGCCTCTCGCTTGTTCGTTCTTTGTCTCTTCGATATCAGCGCAAAAAGCTCTCAAATTTTTTTTATTCTCTTCGACATATCGAGCACGTGAGAGCTTTCAGCTTTCAAATTAAATTACGCAATATTCCCTATTGAAAAGGCTCTCCGTTCCATCAGGTTTCCTATACGTAACTACGGAATACGCGTCTACGGTTTCAATGATATTTTCACTGGAGCCAAACTTTTTTCATTTTTTCATTTTCTTTCGAAGATCGAGCTCACGAGTGCAAAAGTGAAGGATTCGAATTGCGACTGTTACGTGGTGAGCTTTTTTTGGTATTGTGGGTGCAATCAACGTTCAATGAATTTTCGAGGGTTTTCGCCACTATTTTTTGCCCAATGAAAGTTGCCATTGTAATCAAATTAAATGGAAAGATTAATGAAAAAAAAAAACTAAAACATTCTTCGGGATGAAGCTCGAAAGCTGAGCGATTCTCCAATTCCACTTTGCACTTGTTACGCTCAGGAAGTTCGGACAACGTGACAAACACGCAAATACATCTCGCATCTTCTCGGAAGATTCAGTCGCTAGATTGATCATGATCGATTGATGTGTGTCCAACGTTCTCGAGACCTCAGAGATCCCATATTGCTCCCCTGTTTGACCCGTACATCGCATTACACTTGGGTATACATATATCGCTTCGGTGTTAATTTGTGAGCAGCCAGTCGATTAATTGGCACGTTGGTCACGACCGCGCTATCCTAATGTACGCGGACAAGCAGAGTTATGGGGGATCACCGGAAGGTCTGCCCGAATGATTATATCGAAAGATGAAAGCGACGCATATGTATATTACCGAGCAATGATTGCTGTTTGTACAAAGCGAAGCAACAAGACGCAGAATTCCAACGTTTCACTGGAATTACATTATTTACTGGATTTCGTTATAATTGTCCGTCTTACGCTCCCAAAAGGGATGAATTTTCATGGAATATCTCAAGACAATTGATATAAATCAATTAATACAAATATAAGTGAATTAAATGACCAAAATATATCAAATTTTTTTTTTTCATGTTGGGGCTGGAAAAAAAATTAGGAAAAAAATTTGAAAAAAAATTCCAATGTTTTGAAAATGGTAAAATAAAGTATTTTCCCCTCGTGAAATTTTATCAATAATCTTATAGTTCTTGAGTTATAGTAATTGAATGATCTGAGCTCCGACCCAGAAAATGAGAAAAAAAAAAATTTGAAAAAAAATCTGAAAAAATTCTTCTGAACTCAACGAAAACAAACGCAACTTTTTGCTATCTTGAAGTTTTTGATAAATCCTTTTTGTTTTCGTGTTATACGGGATTTTTCAAGTTTCCTCTTTTTTCACAAAAAACAGAATAACTTTGGGAAAAAAAATCCCTCAATGTTTTTAAAAAAAGGGAATTGAAGCTCAAACTTTCCCCTTTATGAATCCAATTACAAAAATGTATTTTCAAAAAATCCTTTAAAAGATGGGTGCACCTGAAGTGAGGGAAAAAAAGCGAACAACAGTTGTTTTCAAATTAGTCAAAATCTAACAACAAATTGTAAAAATAATTCAAAAAACAACAAATGGAGAATTAAAATACCGTTTGTTAAATTAGTTTACGTTGACTTCCAACGAAATCGCATAAAAAAACGTTCCAGACATTTATTGCAGTTTTGTCCGGAAACTTTTCGCCGGTAGTGTATATATCAAATATATTTTGTTGGAGAAGTTGAATTTTTCTTAAATATTCCATAGACCAAGTTTCCATAGACCAAACGCTATATTTTTCATAAATAAATCATTGAAAAAAATTGGATATGTGAAATATATTTTCGGCATATATTCTATTTCCATAAGGAAAATAAGTCTCTCGCCAGGTTCACAGCTTTCCCAATCGTCGAGGGAATCGCAAATTTTCCTTTCGCTCGCGAAACTCCGGCAGCGTTTTTTTTTCTCTTCGCAATAAAAGTGACTCCGAGTAAAAGTGACTCGGCTACGCTCGTGTTTAATACGCAATGGCAATGTTCGGTGAGGTCACGCTGTCGTATAATTAATAATACTGCATGGGTGCGACTGCGGGGAGGTTCTAATAAGGGAAACACGACGTCAGGTTCCTGAAGAAGGGGATGAGAACCCCGCTGGTAAATGGGAAATTAATTATTATATGGAAATTGGAACGACGTCTCAGTTCTTGCTCCTTTTCCTCTCTCTCTCTCTCTCTCTCTCTCTCTCTCTCTCTCTCTCTCTCTCTCTCTCTCTCTCTCTTCCTTTCTCTCTGGCTTCAATTTCTCGCGTTTCTCTTACCATCACTCTATCTCCCTCACACTCTCGAACTACCCTCTCGCTGCGCTTTCCTCTTCACTACGTGACTCGTAACTCTTAACACAAAATACATAATACATACGCAGCCATGTATGTGTCTCTGTGTACGTGTGTGTACACGCGATATGCCGCTCTGTTGGCGGACCAGACCGCCCGAGATGTACAGAAACTCTCGCATCACGTACGAATCGCCAAGTGTACGAATAAATCCAAAGGGGTTGTGGCACTGGTCTTCGCACGCCACACAGTGGGCTCTAGGTTATTCCCGCGCTTTGCGGTATATATAGCAACTTCCACGTATATATGTAATCGTATACTTACACTCCCGCTCAAAAGTATGGAAACACCAGTCAATATTTCTTGCCGCACTGGAAGTTGCATAACTCCGTTAAAAAAAAAAGAAAATCGAATTTTAAAAAAGCATTTTGACGGGAAGGAATTCAGCTTTATTTTCTTTTTTTTAAAGGTTTATTATTATTTTTTTTTTTTTCGATCCGGTACGCATTTTTGTACGCGACCGTTTTTTGGCCTTTCTTCGACCATCGCGAATCAGGGACATTTTTTTTGTCTTTTTTTCTGCGGCATATTTGAAAGGGTTAGTAGATGCTCCATTTTCGTCTTATAAAAATTTTCGTACGATTTTTTCTCGCAAAGTTATTTCACTTTTGGCTAAAAAAGACAAATTTTGAAAGATGCACCGCAACTCAAAAACTATAGAGTTAAAGAGAAAATGTTAAGTATGAAAAAAGTAGCGCACGTATACACGAAATCGCCTGGAATTATTTCAGAATTTTTCAAGGATTTTTTTCCTTTACTATTTTCGCTCGAAATTTTGATGATGACGACCCAGCGAAAAAATGTATCTCATTGAAATTTCCGTACTTCGTGATACAATGAACATCTAAAAAAATTAAGCAACATTTGGCATGCTATGAACAACAATGATCAATAATAATTATTAATCATTGTTCATCATTGCTTGATAAATGGTTTATACAATTGGTTAATGACTTTTGGGCAATATTATTATTGGTTATTGTTGTTTATGACATGACAAATATTGCTGAATTTTTTTAGATTTTGATTATATCTTTCCATTCATCGTTCCATCTTTCAAAATTTGTCTTTTTTAGCCAAAAGTGAAATAACTTTGGGAGAAAAAATTGTTCGAAAATTTTCAAAATACAAAAATAGAGCACCTGCTAACCCTATCAAATGTACCGCAGATAAACAATACAAAAAAAATTATCCTTAAGTTATGCGCCTAATTCGCGATGGTCGAAAAAAAGTAAAAAAAACGGTCACGTACAAAAATGCGTACCAGATCGAAAAAAAATCATAAAAAAAATTTTTTAAAAAGGAAAATAAAGGTGAATTCCTTCCCGTCAAAATGCTTTTTTTTTAAATTCGATTATCTTTTTTTTGACGGAGTTATGCAACTTCTATTGCGGCAAGAAATATTGACTGGTGCTTCCAAACTTTTGAGCGGGAGTGTAGATATTGTATATACTATATATAAATGTGTGGGTATGTGTGTGTTATATTGCGCGTGGTCTCGGTACAGTACGTGAGCAGATTCGCGATATCTTCACTCGAACACAGATATAACAGAAGTGCTTCTGGGCCGCATGCATTACGAAATAATTTCGTTTTTCTCATTGATAAAACCGCGATATCCTTTTTACTGGCTGGGTATATCAGCAGAGGGCAAAAAAAAATCAATATTTTCGATATTTCGAAACGAATGCTTATGCCGAAAAATTGTGGAAATTCGGAAATACTCTCAAGGCACAAAATGCAGCATTTTTTATCATTGTCAAGATCTCTCTTACGAGCGATTGACTTTGTCGTTGTTTACAAGGTCGAAGGAAGTGAGCTTCTTTGTTATCTTCATCTTAGCGATCTTCTTCACTGTTCGAGGAAATAAACTTCTTCACTGTTTACTTTCTCTTCGAGGAAATAAAATTCTTCTTCATTGTTTAATTCAGAGTCCTCCAATTCCAAGATTCCTCGAATTCCATTCAATTCCAATGAAAAAGTTTCCTCTACGAGGAAGTAAACCATGAAGATGTCAAAGAGAGAACAATTTTTTAATCATTTCCCTACAGAATTTTTTACAATCTGTAATATTTAAATGATCTTGTTCAAAATGCACCCCAATCATATTCGTTATCTTCTGTTTATGTGTCAAAATTTTTAACTACGTATTTGGAAAATTACCTACGAAAAGAAAAATACTTTTTGCTGAATCAACGAAATTTTATTAATTTAATAATACTCGTTTTTTTCGACCTATTCATAAAAAAATAATTGAGCTCGATAGTTATAAAATTACAACTATCACGACACTCGTTAATTCAAAAAAAAATCTATGTTTTGTAAACCCAAAATTGTTTAAAAAATTTCACAAAAATTAGAATCACTGAATTAAGCTCGATAAATCGAAGCCTTACCAAGACACATCGATTGGAAATTTTTAATTCTCAGGAAATCAAAACAAAGCTTCCCTCATGAGGAAGCAAGAAGCAAAATTCTCAAGAACCAAGTCCCACCGTTCAAATTGATAATTTGAAGCAACCAGCTTTGTATTAGCTTGCATCCTGCTAAAAAAATGGGTTCTGAATCTAAAACAATAGGGCATCTTTTTTCCGGACCTCTATAACTACTCCAACAAGCACAAATGCTGGGAATGTCATTATATATGACTCACGAAGCACGTACAAACTTGTACATCAACTTCAATATAATATTCTACGAACTGTGTACATATCTGTGTGTGTGTGTGCTCAAGGATGATTGAGTTCTTCAAGCTTGGTGGAAGCAGCTTCTGCTGATCCACTCGAAGGTCCACCGGAGGTACCTCCAAACAGAGTCCAAAGTTCGACACAGTGAACGGATTTCTCCAACGGTACACGGTTTAGGATTTTATATGTATATATAGGATTGTATATAGCTTGTTCAGGATTTGGCAAGCTCTACCTTGGATTGTCTGCACCCCGCTCTGACTGTGGGCGAGAATGCAAGCAAGTGAGCAGTCAGCCAGCGAAGCTACTTCATCCCTCTCGAACCACTGAGAGCCCTCTCTCTCTCTCCCTTGCCCTCTCTCTGTGGCTCTCTTTTGGTGAATATACATACTGTCCGTATGTATATTCACTCTCTCGCACTCGTGCAGTTAACTTTGCAAAGAAAAGTGAATTCAACTGCGGTAGCTTTGGATCTGGTTCTCGCAGTAGAAGCGGCAACGATGGCCAGTTTAACAATCGAATTAACGTTAACCTCGTTGTTTCAACTCTGTTCAACATTGTGGACTAGGCAAGGGGTTTGTCGTAATATTCCTAGGGGTGTTATCAAACTTACCCTTGGGGCCTCGTTTTCCTTATCAGTCTTAATAACTGTACGAACAGCCTCGATTCTCAGCATGTGAGGCGAATTTTGGGGTGAACGATCTTATCAGCTGGGTTAAGAAAAATCGAAAAACCGGTCAAGACCGGGCTTGCAAAATCAGGACGAAACGTCAAAAAAGGTCTGGAACGTTTTTTTATGTCATTTCGCCGGAACGTAAACTAATTTAACAAAGGGTTTTTTAAAGAGGAAGAATTCGGCTTCATTTCCTGTTTTTAAAATTATTTTAACAATTTTTTTTTTAGATTTAGCCTCTATTTTGAAGACAACTGTTTTTCGCCTTTTTCCCCCTCTCTTCGGGTCCACCCACATCTAGAGGATTTTTTTTTAAATACATTTTTACGATTGGATTCATAAAGGGGAAAGTTTGAGCTTCAATTTCCTTTTTTTTTAACTTTGAGCGATTTTTATTTCGAAAGTTATTTTGTTTGTTGTGAAAAAAGAGGAAATTTGAAAAATCCCGGATAACACGAAAACAAAGAGGATTCATGAAAAACTTCGAGAGAGCTGTCTGTTTTTGTTGATTTTAGGGGAATTTATTCAGATTTTTGATATTGAAATTTTTCTTTTCCGACCGAAAGTAGGTGAAAAAAAATTTGGGAATACAATGTGAAAAAAATTTCCATTCGTTAAAAATGGTAAAATAAAGTATTTTCCCCTCTTGAAATTTTATCAATCTCATAGTTCTCGAGTTATGGTAATTGAATGATCAGAGTTCCGACTCAAAAGATGGGAAAAAAAAATTTTAGAAAAATAATCTGAAAAATTCCTCTGAACTTAACGAAAACAGACACAACTTTTTGCTATCTTAAAGTTTTTCATGAACCTTCTTTGTTTTCGTGTTATAAGGGATTTTTCAAATTTCCTCTTTTTTCACAAAAAACAGAATAACATTGGAAAAAAAAATCGCTCAAAGTTTTTAAAAAAAGGAAATTGAAGCTCAAACTTTCTTCTTTTTGAATCCAATAGCAAAAATGTATTTAAAAAAATTCCTCTAGAAGATGGGTGCACCTGAAGAGAGAGGGAAAAAAGCGAAAACCAATCGATTTCAAAATAGAGTCCAAATCTAAGAACAAATTGTAAAAGTAATTTAAAAAACAAGAAATGAAGCGGAATTCTTCCCCTTTAAAATACCGTTTGTTAAATTAGTTTACGTTGACTTTCGGCAAAATTGCGAATTAACAACATATTATTGAATATGCTGTAAAAAAAAGGCAAAAATAATTTTTTGTTTTTTTTTTCATCGAGCTCGATAAACCGCTCAAAAAGTATATCTCTAGACCATGATACCGCCTTAATTGCTTCTGTGGTAGGAAATCGGAGAATGAAAGATGTTTAGATAATGTTTTAATCACAATTGACAATCGCTCTAAATAGTTTTTTTCGTCGTTACAGCGCTATGACGGTGATAGTGACCGCAGAATGCGGTGTCATATTCAGCTGAAGGTCACAGCGAGGGGAAACAAAGAGATAAAGGGAGAGAGTGACCCGGGGCAACCACCACCGGTATTATACTTCACAAGAAAAGTTTCACTGGCATAAATCCCGTGCTCCGCAAACGATCGGGGAGTGGCTAGATAAAAAAAAAACAAAAGAAATCTGCAGTCTGTGTGTGTTTGTGTGTGTGTAAGCGCTTTGGGAAAGGGAGAAAGTGAATTATAGAAGTAAAATTGCTCCCTTGGGTCTCGTGCAGCGCAGTCAAGGCTCCGTTTACCCCCCGAAAATAGACCCCGATCCGAGCCCACCACTGGGAATATGATAGTTTTGGGAGATAACACGCTTATTTTTATTTTTATTTTTTTCCATTTGTGACACACGATTTTGTACAATAATATCGTGTAACTCGCTCTTTGCTTATGCATATTATCTACGCACTCTTTGGCAAAAATGTACCGCGCAAACCGTATTACATAAATGTAATACATTTAATGTAATACATAAATGTAAAGCTGCATTACATAAATGCGACGTGAGAGGGAAGATACGAGCAATTACGACCGAATTATTACAACATTTCCGCGGGGATTTAACTGTCTATTAACCATAACGAACCTTCCTCGCGTACATGAATTTCATTTTTAACGATTTACGTTGTTTGTCTCACGTTTTACCTTCCCGTGCTATTTTTTTCAAATTTCTACAAACTGTTTTTTGTACCTCCGTGTTGTTTGTCCCTGCCATACCGAGAATGAGTTTTTCCGTGTGAAAATGGAAAAGTGGCGAAATTGGTTTCGTTAAAAAATTTCATCAGAATTTAATGCAATCTGTCGAGATAAAAAAGAATGTGGAAAACAAATTCTCGTTGCACGAGCATTTCATGCTTTTTCGGCGTTGAAACTAGCAATCGAATTTTGTGAATTTTTTCCTCTATTGAATTCCGGGAAAGCGGACTCGTTGTTATTGCTGTTTTTAACGATCGTGAGAAATTGCGATGCCAACTTTGGGTTTTTCCCCAAATTTAGAGAAAAAAATTTAGATAGGGGATTTTTAGGGTATTTTTTAGGGGAAAAAATAATTTTTTGACTCAGAATTTTTTTTGTCTAACTCATGTAAAATCGAAACTTTTATGGAGGTTTCTATTTCCCATGGTCTCTAACTTAACATACTAGACAATAGTGTCATTTTCATAATGTCAAAATAAAAATAAACAAGAGTTTTTTTGAGCAATTTCATGGAACATCGATGTTTCAAAATCGTTTTCTAAAATAAACTTTATTTTTTATGATTACCGAACGACTCCTATAGTCGTTTAAAAAATATTTGCAATTAAAACGAAAATATCGATACAATATAATATCGATAAAAATGTTATGTTCTAGTATGATAAAAATGTTTAACGTGAAAATGTACGGCTCCAAAAATACTGGCCCGAATGAAGACCAAAAAGCTAACGAGTTCTTTCAAATTATTAACGAGTTGGAAATCAACATTCTCTAAATATTTACAGTTATACAAGTATTTACTTTATTTATTTATTAATCAATTTTACGTACTGACACCTTAAGAATAAATAAGTTAACTTTTTCATAAATTTTACGAACTACTTTCAATAGAACCTTCTTATTCAAAACTTTTTTATTACAAATAAAATGTATGCAGGTAAGTTAATGAAATAAATTTCAAAAAAATTGAATTTTTTTATCATATTATTCATTTAATTAATCAATTATGCTAAGCAATAAAATATTACGATATGAAACTGCATGAATTTTATCACGTTTGAAGTTAGGGTATTTTAGTTTGAATTTAGGGGATTTTAAAATATGCTTGGGGGAAAAAATTTCGACCAGTTGACATTACTGGTGGCATTGCATATTTTTCTTCAGCAATTTCAAAACGCGTGAGATTTCAGTTTAAAAAAAAATCTCTTGGCTTTTACAACGCGAAAATATGATTTGAATTTTGGCAAAATTTTTTTTTGCAATTACAAATGATAACTGCACCAATTTGAAGCTTTTTTGAAAATTCAAATCACTCACAGATGATGATAGATATAAAAAAATTCAGCCAAAATTTTTTATGGGGAATTTTAACTTGAACCAGTATTGGCGAATCTGAAATTTTGAATCGGTCTGTGATAATATAAAAACGGGGTGTGTATATCCGACGAAGGGATGAGAGCTTTGCGATACCGCAAGCAGCTTGCGTCACGCGTGCTCTCAGAATTTCTCCACTCATTTTCATTAAAAGCAGCTTTCAGCCTTAACGTAACGAGAGACCCTCGCGGCGAAATGGTTTTCCCGGGTACATCTACCATACATATATCACGTTAAACGTACGATGTACTCTTCCATACGGTGCCACGTTCTCGCTTCTTCTTAAACCTTAAGCTCTGCCGCGAGTCTGCGGGCCTGGGCGGTATATGCGAAGGGTTCGGGACGTCAACGAGGGTGAGAGGAATCTCTGGGTACAAAATCCCGTAAATATATAGATATAGATGTGAAACAACGATCAACGTCCCGCATAACGAGTGTTTAAACTAAGCCTGTTAACCCTCACTCTCGCCCTCGTACAGCCTCGTACTCGGGTGGCGTTTTTGCCTTTCCCTTGTGGCCCAACGAGAGAGCAAAAGGTGACGAGAGAGAAAAGCGACCCCTTTACAACCTGGAAAGTCGTACTGATGAGTATTTTCCACCGTCGTAATACGACTTCGAGTTCTGAATCCTTCACGAGTCTCTTTGGCGACTGACTCATCATCGAAAGAGCCTCAACACGCGCCCTCTCCTTAATAATCCTTTCATGCCATCCACAGAATGAGCGCAGACACTGTTTCTCTCATCTTCGCTATTCAACAATATCGTCATGCTCCTTTTCGTCTCTCGTACACAGACGTTAACTCTATTCATCGTGCGGTTAAAAACCCCCGAGTCTCGTCATTTCGTCTCGCGAATTCTATGGGATTCCCCTCTTCCGCCACCTCGTTAGAAACCTCAGAATGCTTTGTACACCATACGCGTGCCTTATTCATTACGTTTTCACCGATGCAAAGCGCTGATCTTGTTAAAAAAAAAATGTACTCCCATTTGTTTTTTTTTCCTTTTCAATTCGTTAATGAGAACGTGCATACTTCCTCTTCGGGCGAGACGCTCGAACATTTGCCCCCGAGAAATTCATATTTCATCTAGATTCAGATGTCATCTAAATGTACAGAATAATCCGTAGACATTGCAGCTGATCGATGGTAAATCAACGAACGATCTTGTGACTCAGAAATATCGTTGAATGACCGAAGCTTCAGTAACTTTAATTGGATTCATGGTTGAATATTCATTGCGTTTGACAGACGATCAATTGTCCGAGTCATGCTCTTTCCCTCAGTTAAGACTTATAACTGGAGTCTTTCATACCGCAGGATTTATATATTCGATCAAATCTCTTTCACGCTTCATTACTCTTCCATTACTCTGGTTTCCATGCTCTACTGGTTACAAGTACACCAAGGCACAGGTACAGAAGCTTTCAGCTTCGTCGGGCGATTGAAATCCCGGTGGCATTGCAGCGTCAAGTTTGCGAGGGAAAAGTCGCAAAAAGGGCGGTTCGTTATCGCGATAACGGGTCGAGTTTGAACGGAGATCCAGCCAGCTTAGTCCAGGTAGAGTCCACATGGATGGACGGACATTGCTCTCAGAAGGAAGTACAGTTTGTAACAAGAGTGGCAGGGAGTGAGGAAGAGTGAAGGGATGGATGCTCGTTGAACCGAATGTTTGTAGCACGAGTTCCCTTCATACGTTCGGAGTAGATGCTCATACGTTGACGGGTCCCGTGGGATTCACCAAACCAGAAGGAGAGGGAGGGAGAAAATACCAGTAGGTTCGTCTCTGACGACATAATGCTCCACCAGCCACGAATTGGCGATGGAGAAATCGCCTGAAAATGTAAGGGGGCTTTTACTGCCATCCATATATGACGACGAAGCACGAGAACCGAGCATGGGGTGGCGCAGAAGCCACAGAGAGACACGATAAGCTCTCGAGGGACAGTCAATACTGGACAGACGTGAGGGAGCAGAGGAAGCTTAAATTTTGAATTGGAAAATTGTGACTGAATAATTGAAAAGCAAGGGCAGGCGAAAACAAGAGAAATTTAGAATTTCGAAAAGCAACGTCTGAAAGAAGACTCTAAAAAAACGATCTTTTTACTATTGGATCCCTGAAAGGACAGTAGATGTTCTTTTTGACCGAACCATCGGTTAATCCGAATATCCTCTTCCACTGTATATATTATGTCCACTGGCCATGACCACCTGTGGTTTTGTGGGCTATTCATTCCAACTCCAAATCCAGTTTCATCGATGTTCTCCTTTCTGCTCGTCCACCTGGTTATTCCCACACAACAAGTTTCAATATCAAAGATACTTTCCAACCTTTCACGGATCTACTATCAATATTTCTTCGCATCGTGTTTGTATTTGGCCCTTTCCCTGTTATATTTATCATTGATGTTGACCAAACCTTGCCGCATTCGATATCGCGCCAAGTCATGTTACCGGTCATCCTGCCTTTTGGTGGTTGCCCAATGTAATCGCGCGCGCATTAAGCCTCTTGTCCTCGGCTCTCCTGACATTGAACAAACACGCGAACAAGCATCGTATATCCTCCTTCCCCTTGGATTCACGAATAGTGTTTACGCTAGCCCGCTAAATCGGTCTCTCCTTCTGCCGTATCGGAGGATATTGGATTGCAACTGGATAAGGACGAGAGGCATCCTCGAGAACTCGTACCCAAAGCTGCCCCCGAGGTAGAAGGGTCATTTACAACCGCTAACATCACATAGCTGCGAACGAGAATATCCCCAGCAGAATAACCCTCTGGTATTGCCTGACCTGAACCAGCTTGTGCGGCTTGCTGCTCCGACTGTTTGGTAAGTGGCGTCGAGGAGGGAGTCGCGAGAAGGGGAAGCAACGACAACGATGATAAGGAACACCCTCGGGAGACTTCGTGCTCCTGTGCACCTTGACTTTGCTAATCGGCTTTTGCCTTCCTTGAACCTCGTGTTACATCACTGTGTATGCGTCTACTCGTATATATATATATATATATCTATTGCTTCTCATGACATATTGTCAAGATACACAGAAACACATACACTGAGAGACAAGCTTGAAAAGCAAGAATGCACAGCCATCGTACGTCACGCCTGATCTTTATTTTATGCTCCACACAACAGGCCACGGGACAAACTAGTATCAGGGGAATGATTCATCACAGATTTCCGGTGTACGATATCGGAAACCATCGTTCTGACTAAGCCGAAATCGACGGGGCGGCAGATTTTCATATTCGATCCCCAGCGAGAGCAAGTCATCGGCACGTCGTTGGAAAAGCCTGCTACTTTAGCCCTAACTCTGGCGATAGGACTGTTGGAACCCTCAATTAATTCCCGAGGGATATGCGCCCCAGAAAATGGTTTCGCTCAATGGGAAATTGTATTGAGATCTGTCGGGAAATTTATGGATTGATATTATAAAATGCTAACTTCTGTCTAAAAAAATAGTGAATGTATCAGCAGAATGATTATTAGCAAATCTTGTAAATCCATTGTATTATAAATATTACTAGCTTCATTCCCAACTTTTGCACTTTAGTTATTCTCGCGGATGAGCGATTGCAAATGTCGATTAGAACATTTATTGCCTGATCTGAGTTCCCGTGGTTTCTACCCGTGTTGTACAATATATCTATATGGTATATATATATGAGCGCACAGCAAAGTGATTCTTGAAGGAGACTCACGCTCCCTCACGCGTTAACGTTCTGTATATCCAGGCACTAGAAAATGTACGGCCCCTATGCGGTATAGAATTTGTGGGTGGTTTTCTGAACGACAAGTTATACTACTGGCACGCGTGTGCTTTACGAGGTACTCCCTTTTATATACAGCAAAACTCGAGAGGAAAAGAGAGAGAGCTCGCACGCTGTTGTTGCTTACCCGGATGTCGCTGGTTGAGCTTTGCCGGATTACCGTGTGTATGCGCCGTGTGCCTACGCGTTTCTCACTGCGCAAAGCTCACTCTGCATGGAAGACGATCTTTCGACATTAAATTTTGGCCGTATAAACGGTCTATTGTTGACGAGAAACCAGCTCTGCGAGACTGGAAACCAGAGCAAACAGAGGATAAGTCGCGTCCACGTGCCAAAGTCCTCTCTGTTTACAACCGTGACTCATCGCGAGAGTTTACGACTTTTCCCATTTTTTTTCCGTCATGCACACGCGCAGCAAGCGTTGTTCGAAAATATTTTCACCGTGTACGACCGGAACGAAGATAAGACACGACAATTTTAACAATGTGTGAAGCATTACAATTTTACAATGTATGTAGCATTACAATTTTGGAATGCTTAAAAGATTATAATTTTGAAGTGCTCGAAGCATTACTGAATTCATCATGGTCGGTGATATTTTAAACGGTAAATGGAAATCTATATTGAAGTAGTAAAGCTCCGTTTTAAGTCAGACGGTCACTTCAGTTTGTATTACTGTGATTGAAAGAAAGATTTGGTAAGTTCTCCCACGTAATGGGTTAACAATTATCATTTCCGTATTGATAGTTGACATTTTACACCCAATGCTCGATAGAAATCGATCTCATCCGATCATCATCTGGTAAATGAAAATCGATATTGAAGTAGTAAAGGTCCGTTTTAAGTCGGACGGTCACTTCATTTTGTATTGCCGTCGTTGTAAGGAAGCTTTGGTCTCCCACGTAATGGGTTAACAATTACCATTTCCGTGTTGGTAGTTAATATTTTACACTCAATGGTAAATGAAAATCTATATTGAAGTAGTAAGAGTCCGTCTTGAGTCAGACGGTCCCTTTAGTTTGTATTGCCGCCATTAAAAAAAAGATTTAGTAAGTTCTCCTACGTAATGGGTTAACAATTACCATTCCCATGTTGGCAGTTAACATTTTAGACTCAATGGTAAATGAAATCTATATTGAAGTAGTAAAGGTCCGTCTTGCATCAGACGGTCCCTTCAAATTGCATTGCCGCCACTTAAAGAAAGCTTTGGTAAGTTCTCCCTCGTAATGGGTTAACAATTACTATTTCCGTGTTGGTAGTTAACATTTTACACTCAATGGCAAATGGAAATCTATATTGAAGTAGTAGAAGTCCGTTTTGAGTCAGACGCTCCCTTCAGTTTGTATTGTCGCCGTTAAAAAGAAGATTTGGTAAGTTCTCCCACGTAATGGGTTAACAATTACCATTCCCGTGTTGATAGTTAACATTTTACACTCAACGGTGAATGAAAATCTATATTGAAGTAGTAAAGGTCCGTCTAGTATAGAGAATAAACACAACATACGGTAAAACCATCCTCAAATTATCGAGCTTTCAGGGCAATATCTGTCAATCCATAAAATAGATACCAGACATTTTGAATCTACAATTGATTGCTGATGAAAAATACTCATGGTGATTGTTCTTCTATATAAAGTGATTTCTCTGTGTAGCTTTGTACTTTTTCTTTTGGAAATTAATGCACTGGTCCATAACTCCATTTGTAATTAATCTTCTCATCAAAGTATCATCATGACTGGTTTTCCCTATTAGCCCTGATTCTGGAAATCCAGGAAATTCCCGGACCACTCAAAGCCAGCTATCAGGAATCACCGAGCACAATTATACGAATGACAATGACAGAGCTTGGTCGATGAGAATATATCAATCATCAGTAATCACTGGACATTCGATAGTCCCTATTTGCTAGAGTAACGTACACCTGGGCTATTAAAACACTGATTAAAACGCTCGGGTTCGTGTAAAACATTGAATTTGCGATTGACCACACTATTATTTCCACGAGCTTTTCGAAAGTGCGATTATTGACCAGAGGGAGAAGGACCAGGATTCAATTAATCACGTTTATTAAAATGGGAAAATTGTTTTTGACGAACGAGATATAACCTGAAAAGGCACTGCGTCATGGGAACTTTCACACGGTTAAACGAGATCATGACCGAGACTTTGCTCGGGCTCTTTTCTCGATATTATTTGAGCCATCACGAGAGACAGCGAAAACGATCCAACTTTATCCAATTCGTGGAATGGATGTTTCTCATACTGGAGACTAAACCTACTACGTGGGTTTAGCCTCCCCCACGACTAAGTCAAAAAATATTTTTTCTCATTTTGACAGCTTCCCATCGCTAAAATTCCTAAGACTCTGAGTCAAATTATCCAAATGACTTTTTAACCGCTTCAATTATGAATATTTGCCTTTAATTTCAGTAGTCCATAATCAAATTCGTTCTGCTGGAAAACATCTTTCCAAAAAAGTATTATTCGTTTTCTTTGGTTAACAAAAATCACACAAGCATTTGCCTTCACGACTGGAATACCATTTCGATAGAAAATGGCGCTTATTCAAAGAACAATACGAAAAATAGAAAGTGTAGCAATTATTAAGGGTATAAAATATTGCACTGGAATGCAGGCTCGACTATTAAATAAAAGAGCGATCGTACGAAGGAGGAAGAAGAAAAATATAAAGAATGAGCAGTCGAGCGAGCGAAAAAATTTTGCACAAAGGTATATTGCGAGAATAAAACAGAGCTCGCCGGAGCCTCAAAGTCACGCAGTCGTCCGACGTTGTGTGAAATGGCAGCGCAGAAAAAAAGGAAAGAGAATGAAAAACCCAACGAAGGCTCAACGAGACGTTTCGAGCGAAGCAAAGAACCTTTTTGTACGTCCCATATATACATGAGCCGGATGAGAAATGCCGCGAATACTAGAAAAACCTTCTCGGGGGGCGAAATGTCGAAATGCATTTTTAACGACGTGCCACGCAAATGAGGTCCTTTGAGCCTGTGAGCAAGGTTCGACTAAGGGCGAGAGTTGAATTTCGGAGCGTTTTTCCTCTTAATAATGATTATAACCGTTTGCTCGAGAACTTTCGCAGAAAAAAATGACGTCATCGTCTTGTAGAAGCCCAAAATGTTCCATGTAGAAATTATGTGTGAAATTAGAAGCGGAAACGGGAAAAAACCGACAATTTGGGGGCGCGAAAAAATATTTATAAGAAATAGTTACCTGTGCAGAGGAATTCGCAATAAGGATTACTCAATTCTTACAAAAGAAAATCAAAGTAGTATTTAGTTTTCATTTTTGGAAAATTGTAATTATAATTTGTTCAGTTAATTTTATTTATTTATTTAATTATATAAAACGAAGTTTCCAGAATTAAGATCCTATAAGTCTGTGAATTTCTTTCCAATCGCGTTAAAATTATCCTCGAAAATTTATAGAATGATAAACCTCCCAAAAACGTTGTTTAAAAAAAAAAAAGGTTTACCATGGCGTATAACCTGTTAATGAAAGAGTAGAGAACCTGGGAAAATCCGAGAAAATGCGATGAAGCTGGATAAACGTGTAAATGAGGAAGTAAACTCCACTAGCATTTTTTCTCTCGTGTGTATGATGCCTCGTCAGTTTGAACAGCTGGCATTTCCTTTGCTAAATCTCAACGTACTTAGTGGAGATGCGAGTCTAGAATTTCCAGTGAAACGCGGATGAACATACCAAAATACTCTCGCCGAGCAAAAGGAGAAAAATGCGAATAAAGTGTGGTGGATGGATGGAGAATTTACGTTCCTTCCGTATAGAGATTGCAGGAGTGAAAACCGAGCCTCGTAACAAAGTCTTTCCATCTACCCATCTTTTTTTCAATCCCTTTTCCTCCATTTCACTCTGAGCTGCTTCCAGCGACCGAACCACCGTTGTGCGGCAAGAAAACCGACTTTCCTCCGCATCGTTGCACATTTTCCTTCCTCCTCTCCCTCTCTCCCTCTTTCTCACTCCTTCCATCGGCGATTCTGGAACGTCTCTCGCTCTCTTCCATCCCTCATCCATTTCCCCCTCATCTGGACTATTCGCTCGATACCAACTAGCCACCCTCTTAAAACCCTCTTACTCGAGGGAAAACTCCTTCCCTCAATTACGCCGATTCTATTCTGGACCTCTGTGCAAACAGTCTCGCGTATGTGCCTCCCCATAACCAAAACGATTGGATCAACAATTTTCCAAACAAACACTCGTGATACCCCGCAAATATAGGAAATTGTGCAACCCTTATGAAAGAGGAAATAAGCGAATATACGCGAACGTTCGAAAGTGCTGAAAAAAAGCCAATTACCGAGTTCTCGAAGGAACATTTCGCGGCTGAGATTCGCCCGGAGGAGTCGGAGAAGAGGATTGGAACAACGCGATGCCATGAGAGGCCAGCTTCAGCCGCATTCAAAGAGTAGACGATGGAAAATCGCCCGGAGCCGTGATTCGAGAAAGTATCTGCAAATCAAACCGACCCCTCAATTCCATTCTCAGTCCCTCATTCTCCCTTTCTCACGGGTAAATACCAATAGAAAGAGAATGGTGGAGGTTGGCATTGGATTGGAAGTAAGAATCGAATGAGCTAGTGGACGCAGAAGTATCGTCGAATGGTGAAAATTCCTTCAGGCTGCACCATACTCGGATCCTTGCTTCAGTCCGGTACCCTTTTCTCTTTCTCTCATTCTCTTTTTTAGTTGGCCTGCAGCGGAAAGCTCGCAAAACTATTCTTGTCCGAGCTATTCTCGATGAACCCAATAGGGCTCAGGGCTACAGATGAAATGAATAAGTGGAAGCTCGAAAGGGAGTGGTGCACGTTTGAAAAAAAAAAAATTAGATATATAGAGAAAGAGAGAAAAAGAGAAAGGGACAGAGAGAGAGGGAAAAAGATGGAGAGAGGCGAGAGTAAAGGCTGACCTTTGTATTTTTCCATTCTCAGTTGAAAAGAGAGAATAAAAAAAAGAACGATAACCCCCATATCCGATAGTCGCCAGGAACGAACAAAAGGCAGAGCTTTATTTTCAACGCTGTGGAGAGAAAGAGAGTGACAAAAGAGGGAGGGTGCATCCGCGTGCATGCTGCAGTCCAAAGGGGATAACGCGACAGAGAGAGATAGAGAAAAAGAGAGAGGACACTTGGGGTAGGAATTTGAATTAAACGATGCTTTTGTTCCCGACGTCGGGAGAAAAGAAACGCGCACGAGGCGCTATTTTTTTCTATATTTCTCTATCTAACTGCTCCAACCGTTCTCCTTTCTCTCGGCAAACAAGGAACATTGCCGCAGTGGTGAAAAATAAAAAAAATAAAAGAACAAGATGAAGCGTCATCCGAGCGACACTCGGTTGAATATCACGCTGAATCTCGATTCTTGGCGAGGAGTCAAGAATCACTCTTTATGCGCGTCATTCGCCATTTTCGGAACCGCAATATCGAGTAGATTTCGTGAAATTACTCACGGCTCATGGAGAATCGAATTTGCGTGCGTTTTACGCTTGATTTTGCAAAGTGCAACTCTGTGAGAAAGATCACTGTGGCGAGAGTCGTTCTCGAAAACAGTGCAGTCGAGTAGTTTCCTATTTTTCTTTCTTTTCCAAGATAGATCTTGAGATACTCTGTCAGGGAATCAATTCTTGCGGGAACTCTAAAAAGTTTCTACGAGAAAAATTAATGTTTTTCCTTTTATCATTAATCCCACTTTCTAATCATGAGAGATATTATTTATTTATGACCCAACATCTGTAGAAAAAATTGCAGAATTTTGAAAATGGTGTTTTTTCAGTTATCTTTTTTTATTGAAGTATTTTATTGAAAAAAAAAGATTTTTCTCATTTATTTTGAAAAATATGCAAAATATCAAAATTTGCCAAGATATGTTTTATTTTTATTTTATTTTGAAAACTGAAAAAAAGAAAATTATAAAAAAAAATATGAGGCAACCGCGGCCCACTTTCTAATCATGATAGAAATTACTTATTTTTGACCCAGTCATCCCTTTTTTACATAAAAATGATCGTTGCGCCACCTGAAGGAGTGGCCAGAAAAATCTTTAAAAAATTAGGCTATTTTTCAAGTGGAATCAATGCGGAAAAAAAAAGTTATGCAAGGATCTGATGACCCGAGGGAAATGACCCCACGTTTTCACTTGGAATGCCCCATATATATCGGATCTCAATATATTTGGAGTGGATTAATAATAACATCAATCGATAGTAGGGGAAAATAGACCGAATAAATTTCCGCCTCAAAATTGAATTTTACGGAGAGCAAAATGTACTCAAAATAAATGCAGTAAAAAACTTGACTCGCATAAATTAAAATCTAGTTAAGCGAACTACATTTTTATTTCTGAACGCAAGAAAATTGAAGAAAATTGTTCAACTTTTTCCCGATCTCTGAACTCTTGAAAATGCATCATCCCGATTGTCGTAAATTTATTTTCCTCCCTCCGTCCTCGACGCGGGCAAAGTCCTTCAGCCACCGCAAAAATCGATGTTCCTTGTGTGGGTTCTACGTTCTCGGACTTAACGAACGTCCCGAAGATCGAACGTATAAAGACAAGATCTGCGCGGGAGGGAAGGGAAGGATTGTCTTTCCGTTCAATTTGAGCGATTATGTTTGCTCCGCTCTCGCGTGCTCCGAGTGCCGCATATACGAAGGAATAAAACGAACAAAAGGACCGAGTAGGATAAAAGGACGAGGCGGAAGGAACGGAATTTCAAAGCAAACGTGTGCGCGGTCCCTACGAAGAGATACGAGGGCTGGATATTTCAGAGTCGAATCTCTTCTCCAAACTTCCCGTAACCGCATTCTGCGCATACGACCATTTCCCCCCTCAAACATCTTCCGCCATGATTCACTGATTCATTCGTAGATATATATATAAATAGCCAAGAGATAGTTTCTCGCGGTAATGGATATCACAAAGTTTGACCCTTGGTCCGGTTTTTCGTGGGTCAGCATTGAGTGTAATGAAGTTGTGTAAAAGCCCGAAGGACAACAGAGAAAAAGAGGGAGAGAGAGAGAGAGAGAGAGGAAAAAAAATGAAGTTACGGGATAAAAAGCGGCTTTACCAAAGGTCACTGGTAGAATGAAAGACAGGACGAAGACACGAACGAGGTCCCAACGTCTCAACAGTACTCCATGTACGCTTTCTCGTTTGTACCATAATGGCATTAGCGGTTTACGTTTTGTGGCTCGTAACGTCGCTTGCGCTTTGGCCAGGCCAAACCAGGTCAATTCCTGGCATCTTTCGACTCCAAAGACTATATATATATATATGGGTGGAACAGGCTTGCGCAGTCTTTCTCAAGCTCGCCACCACTCGCTCTATTGTATTCCCCGAGGGGAAGAAATAACGTTTAGCCAATGTTCCTGATTCCTCTCTAGTAAATTGGATACTTCGCCAGAACGAACGAGGAGTAGGCGAGAGAGTGGTCCGACGAGGATAGCCGCGGATACTCTGAAATAGGCAGGGAACACTACAATTATGGTGGTGACTCGCCATCTCGCTTTTCACGGTATAGAAAGCTCTCGATGTGAGCCCTCGTTATATGGGAAACTCGAAACTGGTCAGGTGGACTTTTTGGCCAAGGTACATAATACGAGAAACCAAACTACAACAAGGTCCGGTCGAACAAGGATTCGCTTTTGTTCACAATGAAGAATCTCCTCGTCTGCTAACGAGCATAAAGGAATATTCCGCATGAATCCGTTTAGTTCACGTCCCTTTTTCGAACATTCCACGATCCTCCTGAGGGATGAGGCAGAATGAAAACTGAGGGAAACATGAACTAACGAGTAGAAATACAAAACTTCAACGGTGAAGAGTTTCACGGTATACGGAAATAAACATACCTTCGAAAATGTGAATATCGATTCACTTCCTGAATGAAAAATTTCCCAAAGGATTTTCTCAAAAACGCTGGTCTAAAAATTCCCCTCCTTTTCGCCCTAAAAATCAATTGCTTGGGATGACGAAATTCTATCTGTCTTCTAATAGCTCTACATCTTAAGATATTGTCTCCCCAAAACTACTTCATAAACATCTTGCTCTTCACATCGATAATTCACGAAATTGCGGAGGATATAAGTATCTGCAAAGAATAAGGACCTACTGTTTTTGAGAGATGTCTTCGAGTTTGTAGAATTCGTGCACGTTGACAACGAGCCCGAGAATGAGAGGAAATAAAAGGACATTCGATTACTGCTGTTGGTTTAATGTAAGAGCAGCAAGTAATTAAATTGAAAAAAAAGATAAGAAACACCCCGGCAAATTACGACAAGAAGCGAGTATATCTCTTGTATATTAGTATAAATAACCGCGTATTATGGCGTAGCTATATACGGGGCGTTCCATCCCAAATCGGACAGTTTGAAAAACTTTTTTTTTTATTTCCTCAATTTTTTATATTTTTTAGTACCCATCAAAAGACCCTTCCTGTTGAATTTTGAGATTTTTTTGATTACCCGTTCAAGAAATATTATATTAACAAAAAAATCGCTCTTTTTTTTTTTGGTATTTTTGTCATAACTTCTTTGATAATGATCCAAATAAAAAGTTTTTTTCAAAATTTTTGTTTTTTTTTATGGCCTTTTCAGAAAAAAATACAACAAAAATATTCGACGAGTTTTTGAATGAGTTTTTTGAGTTTTAAACTTTAAACCGCGTTTTTAAAAGTGAGTGTCATGTTTAATTTTTTTTTTAATTTTTTGCTTTAAACATCTATCTATTCAACAATTTTTAAGACTAGTCCGATCGTGAGATTTCCATAACTACTATTTTTTTTCGATTTTTCCAAATTAATTTTTTTTTTTAAATAAATTATTATGAATACCAATTTTTGTTATTGTGTAGTATTTTTTTCAATATTTACAATTAATTTTGGCATCTTTTTATTGTTAACAGGTTCTGAAAATTAATAATTAATCGGTAAGTCTGTTTATGAACAATGATAACAGTTTTTATTTATTCACGTATATTTTTGAAAACCTTACATATACGATTATTTCCTGAATTAGAATATTTCTTTGCCAATACATTTCCGTTGCTCATTGGAATAATTGAATGAAATTTGTTTGTTCCCCTGTGATTGATTTCGCAGTATTGTATCGCAAATAAAATCTTTCTTTTGTATCTAAATAATGTTTCTCAGGTGAAAATGTAACAGCAATATTCGGTAGACTATTTAGGTTCAATACCCATACTCATACAGCTCTTGAACTGTTGTTATTTGCTCATCGATTAATTATTAATTTTTAAAATCTGTTAACAATGAAAAAGTGTCAAAATTAATTCAAAATAATTTAAAAAATACTATACAGTAACAAAAATTGGTATTCATCATAATTTATGAAAAATTTTATTTTTTAATTTTCAAAAATCGAAAAAAAATAGTAGTTATTGAAATCTCACAATCGGACTAATCTTAAAAATTGTTGATAGATGTTTAAAACAAAAAAAAAATTTGAATAAAAAATTACACTTTTAAAAACGCGATTTAAAGTTTAAAACTCAAAAAACTCATTCAAAAATGCGACGAATATTTTTGTTGTTTTTCTTTCTGAGGAGGCCATAAAAAAACAAAATTTTTGAAAAAAAAACTTTTCATTTGGACCATTGTTAAAGAAGTGATGACCAAAATACCAAAAAACGACCGGTTTTTTTGTTAATTCAATATCTTTTAAACGGGTCATCAAAAAAATCTCAAAATTGAAAAAGAAGGGTCTTTTGATGGGTACTAAAAAATATATAAAAAATGAGGAAATAAAAAAAAAGTTTTTCAAACTGTCCGATTTGGGATGGAACGCCCCATATATATGAGAGAGGGAGAGCAAGAAAAGAGGGAGGAAAATTTCAATTGCAAGCTCTCTGTCAAATGAAAGGCAGGTCGTTACGTAAAGCATCAAATGAACATTTTACGGGGTTTACTCGGTGCGTAAGCGCAGCACCCAAACGGTAAACCGGAGGCGATAAACCTCTTGGGTTTTTATGGCGATGCCAAAGGGTATGCCGAGTACCACGACGAGAATCGCACGGTTCAAGGCCTGGCAGAAGGACCGATTTAAATTCAAGCCCATGACCGTCCCCGTGTATAAAACTATATGCACACGAATCCGTCTGCCCTCTCTCGTGTCTTCCATCATCGCTGTTTGCCACGTTCTGCATTAACGACGACACTCGCAAATAAATCTACTTGTTTTCCAGCACTTGCGAATTTTTATACGGATCCATGAAAATGTACAGTCTCCATGCATGTAATTTCCTCCGAGGCTTGAGGCTGTATTCTGGTCTAAATTTTGAAAAAATCCATTTTTTGCATATTCTCAAGGTTTAGACCCTTAAGAATACATCCTCGAAAGAAAATTTTTGAATTCCAATAATTTACGACGAGGTTCCACTACTTTTCTCAACACAGCTGACATGATATCTCAAGTTCTACTCAACCGATTTACTCGAATTTTTTCACCAATATTCAATACTCTATCGCCCCCACCACTTTCCTATCAAATTTTTTTTTTTTACTATTGTCAAAAAATTAAAAACTGAAAAAGAGTCGAAAAACACCTTTTTTGTTCAAACAGCCGCCATTTCGTGATTTTTTTCCCGTTTTCTCTAAGGTAGAGTCTATAACAACATTCTTATTTATTAAAAACCTTTTTTAAAATTTTGTATTGGATGACTAGAAAAGTTCCAATCGCGTCAGCCACCCCTTTTTAGCCCTAACTTCACTAGCTTATAAATTGTTAAACTTTCTTTTTTCTTCTCGAAAATTTATTTCCTTACTGTCAAAATGTTAATAAATATGTTGTAAAAAAAAAGAATGGAAAGAATATTTTTTGTTTTTTTTAACGAGCTTGGCTCGATGTCTCTAGACCAGAATACCGCCTTAATTTAAGGTTAAGTGAAGTTTTAAGGTTATGTTTCTTTTTTTTATCTACGAATGCAGATTATTAATTTCTAGATTCTCAAATCGGTTTACTTGAAAATAATTGGGACTCACTCGTGTTTCAGGAACAGTCGAGACGATCCGTGGCGTTGCGGGGCGAAATGTTAGCCTTCCATGTGATATACTTCACCAATCCCGCGATACGAACGACGCGGTCGCCATGTTGCTCTGGTTCAAAGAGCCCAGCGGTGAACCTCTGTACAGGTAAACATAAATATATATTAGGGTGACAGTTATTTAGGCTTTGGCGAAATAAGTTCAGTACCACCCCAAAAACATAATCAAGGTGTCTCAAAAAAAAAATCTGTGTAAAGTTTGAAGGCACTCGGAAAATTGGAAAACACGCCGGAGGGTGATTGAAATTTTAAATGTTTTTTGGGCATCTCTACAGAGCTTGTCATTAACAAAATTATGAACAAAAAAAATTGAAAAAATTTGCTTTTGTACACCATACTATGCACAATAAGTGTACCAAGTTTCAAATTTTTTTCATTAATGTTATCCTCGGAAAAAAAAATCATTGATGCGTGGGTTAAATACATGTATTTTACATTTAAAATTTCAATCGCTGGGTGGCGCGTGTTCCAATTTTCCGAGCGCCTCCAAACTTTACACACATTTTTTTTGACACACCTTGATTATGTTTTTGGGGTGGCTTGGAACTTTTTTCGCCAAAGCTCAAATAACTGTCACCCCAATATATATAGATAATAATAATCGTGTATACCAGAATTATGACAATTAAATTAGCGTATAATCATACAAGTTAATGATACACATTCATGTATTAATAATTATAAAATAAATGTGCCTTTTGTGGTCAATGACGTTCTACGGTTTCTAAATTCTATCAAATACAATGCATCTGGGTCAAAGAGCGTCCACTCTATCGAGAAAACGATTTACAACAACTTGACAAATTTATACAAATGAAATTTGCAATTAAAATTCGATCTCGATACGTGAGAGCTTTTTTTCGATTGAAATATGTTTCTCCAATATTTATGCCACGTTTTAAAATTCGCCACTATACCTACGAAATATTTAGGGTGGATTTTCAAAGAAAGTAGGACCATATTCTGGATCCAACGGGGGACAATATCGAGTTTACTTGACCACTCGCCTTAACGAGAACGGACGATATCAAGAAAAAGCAACAAACTTTTCTATACGCGCATCACCGAAAGTTTCGACAAACAGTCGCCCCCTCTTGTTGTTAAAACTCGACACTCTCTCTCTACTTCTCTCTGGCCCCAGAGGTACTTTATATTGTGCGAACTCCCCGATGGGGGCAAAAAAAAATAAATTGCGACAAAGTCGATGTATCCAGCGCGCGACTGTGCTCCGTTCAATGTTTCCACGACCCACGGGACAGAGACATCATAAAAATTTACAACAAGGAAATGACTGACTCCCTTCGAGGGTCCCATAAGACCGCTACGTCGTCCCATAAACATAACGGTTACAGTGCTTTTCTTCAATATCTTGGAAAATATTGCTCTCTCCTGGCTCGCGTGTCGCACGCTTGAACTTTTGTGCCAGATAAAGCGAGAGAGAGGGAGAGAGAGAGAGAGAGAGAGAGAGAGAGAGAGAGAGAGAGAGAGAGAGGAAGGGATTTTGAGAGTGTGCGAGGGATGAAAAAACAACGAGTATACAGAAGCAGAAGTGAGAAGTACCAAAGGAGTACCAAAGAAGTACCAAAGAAGTACCAAACAAAAACGAATAAACAACATTGAAATTCTTCAGGGCAAGATCCATCGAGTTTACAAATCTACCGTCATCATTGCTTTTGATAGAAAACTGCCTTTTCACTGCCCTTCATCACGAATCCTGCAAAAAAATCAATCTCATGGACCTTTTTATTCTTAAAGATAATGTTTACTCTGTCACGCAGAAATCATAAATAAAATATTGACGCTAAAACATGTTTTTCGTCATTTAAACGTCTAAGTAAAATGACTTTTTTTGCAATGATGAAATATTGGACCGAAATATGTTTATGAAGTCAGTATTCCAATCTAAAAGGCAAATTTCAATGCTACTTAAATTGCAACGAATGCAGAAGATTTGGAAGAGGCTTCCTGGGACTACTGAAAAAGGGTCCAAAAAGGATGATCCATTATCATTTAGCCTCAATCACGATGATGGATCTCGTTCATTGTGGATATATTTTTTTTTTCACATCCCAATCGTGTAAAATGTAAATAAAATCTTAAGCAGATGAGAGTCTGCGAGTTTTTTCCTCTCTGTGGCCGATCGGTCTTGCGCCTGCAGAATGAGGACACTCCTTGCTTCCGCGCAGTTTCTCCCGCTTACTTCACGGCGCGCCTACATTTCGCTGCTTCTCGAGTCTCGTTCGTTCCAATTCCGCTTCACCTTTCACAAAAGATGCGGGAAATTTTTTGCTCTGTGTCTCTCTCGCTCGCTATTTTTTTTATTTTTATTTGCCGAAGTCAAGCAGAAGAGCGAGAGGAAGAGGACAGAGATGAGAGGCAAGGAACACTCTCGGCGTTTCCTCGTTCGCCAAAGTAGCACACCGTGCAAGCACAAACCACCGATGGAGTTGCACGGATTCCGAATACTGATTGTCGGCTTACCACAGGCTTTCCTTATGAATAAAACAGCCGTTGCGATCTCACGACGTTTTGTCTATAGCTCAGCGAGAAACATTTCGCAATAAGCTCCGTCGTAGTGCTTGGTTCACCGGGAAAGAGGCAAAGGAGGAGGGATGAGGCCCCGTCAGAAATAAGAAGGGGACTGAAGAAAAATAGGAGGATGACAGAGAGCATCGTTTCGTTTTTACCTCTCCATCTCGTATCCGAAAGCTCGTGCCTTTGGTTCTCGCTCAATCGAAGGAAACACATTTCCAGAACGTTTGATAATGCGTAAGGAGGAAATATAACGTGGGAAAAGCATCGAGATATTACGTTGAGAGGCATATTGTTTTATGCTAAAAAGCTCGAGCTTTGGGTGTCCGGAATAAATGAGAAATTCCGACGGATCAACGGAGAACCGCAGAATTAGCAAATTTTATGAGACTTCAAGAATTATATGGGAAAACGGATAGTTGCAGCTCTGTCGATTATTTCTCTACCAGAAAAAGCATCGTAACATCTCATACTCAGTTCTGCGATGTCCTTGACGAATAAAAAGCAAAGAGATGTCAAAACCCTTGTATTTGGCAAAGATTCTGTGCTGTGGAGTTTATATTTGGCGAAGACGTCATGATGGAGTTTTTTCGTGGTAGAGATGGACTTGTGATGGAGAAATAACGGGTAGAGCTGTACATTTTTCGAGTGACAGACGACAAAATATAGAGGGAAGATATGCGCTGCCATCACATGAAAACTGTCGACTTTGAGCCTAGCGGTAAAGGAAATGCAACAGAGCGAATGAATTTAGTCCCCGAGTCAACGTCTCCGAAGGAGTTCACCCGGAGAATCTGTTAAATATCCGATACTACGAGCGAGAGAGAGGAAAATGGATAAAAAGACAAGATATAGGGAAAGCATCGGGACTCTTGGTATTGAGATTTGAAAAAAAATGGATCGAGTGCACTTTACCTTTTTGAAAATGCAGCGATAGGATGCAGCGATGTGAGAGAGGAGTATGCACGAAACGTCGAAGGAGATACTTTTTGCCCAACTTGCGCATCTCGTCGATGCGACACGACTCGTACAGAGATATAAGTCACGAAAAAGTAACGATGAATTTCCTATCTCGGTTCTAAATGCTGCTCGCTTTGTAAAAAAAAGCTTCCAGAAAAAATCTAGTCGTGTGAACTCAAAATCATTTGTTGGATCCGCTTTCATTCGATTCTGTTATTTTGAAGCATGTTTCGAAAATATTTATTTTTCATGAATTTTTCAAGATTTTTTGTAAGAAATGCTGTAAAATTTTTTGAATTAATCTTTGTGAACTTTAAAGCCCATGGTTCCGAATGTCTTTTTTATTTCTTCAATTGAGAAATATTTATTTACATTTTGTTCAGAATTTTAATATGATGGAATATTAGAAATTCCAACAAAATTAGAATTTTGCATTCTGAGAAACCGTGTAAATAATAAAATCGATTTTTTTTAACTTCAATTATGGAAACCCTGCAAAATGGTCGAACGAGAAGTTGTATCTAAGTCGAGGATTCCTTGGAGGATTCCTGAATTCAACTTTTTAATACATAGAATTTATTCAACTAGTAAAACTCTCAGTATTTTTGTAAAATATGAAAAAAACGGATCAGATGTGACATTATAAAGTATTGCAAAAGATTTATTTCAATGGAGTAACCAAATAATGAGGATCCAATAAATTCACTACTAAATCAAGTTTTTCTGCACGATTAAAAAAAAACTGACTGACGTTGATTCAGATCTGGTTGAATCGATATCAGATCTTTTTTCATCGATACACCGAGTAGTCTGAATAATCGATTACCCCGACAATCGGAAATTCGAAAAAAAATTATTTTCCAATTTGCCTTCAGGCTCAAACGTATCAAGCATCTCCAATTCGATTTGCTATTTGTAAAATGAGTCACGAGTGGGGCACGCGATAAAGTACGAAAAATCTTCGGCTCGAGAGACTCCGTTACTGAGTCGAATCGAGGGGCAAAAAAAATGCATCGTGCATCATATACCAAAGTGTACATACTATGCATGAGGAGACATTTGCACGGGAGCATGTGGAGTAAGGAGGAATACGTGTGGAAGGTGGTAAAGGTGAGGAACGCGTCGTCAGCTACGTCTCAAGATCGTTTAGGATCGACCTTAAGGTTCTACCTACCGAGTAAAATCCAATTTGGTGGTAGGTGCCAAGGTGCACGGATCCTCGACAGCCTTCACACACCCACTTTCTCGCGACTATCCCGCGGAATATTACGTTCTTATTGGCGAGACGTGTCCTTTCTCGAGCAGCGGTACCCGAGCCAAAATATATACGTATATAAACCTACCTATCGAAGAGTCTGTAAGAGCTTGGAACTGAACACACACACACACACATGAAGATATAAGGTCGGGGATAGGAACGAGTTTGGACCACATGAACTTTTCACTTCCACATCGAGACGCGCCATGTAGTTACTTTACACCATTAGGTAAAGGTTCAACGCAAGGTCGAAATTGACAGCCGCCAGAAGCTCACTTGCCGGTCGGTTGAACGGGTTGATCGAGAAAAGTCCGTGACTAGATATCCCGGATAGGCCAACCCGATTTTATCCAAGTGTGGCTTTCATCGTAAACGGAGAAGCGTGCTGCAATCGTCCACGAGCTTTTTCCTCCCACAGCAAAGAGGGAAAGAACACGCGACTTGGCCCGTATCACCGTCCTCATTTTAGAGACTCAACCTTTTCCGGAAAGTATATTAACTCCAGTGCCCATTCACTCTGAGCATTACGTCCCCGGCTTTATCTTTAGTAGAGATTTAAATGATTCCCATGCACCGAAGTGCTTTTTGGCGCAGAATAAAGTTTATTGAGCGTGAATTTTGCGAGCTTCGAATGATCCAGCCTCAAGGCCAAAGTCGAGGAGACGGGATGTTTATAGAAATCGTAATTATTTGTTCGTTTATTCGTACGAGTGGAATCTTATCTCTAATGAACATTCTGTCTGTCTTAAGGGGTTACATGGGTTTCGAAGGGAATTGGGCAACTTGAAAGTATAATAATGTCTGTGTATGAAAAATATCAGAACTGAATTTTTTCGAACATTCGAACTAAACTCAACCGCCGAAAAGGTTACCTATCCTAAATCAGCTTCATCGATGGGAACAGTTCAAAAATAGATATTTTTGTGGAACGAAATAAAAGCTCGACATGTTGGATCCTTTTTTCACTATCATCGCTAGTTTTGTGTCCTGGGATGAAATACGAGCGCGCCGAGCTTGTCGTATGACACTTGTCTTCGAAATTGTCTTCTCGAACAGAGATCCTGCGTTGTTCGAAAATCTTTTTCCTCCAGCTGTGCAGCACTCATGTGCAAAGAGCGTTGGATCTCGCTCCGAGCTTGGAAGTTTCATACTCTCTTACCGGAAAGTACAAAGTCTCTCTCGAGCAGGTGGAAAAGGAGAACGTCGCGAGCGTCTTCCCAGAATCTCGTATGCTTTACCTCTGGTTCACCCCTTCGTCTTCTCGCGGCTTCTGCAGCCGAGATATCTCGCTGAATATACGTACACGTCGAGAATTCTGTGGGATTACGCAAATTCAAACTCGGAAGAAAATGATTGATCACTCGTGGAGAATGCGAGATGGCGCTGGGAAACTCTGGCTCCGTTATCACTGGCAAATGTGTTTGGACCAAGCGGACCGTGAAGGATCCTCGCGCCTTACCGCGAGCAAATTCACCGGATTTCACTCGTGTGACGTAAAATTGTGACTTTAGTTATAGTTCCGACCTCGAAACGCCCCTTTTTCTCAATCAATGTCACTTGGGACAACGACCGTATTTATAATTAGCGAATGAATCGATCAAAGCTTCTACTATTTCCAATTTACAATTTCCTAATTCCAAGATTATCCTTCTTCCATATTATATAAATGAATGCGATGATCCTTTTGAATTTTTGAAAATTAGTTAGTAAAGGGTGTGCTTCTTTATTCGTGTGTATCTGTCCTTTTTGGGGAAATTCCTGGGATTCAGGGACCCTCGTCTCCACACTCTTTCAGTCGAGGCACTGTCATGGACGTGGCACGAGGACGTGCCAACAATTTACGTTCTATTCCATTCCAATTAGCTGGGTCAAAGGGAAAGTTTTCATAGTCCAGGGTTTGTTAGCTAGAACAGGGACGGGGTAGCAGTAGCCTGGAGGGGTTGGAGTGAAGATCGTGGGGTGTTCAGTCGGGAAAGAGCTCGAGTCGAGTTAAAAAAAATAGAAGGGAGAGGGCGAGATCGAGTTGGAGGAATATGAGAATCTGGTACAAAAAGAGAGAGAGAGAGAGTGCAAGAGAGGGAGAAGTAGAAATGGGGGTTGATGGAGGAATGCAACTGTTCCCAGAGAAGAATTTCGCTTCAAAGTTACTCCATACAGTCACTGATTCTCGTCTGTGTATGAAGAATCTCTGGTTAAACTGGTCGATGTTGAATCCTCAACCCTTCTGACTCTCCGAATATTTAAACTGTCATTAAAAAAAAAAAAAACACCGGACAACTTTTTAATGTTCCTACAATTACTTTGTGTGTGAACGTGAATAAATTTCCAAATATCATCAATTGCTTGCATTCTAAGAGTTTAAAGAGATCCGTTTCCGGAAACAAATTTTAAATTATTTATTGAGAAACGTTATAAAATTCAGTTTTTAAATGTGGGTTGTTCCATGTCAAATCGACCAATAGTTGGAATCGACCCATTTCGATTTCGATGAAATTTGGTCAGAAATTTTCTTTTATCATAAAACGATGTTCTACCAAAGAAAAAAAATTAAGAAATTTTTTTTCGAAAGTTATGCAAGATTTAAAATTTCACCGCTTTTTCAATTTTTCAAGTTTTTCTTTTAAATATCTCGAAAAATTTTATAGTTACAAAAAAATTATGCTGGGTTCATCTTAAAGAGTATACTTGGGGCTACGAAAAAAAAATATTCCGAAATTTTTTTTTGAAAAATGCTGAATTTTGAGAATTTTGAATTTTAAAAAATCGTGAAAAACCACGATCAACATTAAATTTTTTGTTCAATTTTTTCTTACAATATATGTATTTTATATTGAAAGATAAACATGGCTAAAAATGTAATGGTTATGAAAATGTTTGGAAAATTGCAAAAACTAAGCGTTTCTCCAGCATTTAATTCTGCTTCTGTTCTCAACTGTGTCTCTCCTTGTCTCTCATTTATAGGTATTTGTGAATAAACGTGTTTTTTCCTCCTCCATTCGTATATTATCGATCAAAATGTATAAAACAACTTGGTATGATTGCGCGTTCGAGAAACCTAGTCGCAAACTTTGAACGGGAACAACGTCTGTGCGCACAAAACGAGAGAAAGCAAGAGAGAGCTCGTGTCTCTTTGAGTGACAAATAACGCGCGTCGTCATCTCTCTCTTTCTCAGGAGTTACAAGTGAACACCGAGGAAATTGAACCGTAATGCTTATATACCATGATGATGAGGTACCGCGCGGCAGCAGCCAAGAAAAATATCAAATCGATTCTTCAAACACTCCTCTCGAGCTTTGAAGATCACGTCTCGAGGGAGTTTTCTCTGTACGACGGTTTCGCTATTGCTATATCCTGCGATCTCTTTCTCTCTCTCATGCTCCGTCCTTCCCTCTCTCTCTGCCTTCTCTAGTATCTTTTCGAGCCAGGAGGGATTACAACTTTTTTGAAAAAATGTCTTGAGTTCAAAAACGAAGAAACTTATTCTGTGCAAAAGCATTTTAATTCTGTGCGATTGTTATTGCTTAATGTTATCTTGACCCAAAGATAAATCAATTAATAAAATTATCAAAAAACGTTATTTATTGGCAATGCAACGTCTTGTAAATGTTTCCTGAAAATTCCAAGGCAATCGAATGAAAATAATACAATGCGGAAACCATGGAACCAAGTGCATATTCTTTTGATGATATTAAAGTATAACGCACTTTAATCGTTAGATCATTTCGGAAAATCGACTTTCTTATGCCATTCTTTGAAAGTACATATTTTCAAAAATACTCTGTTAAAATTTTATGTAGATCCGAGCATGTATACTATACTTTTTCAGGGCCCTCTCCGTCACTTCCGGTGCGCGTCTGTCTTACTCAAGCTTTAAATATGTTTTTCTCAAAACAATGGTTTTCAATTTGGATTTTGGGTTAAAGAAACAATCTAACGTATATTGTTTGAGCAAAAAATAATAATTTTTTCAAAATTTCAGAGTGATATTACCCCTTCAAAGACGTTATTTCTTGAATTGCCGAACGTTGGTAGAAATATATAATCACGATCCTCCAAGAAAGAGAAAAAATAGCAAAAACATTTTTGCAGTCGTCTCACTACCCCTCAGGCCAACAACCCCTCAAGCCGTGTTCATTCAGACGCTTGTATTTTGTTTTCCCTCCGATATTCGCTGGATGCATCCACTTCGGCTGATTGCTCCAGCAGCATTAAATTTTCAATCACAAACTCGCAAGCTACTGCACACAGCGCAAATTCATCTGGTTGTTTTTTTTTATTATTATTTCAATAAATTACCCGGTCTCGGATAATATAACATCCTCGTTGCGACGCCAAACTTTTAACCCTATTTCCGCGTCGCGTCTCGATTATTTTCTCTCTCGACATATAGGGGTTGATATGGTGGGGTGGGGGGGAAGCGAGTTCTCATTTTATTACCCTTCAGCACGGTGCCACTGAATCCAGGAAGCAGAAAGACGAGAGAAAGAGATGCAAACTCGTTTGACGACATTTTCTCGGCATAGAAACACGCGAACACACACATAAGCGCGCGCACACACACAACACGCACACACACACACACGACGAAGATTGAACGAGTAAAATTTGCCCGGGGATAAATACGTTTGGAAGTCTGCCAGCTATTTATATTGGGGCTGCTCGTAATTCGCGGATCCACTAAGAGCCACTCTTTTCATTGGGTTCGCGCTGCTTTCTAAGGGTGCAATGTTAACGGGGTAGATTCACGCATCTCACTGGGATGTTTTCAATACAGTATAAAAAGACCACGAGTTTGTGCGGCGTTTTCGCAATGAAAGGAAAGGTGTGCATTGCTCTGGTAACGGAATTTTACACGGTGCACTAGATGGAGGAAGTACGAACCCGATGGATTACCGATTAAGAGGTTTCATCAAGCTAGAAATCCTGAAAAAAATAGTGAAAACGCAAAAAATTCACGAAAAGAGATAGCAATTATCCATACATGATCCAGACATGTTTTCAAAAATACTCTGTATTAGATATAGGTAGTACAGAGTAAAATAGAACTATGGCATTCTGAGCTGCAAATCCAGTGACTTTTCATTCGGATGGTAAAAATTACTGACATAATACAGTAATAATTAGTGTAGCGCTCCAGTAATTTTTACTGGACAGTGGAAAGTACTGTAACCAGTCCAGTAATATTAGAGTTTCGCTCGATTCTTTTCCACATTACTGGACAATCATCCAGTACTTTCCAGGTGTACTTCAGTAGCCATTACCAGTGCCCATGAATTATTACTATTTGATTTCTTCATAGACAAAGCTGAACTGCAAGTACGCAGTAACTCAGAATTTGTAATGAATAAGACCAGACCACTTCCAGAGCAATTCGTCCACCCATTACATGTTCTCCAAATAATCAAGTCCAGTGGAATCGATAACCTCTCCCAAGGAACGCAAAATAAACTAAACACTGGCCCAACGATGCGGCGTCCCAATAACCATGACCTACCTTGCCTGACTCCACTTCTACCATCGGCTATTGCCACTGGTTACGAGAATTTTCCTTTACAAAACGATACACTCTCCAACCGTTCAGCGCTGGTCATTCGTTCATTCATTCAGCATCCAGTTGACAATAAACAGGCAACGAATCCAGATGGGCCAGTTCACGCACGATCGACGGCCAGGTCGGTAAACGGCGTGGACAATGGCACGATAATTCGAACTGCTGTTGAAATACAGCGTATGATGTCTCTCTTTTGCTCTCATCGAAGCCTGGAAAAGCTCTCCCGCCCACATTTACGCTGACGACGCATGTACATGTTTACATATGCGCGTATCATCCATACGGTCTTCATGAGGATATCACATACGAGCATGGTAGATAGGACAAGTATATAATTGCTTTGGTGCATCGGTAGTGGTCCTAGGTTCATGGACATCTCTCCACAAACCTACGCGCACATACACACACACATGGATGGGGCTTAGACTGTTTAGAATATGCGTTGTTGGTGAACGTTCTGCATCAGCAGCGGTGATGCTGCCTCGGTAACCACGAACCATCTCATTCCCCTTCTCAAACCATCGCGCCTCCGGCACCGACAATATCCAAGCAACACAAACCCGCTATGTATTCCAGGTGCGTAACATCCAGGCATGTGCTTCCAGGATAATACTAAACGATACGCTCCTATCTCGACGCACGTTCATTTCCTCTCTCTCTCTCCCTCTACCTGCGCTAGCCTATTATGCTATGTATGAACTTATGTATTATATTATGTATATATGTATGAATGTGAATGTATATGTATAGGGCATGGGCGAAACATTAACCGGGGAAATGGAGGAACAACGATGGTGTGGAAATCCCACCACAACCGCATGTAAGTCAGACCACAATGGGCTGGCGGAACAATCGCTCGCGTCGATCGACGTGAAATAGTTTCCTCGTAGGCGTTAACCGGGGCGTACCTAGTCGGCAGGGTGAATGTGTGTGTATACATCTGTAGGTATATACGTTTACATGTAACGTGTATATTGTACGGACATAGAGCTTGCGCCAGTGAATTTGAGAGAGACAGAGGGAAACAGAGATAGAGAGGGTAACCATAGGAATAGAAACGACCCGGGGCCGCTAACGCATCAAGGGGATATAACAGGGCATCGAAGAATGGCGAACGCACATTTGCAACTTTGACGATCCTCGTTGTCAGCGTTTCAATATCGACGTTGATGGTCCGAGCTTTTTTCATTCTTCTTCCTTCGTGTCTCAAAACGGCGTCAGCTTTTCTCCTGACTCAAACGCTGCCTCCAACTCGTGGGATTTTATTGAAACCTGGAAATTCGTATCTTAACCTTAATGGCAGTTTCAGAACGCGTTTTAGAAAATTTGTTGACGAAAACAACCATGAGGAAGCCAAAAAGACCGTCGCTGCCGCCAAGCACGCAAATTTCCATTACTTCCCGCGGAAATTCAATTGTCATGCTGTACCATTTTATCGGAAAAGTCACGAGGCACAACAGAATGAAGTACCCTTAAAAATTCGTGATTGTAACAAAGCAGAAATTGTTAACATCAGTGAAGCTTGAACTGCAAATGGGCGAGATTATGACGATTCAGTGGGTCTGTTGTTTTCGCAAAATCGCGGAATAAACGGGGCTGTGTGTTTTGTTGCACGCATTCGCCAGACTCTCGACAGAACAAAGAAGAAAGAAAAAAAATTAAAAAACTAAACGAGCTGCAAGTACCAGCTCTTGGTGGCATGGTAAAAGGTCAAAGGCCAGTGTTTTCCCAGAGAGGTAAAATGAAAAAGGGGCATATAGCCGTTATAATGCTGGCATATCGTTGGTTCAGCTCTCGTTATAGGTGGTCTTGACACGTGTACATACCCACATCCCAAAATTTCTACGCGCCCAAACGAGCGACCACATGGAAAGCCTTCGTCCTCTCACATTTCAGGCCTCTTCAGAAGTAGGTGTATAACCCACTTTTTCAATGCGGGCTCTCTGGATTCGCGTAAAAGCTCAACTCTTGCAACTTTGCGTGCTCTTAACCCCGTTAACGCTGCCGCACTCTAACGGGATGAAAATAAAAAACGCAGAGTCCCAAAAAGTGCTTCGCATCATCAGATTTAACTCCAGTGGATTGCGTATGCCCGCAAATTTCATAGTGCAAAAATGCTGATTCGTTAGTATTCCGAATCAAGACTGTCGAATCCTCATTCAGGCGCAGAAAGGTTTTCAATCTACACTGCCGTCCAAAAGTTTGGAAACACTTGCAGCAGATTTTCGCAAAAAACGACCATATTTAGAAAATGAAGCGTAACTCTAAAATTACTGGGTTTTCGTGAAAACATTTGCAGAATAAAAAGTTGCATATAATTATTCTGGATATAATGAAATTTTTTCAGAATTTTTTTCTAAAATTATATGGTTCCAAAAATGTTGCCTGTTAACAAGATATTTTTTTATCTTAAGCAATCGGGTCTGTTACCTCATCTACACGGATTTTCTGATGAAAAAGCCGTTTCGATGAGGCTTTTCGATGAAAAAGTCGTGTCGATGAGGTAAGAGACTCGGTCGTTTAAGATAAAAAAATATCTTGTTTACAGGAAAAATTTTTTTTTTAAATGTTGGAAAAAAATTCTGAACAAATTTCATTGAATCTGGAATAATACGCCACATTTTATAAATGTGGTCGGTTTTTTGCGAAAAAAAATCGTTCGGAACTTTTTGAAAAACAGAATTGAAGCTTATACTCCCCTCCACCATTTTTTCATGTGAAAAACAATGAATATAAAATATCATGGGTCGTTCGCCAAAATTTAAACGCCAAAAAAAGCCGAAAAATGACCATGTTTCAAAGAGCACACCGGGTTCAAAAAAATCGAAAAAAAAATTCTGGAAAAAACGAAATGAAGGTGAGTATCTCTTCTTTGAAACGCCGCTTGTTGAATTAAAATATCTTCATTTTTAGAAGAGCAGTGAAACTTTTTGTACGGCGCGAAATCAGGGCGAGTGTTTCCAAACTTTTGGACCGCACTGTATATTTTCACATTCCACGCAGTATCACAAGTTTTTTCCCACTTTTTTTCCAAATCTGACCTTATTTTCAATCAACCTGAAATCGAACGTAGATCAGCGATTCGTTGTCGATTAAAAATCGTTGTTTCATTGCGAGAGGAGAGACCGGATGTATCATCGGAAATGAAGCGGAACTTGCAGAGAGCGGAACGGGGTCGAACCGATGGCGAGAAGCTTTTCATCCCCGATGACATTCTATCGGATCGACGGAGAAGGGAAAATGTAAGCTCGCTCGATCGTTCGCGAAGCAGCGAAGCTTTATCAGAAAATTTACAGGCGTGAATAACCGGAAGCGGCGATATCGCGGCAAAAGCATTTGCCGAACGTGAAAAGTAATACCTGAAAGCTCGTACCCACTGGGAAAGTAAAACCAGCGTTCCGCTATTCACGCTAAGGAAAACCATGTGTCCGTGGAGGGAAAACGATCGTTTTTACAATCGTAACGACGTTAGGAACCGGATTCAATGGTATAGGATCCCCCAGTACACGCATTTTCTCCCTTTTCAGAGACAAACACACACAAACAGACTTCCCTTTTTCCTAAACGACGCACCATTTCCGATTATTGCATCGACACAATTCAGAGGCAATTAAATTATCCAACGGTAATGGCCCGTAGTGACGATTTCGGTTGAATGAAATTTTGCAGGCAACTCAAGGGCGTTATATTTCTCATGGACATTTTCTTTCAACCCCATTTTCATCGTCGCCAATCACGGCTTTACCGCAACGAAGTCATTTCGCTTGTCCTATGCAGAGAATTGCTTCCGCTTTTCCGGAGACAAAAGTTATCTCGGCGCAAATTATATTTTCCAACCTTAAGACGACGACCACGTAGTCCAACGTTGGACGGCCTGACTGCTGCTTTCTGCCAGCCGCAAAGATGCGACTCCACGCCACTTTCTCTCTCTCTCTCTCTCTCTCTCTCTCTCTCTCTCTCTCTCTTTCAAAAACTCTTTTCGTACCATCGCTATATATCTCTATCTCGCTCTTTTCTCGTCCTGCAATTACAATGGCTTAATTTTATGCGCCAAGTTAAACTCCTTTTAAGAGTCCCCAGGGTGGTTACCGTCGTGCGACCACGCTTTCAACGTTTCTCTCATCTCCATTCCCTCTTTTCTCTCGCCACGTCTCACTTTTACCTCCCTCTACCTTCTTTCCCTCACCCCTCTCTCTCTCTCTCTCTTTTTCTAGGGTCCCACTCTCTCCTTCTTCCGGAACACTCGACGAGCTTCTGGTTCCACTCGAGGGACCGGTAGCCATGAGTCACCAGACACCCTCCCTAGCTCGAGAAACCCCCTGCAAAATGTACTTTTGTCGCCTGTACACAACTTCGCAGTGGGTTAAGTAATACCTACACAAATCCATTCGTGTACGCGTGTTATTTTCATCATTTTCATTCTCTTGTTAATGCCAACACAACCGACGTTACTTCACCTTCAGATTCTCATTAATTCTCGAGCACCTGCTCCCACAATATTTTAACGTCCTTCAAAGCTAGATATTTTCTCCGTTGAAGATTCCGCTCTGATTCAAATACCGCAACTCATTATGTCTCGAATCTCCAAGCCACGATCAAAATAAATATTAAACTGATTTAAAAAAGCGACCATTTTTTGTTTTTTGAAATAACATATTAAATACGTTCGTATTTTCTTGTATTAAATACGTTCGTATTTTCTTTAAAAACATTTCTTTAAAAATTAGGTTATTTATGTTAATGCAATTTAAACTTTTTTTTTAAGAAAGATTTTACGATATTTATCAATAAGTTTCACCATTTTGCCGGAAACTAAAAAAAAAGTGAAACTTACTCTAAATTTAACTTTAACCTTGACTAACTTTTGAAGGAGTGAGCTTATCGAAAAAATCATTAGTGATCTTTTTTGTAGAGCGTTAGATTCTCCACAAGAATAATGTATCCTTCATTTTGGTACATTGACTTGAAGCCGAGATATAAAATTTCAAAGTTTGAAAATGTTTTCTCCTTTGTTATTTGAATGGGAAATAGAAATTTGCGATGAGACATATCTAAATATTTATATTAAGAGCTCTGCTTTTAACAGGCATCTTTTTTCACCCCCCCCCCCCCCCCGAAAGTGTTTAATATGTTATTTCGAAAAACAAAAAAGAGTCGCTTTTTTTTGAACAGTCTAATAAACATATTTGTTCAAGAGTTTGTAAAAAATTTGTGCATGGAGCCATGAAGTTTAAGGGGTTAGGCCACTCTAGGATTTTCAAAAAATCGATATTTTTTGTTAAAAAGGTTCCTTAGTATCTATAGACTTATATTTTAAAAGATTATGTGCGTGAATAATCGATTTTCTCGATTTTCGTATTCTAGTACAACCCCTCTTCATTCGCAGCGAGCTTTCTACACTTTAAACGCTCTTATCTCAGAACTACATTTTTCAAGGCGCTCGAACATAGCTCTTACAAATTTCAACCGATTCATTTGAAATGTCGATTATACATTCAGAATAACATTCTCTAAAGAAGTGCGTAGGATTTTTTCATTATATTGCATAGTTCCTTTTTTATAAACAATTTCCTGACGATTTTCTCATGGCATTTTATACTTTTTTATTTCGGAATGCACCATTTTTACACAAAACAACATATCAAAAAAATCCTTGGTATTTCTATAGCTATTTTTATATATAATCGAAAAAACTTTGGTGCGTCATCGTACCTCAAAAATTATAGGAGCTGTTGGTTCGTCCGTCGACCTTCCAGAAATAAAGGCGTCCTCGGAAAAATGCTGCACAGTCGCCATTTTGACATATATCGCCATGACAAAATAACTTTGTATTGCCAATTGAATGAATAATGAAACATCTTTTTTGTAAATCCTATTAATTTTATGGTTTCGCTGAAAAAAAATCACGAAATATGCTGTTTTGGCCTATAGAGTGACCTAACCCCTTAAGAGATAAAGATGTTTCTTATTAGAGTTGACGAGAGTCTTTTTTTCGGAGTTCAGATTGTTGACAACTTTGAATGTTTGAGAAAAAGAGTCATTGCTTCAGCTTTCGAAAATTCTGCATTTCATCGAGTGGTTTTTCGAATTTACAAGAATTGGCCGAAGCGTTTCTAGTCTCTTAAATTTTTGTAATTCATGAAGAAATGCAGAAATTTTACGGAAACAAAGCTTAAGCAAAGATTGCAATATCAGGCAACTATTTTTCACCCGAATGTACTAAAAAAGCCATGCAAATAAGAAAAAAGCTCATTTCTATTTGTGAATTCACATAGATAATGAGGAATCAAGATCGAAATGTTGAATTTACACAAAATCTTTTGCTATTCCTCGCGTTGAGAACAGATCGGGTGTACGTGAATCCGACCAATGATACTCCTCTCTCTCTCGGGTCAAAGCTTGTGATGTGCCCACATCAGTGAAAGGAGCCTGTGAGCTTCGTAAGAGCTTTAAACCCGTCGGAGCTTGAAGCGATAAAGTTTACTGCCAACTCTTCACTCCTCGCAGTTCACGGGTGATATGCCAACAGTTGAGTGGTATATATCGTCGTTGAAAGCGATTACGTGCAAAGAGATCGAAAGAAAGAGAGATAGAAGGAAGAGGAGAAGAAAGAAAAAAGGTGCAATCTTCGACCCTGAAAACAATCAAGTGTGCTTTTACCGTGAGAAATGAAGGGTGTCTCGGTGACGCTAGAAAATTCACGGGGGCGAGACGCACACGACGAAACGATCTTCGGCTGCAGCGCTTGGAATCAATTTCCCCATTCCATTGGATTCTTCGACGAACACGAGATGTCCGAGCCAAGACTATCCTCTCGAACATACGATATTCTTTCTAAATTCCCTGAGCTCGAACGGTCCCGATTTCTCGCGTCTTTTGCTGCTCTCAGCACTTGTCAATTTTTCCGATTTGCGGAGGCGAAAAAAAAAACAGTGAATACAGACCCGATTTTCACCGTTCGTCTTCGACAACTTTTACATCCCTTCCCCGCTCAGAATAACATTTATCGATCTCGGGCGGTGAATCATCGTGGCAAACCTCCCGAAGATAGCGCCGATAACACGATTGAAACTTTTCAACGTTGCGAATCATATACGAAGGAAGAAAGATTTCGATTGCAACTTTTCACCCAAGTCCAAACGTCCATTGATAGACTCTCGATGCGCGAAACCGCGAGTCTTCGTCCATCGGAAACTTATTCGGTGGATAAAACGGAAAATTCCGTAACTTTCATTTCACAACGTTCGTGGTTGATTTATATCTATATATTCTATATGTATATGGGGCGTTCCGCACCAAACCGGACACCATTTAGCTTTTGCATCTCCGATTTTTTTCAAAATTTTTTATGTTTTAGTATTGGTTGATAGAGGTCTTCATGATTTTTTTCAATTTTTTTTGTCAAGCCGTTTTCAAGATACCGATTTTTCAAAATTTAGGCTACTTTTTTTTTTCAAAAGCCCATAACTTTGCGAAAAATGAGCCAAATGGGACGTTTTCTTTCAAAATTTTTGTTTTTAAACGTACTTTTGATTAAAAATATCGAAAAAAAATTTCAAACCGTTTTTCTATAAGATTTTCAAGTTTTAAATATAAATTGTTGATTTACAAAAAACACGTACGGATCGATTTTCTTAAAAAATTTTGGTGAAAAACTTTCACTTATTTCACAACTTTTATGCCTAAGTAGGTAATGGGATAACGATAGGATCTATTTTTTTCGATTTTTTAATTTCCATATTTTAGTTATCCGTGTTGGAAATAAATATTTATCTTTCGTAAATAAAATAGATATATCTTAATCATTAAATGAACGATGACCGATAATTTTTATTTGAATATACCACAATCTATGATTACCGCATTAATAGCTATTTGATTATTTTTGAAATACGGTTTGAACATTTTTTTCAATATTTTTTATAAAAAGTACGTTCAAAAACAAAAATTTTGAAAAAAAACCGTCCTATTTGGCCCATTTTCGTGAAGTTATGAACGTTTACAAAAAAAAAGAAACATTTTTTTTGCAAAATCTATATCCGATCGACAAAAAAAATTAAAAAAAATCATAGAGGCCTGTTTCAACCAATACTAAAACGTAAAAATTTTTGAAAAAAATCGGAGATGCAAAACCTAAATGGTGTCCGGTTTGGTGTGGAACGCCTCATATATTATATCTATCGTCGTCCCTGCGAGACCGCAGGATCTCGCAAAATGGGTTTTCCATTGAGAACAAATCGGACGTTTTTCGCTCGTCGCATTTTGCAAAGTTGAGAAAATACCGAGATGAAGTATTTGCGATATTATCAATTTCGAATCCTTGACTTAAATTGAAGGAAATTTCATTACCGTGATATGTGGCTTCTTTTCCAGTTACGATGCGAGAAAGGGCCGTGTGGGACGCGGCAATTCGCCCCATTATTGGGGAACAGGCGCAACTTCCAAATCCGATCCACCGCCCAAACTGCTGATCCAAGATTTGCGAGAAAACGACGAGGGCGTCTACAGATGCAGAGTGGATTTTCGCAACTCACCAACGAGAAACGTCATGGTCAATCTCTCCGTAATCTGTAAGTCGCGAAAGCCAAAGAAAAGCACTTTTTTACAACTTTTCCTGACAGTTTGTCAGCTTATAAATTCTGCCCAAAAATTTCCAGGCGATCGAATCAACATTCACGGAAGTAAACATATTTTTTATACTACTTCCTGCAAATTTTTGCCCGAAAATTTCCAGGCTGTCGAATCAAAATTCAGAGAAATCAAGATTTTGTTTTTTAACTACTTTCTGCAATTTTTGGCACTGATTCCAGATATAAAAATCTAATATTCAATAGATGGATTTTTTCTAATAACATTCCACACTAGATGTAGAAAAAATGCCAATTTCTATGACAAGAATCTAGGCTCTCACTCCAAATGCCTTTCAATTTGATAATTCAGAAATTCCTTCTCTTAATCACAAGAGAAATCAATATTCCACCGAAAATTCTTTTATGATTTTAATTATTAATTACCCTGTTCCAAATTCCTATTCTGAACTTATCAAGAAGCAGAGTTGTGAAAATAGTAATGTAAAAGTAATGCATTACCCATTACTTTAAACAATGTGTATTGGATAAGTTTTCCGTTACAAATTACAAAAATAACGTCTAATGAATGAATGTTCCATTACAAATGAGAATGGTAAAGTGTAATGAATGCGTGTCCCATTACAAATAAAAAAGTAATGTGTAATGTATCTATGTTCCGTTACGAATAATAAAAGTAATGTGTAATGGTTGCATGTGCCATTACAAATTTAAAAAATTATGTGCAATGAATGAGTGGTCCATTACAAATTACAATTGAAAAAAAAAGTAATTTGTAGTGGAGAATATTCCATCACAAATTAGGGCGTTTCTACGACAATTTGGAGCAAGTACTATTTTGCTCAAGGGTAAGTCTATTAATTTTTCAATGAAAATAATTTATGTGTATCAAGTTTTCGTTAACTCTACTTTCGTTAACTCAATGTATGAACAGTGATTGTTTAGATTAATTTTTACTCTATTCTTGAATTGCAATTTTTATAACAATGAAGTAAAAATTACTCAAGAAATAATTGTTCATAGGTGTCAGTGTATATTAAGTTAATATACACTGACACCTATAAGTTTTTCTTGAATTGTAATTTTTACAAGAATGGAGTAAAAATTACTCCAAACAATCACTGCTCATACATTTACCACTATGATAGTAAAGTTAACAAAAACTTGATACACACCAATTATTTTCATTGAAAACTTAATAGACTTACCTTTGATCAAAATATAGTACCTGCTCCAAAGTGTCGTTGAAACACGCTAATTTATAATGGAGCACTCATCCATTACACATTACTTTTATTGTTTGTAATGGCACATGCATGCATTACTCATTACTCTTGTATTTTGTAATGGTCCACTTGTCCATTTAACATTATGCAGTGTAATGGGTAATGAATACAGTAATGCATTATCAAAATAATGCATTATTTACAACTCTGTCAAGAAGTCCATCCAAGATATTGTCTGCAACCCTGTTATAATAATATACAATACTCAAAAAAAAATTACCGATCATTCTTCCGGCTCTCTAAAACGCCAAACTTCTGTAGAATGTAATGACGATCGTGCAAAAAAAAACTGCGTAACTGAGGTTCTCCCGCCCGCTTGATTGGATGTAACCCCTTAATCTGAGATCGAAGAATGGTAGAGTGCTATCGAGCTGAATAGTTACCGGTTCGGTGAGTGCCTGAGACCGGTGTGGGTATCACCGCAAACTGTACATTCTCGGAGAGTTTATAATTGAATCAATGTACGAGTAAGGTTTGGTAGGAACGGGAAGTAACACGGCAAGTTTCGAGCCGAAGATCGAAGTCGGATAGTGTTATATAGGCACTCCGAGGCAACGCGGTTCGCCGTGAGAACAGAGCGAAGTGTAAGTCTGAGCAAAGCCTGTGATAGGATGAGCTGACTTGGGATCCTTTGGTACCTTGCCCGCATATCGAAACGATAGGGATCCCCATTGACTGGGCTCTGACTCGTGGCGGTCCTTCGAGAAGTTGGTCGGAGTATCGATCGAAGGGGTGAACGCGGCTTGTGCTGGCCACTCTCCCCGTCACTTTGCCAAAACGAGTGAGAGGGGTTGGGACCGGCATTGAGGATCTTAGCGGTGTCTGCTAATAGAATCAAACCGCTGCCTTCATACCGGAGGTTCGAAAGCAAACGGGAAACCGTATAGATCGGCGAGAATCAGTGAGCGTGGAGGAAGGAACCGAACTCTGGTGAGAGATCGCTGAAACCACTGGAGAATCGAGTCACACCAGGAACAAGCGAGGCAGAGACAGCTTCCGCAGTGAACCAAGGCTCTTTCGACATCGACATCCTTAATATAATTTGTCTCTCGACCGACCATTACATCGTGCTCTTCCAGAGCCATCCATAGCACACGAATCCGCTGTTTCACCAGAAACTTCGTATCCGTTTGTTGCACATATACAACCGTCGTCATACGACCTAAATTCCCGGCACACCTTACTGGACAAAACATGTCCTTCCTTCACTTCCTCCTGGATTCCGAATTGCTTCCATAGACTCCGTAGAGTCCCTTTGTTTTTGGGATGAGAATACTCTCGCCTAAATTATCCATTGGATCAGTAGCTTTTACTCGAGTTTTACCTCGTACCAAAGTACACAGTTCGTTTCTGCGGTTTTTGCGCTTTTCTTATTTTACGTTCAACCGCCCATGGCGATTCTTTTCTTGGCTGCGAACCAACTCCAGCATTGCGACAGTGCGACAGAGAGAGAGATAGAGAGAGAGAAATGGAAACGGAGGATAAGCACGATGGTCCACAGTGTCTCGTGGAATCATCCAAGTTTTTGCCGGGAGGAAATTAGTGGGAGGAAGTGGGGTAAAAAAGAATTTCCGGTAACGCTGATTGTTTCTATGATTAGTTTTGGCAATGTACGTGTCTTTGGGTAATATAGATATGAAACGAGACAGAGGCAAACTATTGAGACTATTTTTTACCCTGTTTTCATTAAAACGGGACTCAGAGAACTTTTACGTAGTTTCGTAATTTTGAAAAAAGTTCACCAGAGCTGCGAAGACGTTCTCGTTGAGTTTTCTTGGAACGAACGGCGAAACCTACATTAAAATCCTTGATAACGTTAAATACCGAGAGAATTTTGCTAATCTCATTGCTGAAAGGGACCCCAATGCCTGTGATCGTATGATCTGAATCTATTATATGAATTTTGATATTCTCAAATGGCGAACGCTTCCAGCGTGCGGTCGACTATTTCCGGAGAAATTTGTTCGTTGAAGGTTTCATTGTCGTCACTGGGGAAAAAGCCGAGAACGCGAATCCAGAGCAAAGGAAGTCCAGTCACATTGAAAGAATATATGTATGCATATGTAGGTGCGATGAGATAACTCCACTGTGTGGGTTTAACGATGTAATGGGATTCCGTAATTCACGCCTCGTGAGACTGAGATTTTATCCGCCGCAGTTAGCGAAAGGGTGGTTCGAGTGAATGAGATTCGATGGAATCGCATCACTTCGAAAGGTTACGCCATTCCGCTTCTCCTCTTCTTCTTATTTAGACCAAACTCATTTCATTCTTGAAGAAGGAAAATCCACATGATACAAAAGCCAAGGTATAAGGAAAATTTTCATCTCGTTTCAAGCGCACATTTTTTTTTCACTCCTCTGATTTGATTCGACAAAAGCTGATGCGCAAAAAGGAAAGATGACGAGCATTATCGTTCTCACGGAATTTGGAGCGAAAATTTCCCGCTAGAAATCATACCACGGATCTTCGATGATGAGTCGTTAGAAATAAATCAGCAAAAGAAACCTTCACAGCATAAAAGAAATCAGATGTACACTCCCCCTCAAAAGTTTGGAAACTCCAGTCGATATTTCTTGTCGCACTAAAAGTTGCGTAACTCCGACAAAAAAAGATAATCGAATTTGTAAAAAAGCGTTTTGGAGGGACGAACTTCAGCTTTGTTTCGCTTTTTTAAAAATATTTGTTATGATTTTTTTTCGACCCGGTATACACTTTTGTACGTGACTGTTCTTTGGTCTTTTTTCGACCATCGCGAAATGGGCGCGCAGCTTGAGGGAGCAGCTTTTTTTTTTTGCTTTTTTGTCTACGGTACACTTGAAAAGGTTAGCAGATGCTTCATTTTTGTCTTTTAAAAATTTTTGTACGATTTTTTCTCGCAAAGTTATTTTACTTTTGGCTAAAAAAGACAAATTTTGAAAAATGCAACGTAACTCACAAACTCTAGAGTTTAAAAGAAAATGTCAAGTATGAAAAAAGTAGCGTAAGTATATACGGAATCGTCTGGAATTATTTCAGAATTGTTCTATGAATTTTTTTCTTTTCACTATTTTCGCTCGAAACAGCTTATGATGACGTCCCAGCAAAAACTTGTATCTGATTAAAATTTCCGTACTACCTGATCCAATAAAAATCTCAAAAAATTCGGCAACATTTGGCATGCTATAAACAACAAATATCAATAATAATATTGCCCAAAAGTCATTAATAATTGTTTCAACTATTTGTTTGGTAATGACTTTTGGGCAATATTGGTATTGATGAACAATGATCAATAATAATTGTTGATCATTGTTGTTTATAACACGCCAAATGTTGCTTTTCGGATTTTTATTGTATCAAGAAGTACGGAAATTTCAATCAGACACCATTTTTCGTCGGGACGTCATCATCAGAATTTCAAGCAAAAATAGTCAAAAATTGTTTGGGAAAATGCTGAAATAATTCCAGGCGATTTCCTGCATACGTACGCTACTTTTTTTCATACTTGACATGTCCTCCTAAACTAACAAGCCATTCTTCATCTCATAAGTTTACGGGTAAAATCACACCTGAGCTCGATATTGCAATTAATCAAAGCTCAAAAATTAATTTTTGAGAAAATAAGAAAATACAAAGTTCGAGAATGAACAATTTTCAACTCCACCACGGCATCCGCGTGATATTCTGCACAGACGGGATTTTTTAGCCGGAGGTCTAAAAATTGCATGTGACAGCAGTGAAATTGACAATGGTGAAACGTAATTTATCACGTGGGACGTGAGCCCATGTAGAATGAAGGCCGGATTGACGGTGGTTCAGGGGAAACAATGCGGAAAAGAAGCGAGAATTCGCGTATGAATACATATTGTAGGGAAGAAAAAGGAATGAAAATTAGCACCCATGGGGGTAATTCATCTTTCCGAGTCCCTCATACGTTGCGGTCACGACGTAACGGCGCTCTTTGACATTTAAGCCCATGACGACGTGCGTATCCATGGGCGTCCATTTGTGAGGAAGTATCAGGGGGGAATGAAAAAAATAGGTCTTTTTTTTTTAGAAAAGATGGGCAGGGATCATCGATCCCACAAGAAGTTTTATCACAGTTCTTTTTTTCACCTGTTACTTTGGCAACATGACAAGCTTGACTTATGTCCGCTGTTTTTTCTCGTCTCTCATGGATGACGCAGATAAAAAGCGTCTCATACGAGAAATAAAATACCACGGCGCCAATATGAGAATGAGATTTTTTACGTTAAAAAAGGTCAAGCCTTTTGGGCAATGTATCATTTTATAATAAATATTTCATGAAAATTTCTAGACGTTCAAAATTCACAGAATTTCAAGCTGTTACAAATACATTTTAATGAATTTTTCTCCAGGATGGCTCATGAAATGAAAAAATAGCTTCCCCTCCATCGACTGTATCCAGAGTTGTCGAAATTATAATGTAAAAATAATGCATTATTCATTTTAGAAATAATGAAAATTCTATGATAGAAACATTAAGCATTATCGTTGTAATGAAAAATGTAAAACCTAACGATTATGCATTAAATTAATAATGAATAATGCAAAAAACGTAACATTGTTCATTACACCAGTAATGGATAATGCTAAACGCTACGATTGTCCATTATTACAGTAATGGGTAATTGAAAGTAGAAAAAAAAATCATTACTATAGTAATGAATGGTACAAAACCGAAGAATGATGCATTACATTGAGTATATTGAGCAGTATATTGAGCAATGCATTACTTTTAGTAATGCATTACATTGAGCAATTCATTACTTTGAGTAACACATTACATCGAGCAGTGCATAACTTCAAATAACGCATTACATCTATAAATAATGTATTACTTTGAGTAATGGTTTGAAGGAACAAAATTAATTTCTGTATGTAGAAAGCAATGTCAATGAAATCTTCCTTTTCGTATGATTTTTTATAATCATAATGCGTAAGAATGATATATCTCAGACTATATGTGTCATTCCCTCAAATTTTTTACAGGGAAATTCGTTTGTTTAGATTCCTAATTTTTTACTTCGAAAATATAATTCGGTACTTTGTTTTTTTTTTTTTTTTTTTTTTAGATTAGATTGGATTACAGCATGAACCGCGGTTCCATCAATCCATATTTTCCACTTTCGTAAATAAAATGAAGATTTTATCGCATTGTCCTATTGGACTACGAATGCATAAAATATTTTTATTCCGAATAATGCATAATTCAAAATATTCTGTATTATAGTAATGCAAAATTAACGCTACTTTGCAATATTTATTACATTAATAATGGATAATGGAACATTTTTGCATTACTCATTATTTCAGTAATGAGTAACGTAACTCTTCCCACATTATCCATTACTTCAGCAACGGATAATGTAATGCTTTTTCAAGTACTCGTTAATAACGTAATGCATAATGTTTCATTTTTTCATTTTCCAGTACTAATGTAATGCTCAATGGTCTGACATTTGCATTATTAACTAAAAAATAATGCAATATTTTTTTAATCACATTATTCATCGAATGAATAATGTATAATGGAAGTTGAGTCCCATTATTAAGTGAAAAAATAATCATTAATGAAATCGATAATGCATTATTTGAATAATGCATTTTTTGCAACTCTGCCTGTATCTTCATCATAATTCTATATTTATAAACAAAAGAATTCCTGAATATTCTTCAGATGCTGCCAAACTTCTTAGGAAAAATGTCTCAAAAATATTGGAGTGAACGATGATTATGAATTGCGCACGTCTGGAAGAGTTCACGGAGCTTAAGAGCCGGTGTATAATTCAATTAAAAATTGAAACAGCGTTAAATTCTCAAATGAAACTTGAAGGGATTGCCGAGCGAACGGCGCAAGTTGAAACAGGAAGATTAATCGTGCCGAATTTTCTCTGTAGCTTCTCTCTGCCTCTCCTTTCCTCTCATTCCATCTCTCTCTCTCTCTCTCTCTCTCTCTCTCTCTCTCTCTCTCTCTCTCTCTCTCTCCCTCTCTCACTCTGACTATAATATCACGGGTTTCTTGATTATATATACACGGAAAGAGTGGTCGCGAGGCCCGCGAGAGATCGACGAGGGACTTGGGGAAGAGATCCAGTGTTCAACACACTCCCGGCATGTTTTATCTGGCGAAAGAGGCAAAGCCACTTTAACCGCCGGAACTGAGGCTCTCACAGTCGAGAAAACCTCCTGCGAGCTGGCTCTTTGCCTCACTCTTCATTAAGCTTCTTACTAATAACGAGTCATTATACGAGCGAGTTCCGAGCTCGATGGGAACGCAAAGCGGAAACGCGAGCTTGCACATCGGAAAACCTTAAGTTTTCCACTGTATCAGTTTTGACCGTCGGTATTGCAATACGCTCATGAATATGATATCAGAGGCAAATGTATACTTTTCCGCTTAATGGATACCTACTTTTCTTCAACGATTCATAATTAACGAACCATATAAAACGCTTTCCGCCCACGCCAAGAGAAAAATCTTACGAGCTAATAGATATGTACGTTTCTTCGAGATTGAAGGTTCCAAAAGTTTGAAACACTCGCCCCGATTCCACGCCGCGCATAAAGTTTCACTGCTCTTTTAAAAATGAAGGTATCTCGATTCGCCAAGCGGCGTTTTAAAAGAAACATATTCAGCTTCATTTCGATTTTTCCAAAAAAATTTTGCAATTTTTCGGCTTTTTTCTTGGCATTGTAATTTTGGCGTACGACCCATGAAATTTTTGTTCGACTGTTTTTCGCGTGAAAATCTTGTGTCGGGGAGTATTAGCTTCAATTTCGTTTTTTTTAAACTTTCGTCCGATTTATTTTCCCCAAAATATTCAATTTTTCGCAAAAAAACGACCATATTTATAAAATATTGCGTAACTCTAAAACTACTGGGTTTTCGTGAAATTACTAGAATGGTAAAAAGTTGCATACAATCATTCTGGATTTAACAGAATTTTTTCAGATTTTGTTCCGAAATTTTTTTATTTCTAATTTTTCCTGTGAAATAAATATTTTTAATCTTATACGATCGGATCTCTTACCTCATCTACACGTGTTTTTCGATGAAAAAGTTGTTTAGATGATGTTTTTCCGTACAAAAGTTGCATACAAATCATTCTGGATTCAATGAATTTTTTTTAGATTTGTTGTCAACATTTTTTTTTTTGAAAATTTACCCGGTCAACGAGATATTTTTTTACTTAAACAATCGAGTCTCTTACCTCATCCACACGGGTCTTTCGATGATAGAGCCGTGTAGATGAGGTAAGAGGCCCGATTGTTTTGTAAGATAACAAATATCTTGTTTACAGAAAAAATTAGAAAAAAAAAATTTTGAAAAAAAAATCTAAAAAAATGTCATTAAATGCAGAATGATTATATGCAACTTTTAACTCTCCTATCGATTTTACGAAAACCCAGTAGTTTTAGAGTTACGCTACATTTTATAAATATGGTCGTTTTTTGCGAAAAACTGAATATTCTTGCGAAAAAGAAATCGCATAAAACTTTTTGAAAATCGAAATTGAAGCTCATACTCCTCGCCACATGTTTTTCATGCGAAAAACAGTCGAAACAAAATTTCATGGGTCGTGGGTCAAAATTACAATGCCAAAATAAAAGCTGAAAGACGACCATGTTTCAAAGGGCATACCAGGTTAAAAAAAAATCGCAAACATTTTTTGGAAAAAGTGAAATGAAGCTGAATATGTCCCCTTTAAAACGCCGCTTGGCGAATCAAAATATCTCCAATTTTCAAAGAGCAGTGCATTTTTTCGTGCTGCGTGGAATCGGGGCGAGTGTTTCCAAACTTTTGGCCGGGAGTGTATTTAATATATAATATATTTCATATTATTTACTATATATTTATGGAGTTATACATTTTTAATATATCGAAAAATATACTTTTGAATGAAAAGAAAATATATTTCAAGATATATAATATATCTGTCTCATAAATATATAAAGAATTTATAATTTTTCCAATGAAATATATTAGATATTATCCAGATATATTTACAATGTACGTTGCTCACCGCCATCCATTTCTTTCTAGTCAATATATTCTCCCATAGTTGCCGAGATTGTCTTTAGTGTGTATTTTTTGTACGACAATGTCTTCTCCTGTCAATGCGCATCCCAAAGCCTACACCTTTTTCATGCTTTCTCCGCCTCGTACACTTCTCATCTTTTCTCATTCTCTTCCGGTGTTTTTGTGCGACCTCGATCCGTGCGCGTTTCCCGTCAATCATTCGAGCTACCCTCTTTGTCAGCGAGCCTAAACCCACGCCAACCCTCGAAACGTTCACAGGAGAGGGCAAAAAAAAATATGCGTCCCGTCATTCCCAGTGTCACGACCTCTAACACGGGAGGGACAAATAAAGCATGAAATGAAAAAAAAAACACCCATTCGAGCTGAATACCGCTTTTTGTCCCTCTACAACCCTCCCGATTGTGTTGTTGGTTACGAAGATTGGCGAACCAAAAATAACATCTCTCTCTCCTACCTCTTTGTTCATCAATAATTCATCGTGAGTCAATGTTAGAGAATAAAAATAGAAACATTAATTTTTCAATTAATTTCAAGCACTCGAGCGAAAATTTCGCAATGATCTCACGATAGTCAAGATCAATCAAAACCAAAAATTCATTTGCTAGTTATTTTGCCCCAAGGACATTATTATACATTTTTTTTACATTAAAAATTGAATGTGATTATATTATATTGAAAATTGAATTTACTTATGCTTCCTCATAAAGGAAGCTTTTTTTTCGTGAAAAAGTTTTTTTTGCGATTTTTATGCCAATATGTACAAAATGTCCTAAAACATCGAGAAATCATATTTAGAAAAAATGTCCGGATGGATGTGTGTATGTGTGTGTGTGTGTGTGTATCCTGAGTTTCAGATATAAATAATTAATAACTCGGAAACGCTTCGAGATATCAAGATAAAATTTGGCACACTTGTCGAGCACGAATTGCTCTTCATTATGAAAAAAAATTTGTTTTAATTATAACGGGTGTTCAGATTTTATCGACTTTTTTCGTTTTTGCAAGAATGGCGTAAACTTCTGCAATTTTCAAGATATTGCACTCAAACTTTGTATATAATTAGTATAGCTATTAAGGTTGTTTGGTATTGAATTTGGCGGAAATCCATAGAGGGATTAAAATTTTATGAAATTTTGAATTTTTTGAAAAATAGCCCACACGCTCTAACTTATGCAATTTTTGAGATATTGTACTGAAACTTTGCACAGAGCTGATATAGCTATCGAGGTTGTTCGCTATTAAATTTGGCAAAAATCCATCGAGGGATTAAAATTTTATGAAATTTTTAATTTTTTGAAAAATAGCGTAAACGCTCTGACTTGTGCAATTTTTAAGATATTGCACTGAAACTTTACCCAGAGCTAATATAGCTATCGAGGATGTTTGTTATTGAATTTGGCGAAAATCGATCGAATGATTAAATTTGTATCGAATTTTTAATTTTTATAAAAGAAGCGAAAACGCTTTAACTTTTGAAATTTTTTAGATATTGCAATGAAATTTTGTGAAGAGCCAATATAGCTATCAATGTTATTCGCTATCAAATTTGGCGAAAATCGATCGAATTTGCGCATTGATTACTAATACTCTTCAATAGTTAACAAAGCTTCCTTTATGAGGAAGCCAAATTTGATCGCCATACTGTATGTTAAAGGAAGTTATGTGAACTATGGATAAAGATGAGGAAGCAATGTGCAAATTTCAATTTGCAAGGTTTTTTATATCAAAAACAAACATACGCCATTTAAAAAAATCTCAGAGTCCAAAAAAGTAATCAAAAAAAATTGAAAGAAATTCTTTCGACTTCGTTACAGGAATGGTTGAGAGGACGAAATTTCTCTGCATTTGTCCCATCGAATAAAAAGTTTGTAGGGAATATGTATTCTGAGAAAAGGGAGACGCGAAGGTTGTATAAACTTTTTACAAGCGCTGATCGATGATGAGAGAAAAAAAGAAACGTTCAAATCAGCGTGAACGAGAGCGTTAATAACGAATGAGCTCGAGAGAGCAGTTTGAAGAAAGTTCTTATTCCTCTTTTTTCCCACTTTTACCGCATGGATGGCAACACGACCCGTCATCGAAGACGTCGCTGAAGAGCTTTCTCTCTATATCGCGCGAACTTTAGTCGGGGATGGCAATGACAAAGGCAGCAAACGAGGCAGAGCGTTGAATATTCCCAGCGTATACATATATATAAATATACGTGTGTATATTCCCAGGGTAAAACCGTGTTACGCCCCGCTGTGGTACTCCCGGAGAATCTCTTTATTACAAAGTTTCTGGGAGAAGAGAAAGGCCCTTCGTTAGCGGCAAATCGTCGCGATTCTCGTCGCGGTTTAAGCGACGAGGAAAAAGGGCGTTTTTTTTTATTTCACATCTCCCAGCTTCAACCGCAACCACAACAAGGTTCTCGTGCGGAACCCACACCTTCAAAGTCGACTCTCTGCACTCGAGAATTTTTTTTTCCCACAATTGCACTTCAGCCTCAAAAGCTCGAGCCTGATGATTATTCGTTGCGAAAAGTGGGCAGTTTTCCAATGTTCTCTCGTCCCGTCAAACCTTTCCATGCGGTTTGTTCTTCATTTCATTTTCCTTACACAGATCCAGAACGTGCAATTAATTTTTGAGAGGCCAAAAAAAAGTCTTCGGGGAATAATAAAATGGAAGAAGAATTGAGAACACAGTATGGCAATTCGTTCATCCCCATGAATTTTTACGGCAAAGTGCTTCGACGAAACTTATACGTTGGTATATATACCTTATTAGCATCATATTATCCATTTACGTCGTCTTTTTTTTCTTCTTCTCCTCGCAAAGTTTAATCCAAAAGGTGAATAATCGTTGAGGGCATCCAAAGGGAGAACGAAATAAGGCGTCGATGGGGATGAGAAAGTGGAGCATGGAGGAGGAAGAGGGAGTTGGTTTGGCCGGGGGTGAAATGAGAAAAGAACGAACAAATGGTTAATAAGAAAAGAAAGAAAGAAAAAAGAAAATTCTCAAGAGATCGCTTCGCAGGGCAAAACTGTAGAGGTTTAACGATCTCTCGCAGTCTTTCGTTTTCCCAAAAGTTATTACACCGCGCACTCCCTCATCCCTCCTTCAACTTTTCCTTCAACGTTTATTCGGAAATTAAAAAATTTCCCCCCCCCCCCGTCAAAGGTCGCGACCTTGAACCTTTGGTTATCCGTCGAAGGATCGTGAATCCTGTCGATTATCGACATGATCGATCCAAGTCACTTTCATTAATGAACGCCCTCCAAAATACTTTGGAGGCGCAGTTTCCGATGGGCCGATTTTGGAGAACATTCCATCGTTGTTGCGGAGATAACAGTCGGTAGAATTTGCGTGAAAATTCCATCTTGGTCATACAGTTGCTTCCAAAGCAAGTGAACATCGCTCTGGAGTTTGCACTCTCCTCCTCCATTCTCTGCTGTGCTTCGCTTCGTATCATCGTTTTCTCGGAGCCTCCAGCTTCCCCCTCAAGCCTCGCGTTTCTCTCCACCGAGTTAACCTCTCTGGCATAGTCACGCCGAGAAAGCCGGAACGATATTAACTCCGGGTCTCTCGGACCTCTGCGAAGCCTTTTCGTGCACCAGTGAGATCATCTCGGTAACGCGAGCAGAAAGCTCGTCGCGAACACTCGTGCGGACTCTCGTCTCTGACGCAGAGTTTCGGTCGAAATTTCATGGTGCTTCGAGCCAAGAGAGTACGAATTTACCGAAATTACGTGCCCGACGAAATTTTCCAACGAAATCTCAACGCATCCGGATCAAGATCATAGAAACAATTGTCATTTTTCAACATCTGGATGAGAAATACGATAGAAACTAATAACCATTTCGAGGGTGAAAAAATGTGGAAGAGAAATCAATAGATGAAAATCATGCAAATTTGAAATTTGCGCATAGCTTCCTCATTTTTTTTCCGTCGTTCGTCAAGTTTCCCTTATGAGAACCTCCTTGACCATCTTTGTGACATGTATGTTTATTATCATCATGGCTTCCTCATAAAGGAAGCTTCATGAACGATGGAAACAAATGAAGAAGCTATGTGCAAATTTCAAATTTGCATAATTCTTTAGCAATTTCGTTCAATTGCATTATTTATTGTTTTTGTCGTCTAGTGTATTGGTGCTAAAGAAGTGAACTCGATAGCTGCTAAATTAGAAAACTTAGTGTTAACAAAGATTTGTCGGAATTGTAAACAAACATTTCAGAACGAACCTCTCGAGCGTTTATCACCAAATTCAACGCTAACCATTTTTGTCATCTAGTGTATTTGTGGAAAAAAATGTCGCTCGATGCTTCTACAAATGCGAATGTTGGAGCGCCAACGAAAATTTTTTGAAAATTCAAAAAAAAAAATTCAATCGTACCTCTCAAGCGATTTTTATGAAATTCCGTATTATTTTTCATTATCATTGAATGTATCACAAAAAGTTCAGCTTGATAGATGCAAAATTATAAAAGTTAGAGAACTTAGAAATTTTTTGCGAAAAATTAAATATTCTTTTTTAACCCAACCTCTCGAGCTTTTTTTTCCAAATTCAATCCCAACTGTCCTTATCATAAAGTGTATCTGCACATAAAATTTCAGGATGATAACTGCAAAATTACGAAAGTTAGACGACCCACAAACATTTTACAAAAAAATGGAAGTCCCGCCAAATTGACAATTATTTTGCAATTTCAAAAAAATTTGCACTAAGTACAGGGACATACATGGTCTACTTGTATACCTCGTACGTCCCACATACATACGTCCAGACATTTTTTCTAAATGCGTTTTTTAGACGTTTTGGGATATTTTAAGCATACTGACATGAAAAACTCGAAAACAAAAATTTCACGAAAACAAAGCTTCCTTTATAAGGAAGAAAAATTGGTATCAAGATGATAAAACATGTCGTCAATCCAAATTTTTGAGATCGACATTTCTTTGCCACGATAAAAATTAAGTTGCCTCGTATTTTTGTAGATTTTCAACGCGTTTTTTTTTCAAAATTTCAAAATATTCGAAAAACCATCATATATGTCTCCTCAATTAATTTCACATTTCAATTTATTTAATTACTTTCATTAATTGATTTCTTATTTCTTCTGGAAAACAAAATTAAGAATATTTCTCTGAGTGAAATAAAAGAATGTAAAATTTCTTGCAAAAGAGTTTTCAACTAAATATTTATAGTATTTCAAAGAACATTCAAAATGTTTTATCATTGAAAAATAAATATAAACAAGTCGTCTCGCTAAATCCAAACTATCAAAATATTAAAAAAATCATCATCTAACTCTTCTCAATTAATATCTTATTTAATCTGAAAAGCAAAATTAAGGCCATATTTCCGTGAGTGAAATAAAAAATTCTGTTTGCTGCAACCTAGTTTTTAGCTGAATATTCATGCTATTTTAAAGTACATTCAGAATGATTCATAATTAAAATATTATCAACAAGCTTTTTCCCTGAATCAAGCAATAAAACTGTGATTCGAGCGAAAAGATGCAAATTTCGTTATTCGCAATTTCCCGGAGACGTTAATAAAATTTTTGCGTAACGAACTAGCGATTTTAACTTGCTGATGTCGTCGGATATCTCATTTTCAATGATAGAAGTGAACTTTCCGCTGCTTCGAGAATCCTCATTAACGACATAACTCTTCTCTCGAAAATCGTGTATCCGACGAATTTTCATGGAGAAATATATAATATCTCCGTGTGGCTTCGTTAACCCAATCTACTCTCGTCTCTCGTGATGGGTCGTGTCGGTCTTCGGTCTTTCTCTTCCTCTTTAATTCTCTCCGACCCTCTTTCTCTATCTCCCTCTCTTTTTCTCTCTCTCGAGGGGACTATGAAACGAGAACTCGTAAACGATGGTCGGCGACGGAATGAATTCACGGAGACTCGATGGTTCGTCGTCTCACCCCGTTAAAATTCGAAAGCTCATGCGCAGAATCCTTTCGCCTCGGGGAAATACGAGTCGCTCCCCATTATCGTTAGCGCAACTCAAACGCTTCTCCTCGCTCTCATTCTGTGTTTCTCCTATGCACTCTCCTCTCTCTCCTCGATCTTACAAAGCTCCAGTTGAATCCCATCAAGAATTCCCACTGGGACAATTTATTTTCATTTACCCGACGGTAAATTGAGTCTAGTAATTAGCGTAATCGAGCCTGATAATGCAATGAAAACAAGAATGCTCGGCAAGATTTTTTGCTCTCACGAATCATAATTTTCGGCTCCTTCGTAAGCGTTCAAATCAGGGTTGCGAAATTTGTAATGTAAAAGTAATGCATTATTCATTACTTTTAGAATGTATAATGGAATAAATTTTCATTACATATTACAATGTAGTGTGTAGTGGAAAAAATTTCCATTACCCATTACGATGTAGCGTGTAATGGAAAAAATTGTCATTACCCATTACAACGTAGTGTGTAATGGAAAAAATTTACATCACTCATTACAATGTAGTGTGTAATGACAAAAAAAATCCATTACCCATTACAATGTAGTGTGTAATGGAAAACATTTTCATTACCCATTACAATAAAGTGTGTAATGGACAAATTTTTCATTACTCATTATAATGTAGTGTGTAATAGAAGAAAATTTCATGACCCATTCCAATGTAGTGTGTGATAGAAAAAATTTCCATTACCCATTGCAATGTAATGTATAATGGACAAAACTTTAATTGCAATTTTGGGAATGGGAAAATATAGATGAATAAATTATTGTAATTTTGCATCACATTTTAATGACTGGAGTACTTTAAATTCTAAAAAGCATCTATATGCGTACAAAAAGTTGAACGATGATATAATACGTCACTGCCATCGTCTGACCCGGTGCAACGGCTTTTCAGCTACGCAACGATGATGAACGCTTCTAAATTCAATGGGCTCACAGTAAATCACTTTGAGCAAAGGATATTGGCCAAAGCAAACGCTGAAAAAAAGTATATTTAAAAGTGCAGTTCAACGTTCAACTCTTTGTATGCATGTAGATGCTTTTTCGAATTTAAGGTACCTAAGTCATTAAAATGCTGTAATGCAAAATTGCAATAATTTATTCATCTATATTTGTCCATTCCCAAAATTGCAATCAAAGTTTTGTTCATTACACGTTCCATTGCAATGGGTAATGGAAATTTTTTCTATTGCACACTGCATTGTAATGGGTCATGAATTTTTTGTCCTTTACATACTACATAGTAATACGTAATGGATTTTTTTTTCATGACACACTACATTGTAATGGGTAATGGATTTTTTTCCCATTACACACTACATTCCAATGGGTAACGAAATTTTTTTCCATTACGGACTACATTATAATGGGAAATGAAATTTTTGTCTATTACACACTACATTGTAATGGATAATGGATTTTTTTTCGATTACACACTACATTTTAATGGGTAATGAATTATTTTTCCATTACACACTACATTATAATGGGTAATGGATTTTTTTTTCATTACACATGACATTGTAATGAGTAATGGATTTTTTTTCGATTACACACTACATTGTAATGGGTAATGATTTTTTTTTCCATTACACACTACATTGTAATGGATAATGGATTTTTTTTCATTACACACTACATTGTAATGAGTAATGGAAATTTTTTCCATTACACACTATATCGTAATGGGTAATGAAAATTTTTTCCACTACACATTACATTGTAATGGGTAATGAAAATGGCAATGCATTATGGTTCAAATATGTTTAAATTCACTTGGAGGGAATAAAAAGTATACTCACTCTATTTCTCATCAAGATAGCTTTAAACTTGGTAAATTTTTAATCTAAAAATCCATCGATACGCGCCCACGTTGTGTAACGAGAGAAAATGATTTGTTCGAAGATGATCGGCGTATCCTGAACGTGACTCGACCCCGATTGAGAATAAATCTTGCTTGTCATGCGAGAAAACGGAGGAGCAAATTTCCGTTTACTTCGTTTCTCAGCGAAACACGACGGAAACGTTTAAAATGTTTCACGCAAATTGCGCATCCAATATTCTCTCTCATCGTCTTGGCTTCGTTTCAATAAGTTTTCATCAAGTGGGCACCGATGACGATGCAAAAATCTCAATGATAGTTTAAGACGCGCGAATGAAGCCGTATAGCGTGCTTTTTACAAAAAAAAAAAGTTTGTCTCATCGTTATTCTCGCGAGAGACAAATATCCCCGATATCGACTTTTCCGCGCCCACTTTTCTATTTTCAGCCCCTTCAATTCGACCCCAACGCTATTCTACTCTATTTTACGAGAATCTCACCGTTCTTTCCGATCCAAAATGGTGGAAGAGCCGCCGATTTTATCGCGATTTCGATGTTCCATACAAACGGGATATTTCCGGTTTTCTCGAGCATTCGGTAATATGCGCTTGTTAGTTTTGTGTGTGCACGAGTGTGTGTAGAAGGGGCGGAGAAGGTTGAGAAGGGTGGAAAGAGAGTGAAGAGAGTGTTGAAAGAGAAAAATGGACGGAAAGATGAGTGGGAACCCGAATTGGACGGAGGTAAACCGCAAGCTCACGTTCACTTGAGAACGTGGCCCGTTTTGCTAAAGCCCATTTTCCAGAATCCCTGAAAACTCCACAATCGCCCCCCACGACTTTCGAGCACACACATACATCGCTTTTTTTCCACCGACCATTTGAAATACATTGGGATATATCTCGGACACCTTTTGCGCGTCCATTTCTCGATTAAATATGGCCGCTATATATCATAACCGCTATATTGCCATGAGGGATAAAAAGAAAAACCATTCTTCGATACCGCGATTCTATAAATGATGAAAAGTATCGAATTCTAACGACACGTTTACGGCTCTACCGGTTATTACTTCACCAGAAATACATCCCTGATGCAATAAAAATCTATCGTTACATCTATACCGAATAACAACTCTACATGATAGTTTCTGCAGCGAGAATCAATCACAATTAAATTATTAATCACTGTGAAACAGTAACTATGCCAAATAACATGTCAACGCGATATCAAGTCTCCCAGAAAAAAAGCACTCCGAAAACATCTTTACGGTACCGCATTGTAAGGTCACTACCAAAAATAACAAGTTTGCTGCGATCAATCTCTATCAAATAACAACTGTCGAAAAAGATCTCACCAGGATCATCTCTACTGTATAATGCCTTGAAGGTAAATGTCCCAATTATTGAACAGGTCTCGATTATTGAACGCTATCTTGTAGTTTTATTATTTCTCATTCACCTGCATGCATTTATTTATTTATAAAAATTTCATTACATATAGAGAACTTTTAGCTACCGAAATATTACCTCACTTGTGCAAAAAAAGCTTTAATTAATAGAGAAAAAAATTATTTAATCAGCAATGGTGACCCGATTTGACGTCTCGTGGTAACTGCTTATCGTTTTTGCTAAGATGCGCCGCTTCACGCGTAAGGGCATCAAAAATGCAAAAACTGTCGCGTCTCAAAAAGTAAGGGCGTTTCAGGTTCCTCAAAAAATTTCTTACAAATAACAATATCAAATTTTTTTTTTAAATTAATTATTCGTTAAAAAATTCGGTGTTCGATCATTGGGACATAGAAAATGCAGTGTGTTCCAATTATTGAACACTCGAATTCTCCAAGATGGCGTCATTAGACCCATCAAAACATCGAGACAGTTAACGTGTGACAGATCGTGTGAATCGGATTTATTCATACAAAAACTGTACGTTCCTCAATGAACTTACCTTTATTCTTTTAATAATAACTTTAAGATCGTCAAATTTATTTTTTATTTGTATTTTCGTGCAATAAACACAAAAAGAAAAGTAAAAAGGAAATATAACGCAAATGTAACCTAAAAATACGAATGTAATGTTCAATATTTTTTGCTCTCCGATATTTCAGTCGAAAAACAAGAAAGCTGCGACAAAATCAAACAAAAACAGAACATGAAAACGAGGAAGCTGGAAATAAAAATAAAATAAAGTTCGAGTTGAAAAACAAAAATAAACCAAATGCGAATGAACCAAAAACCTGTCAAAAGAGGCTAAATATATATTTTTGTATTTTTACATGATTAATAAAAGATTATGTTAGTGTTTGATTTTGCTTTTATTTCTTAATATTGTACCCAAAATAATATTTTCAGAACGGAAAAAGAATTCTCGAGAGTATTCGATAACTGGGACATGCCTGTTTAATATTAGGGACACAGACACTTCCAGTGTTTAATAATTGGGACATTTGCATCCTTCACATTGTTATTCTTTTTGTTATTCTTTGAAATCATTTAAAAATCATTCAAAGGGTGATTTTTCGAAAGTAAAAATATAAAAGTATCATTTGCACATGAAAGCGATGGTTTTTTTTCTTGATTTTATATTTTTTTCTCACCGAATTCAATCCCCAGATCCTTAGCGGTTCACTATTTAGTACATTTACCTTATGATGTAACAACTTTTTCCCTTAAATTTGATCTGGTAGAGATATAATAGGGAACAGAATAATTTTCAACAATCTCTACAGTTAAATAAGGAGACAATAATGTAATATGATTCCAGGAGACATATTTACAGTTCTGCCACTTATTTCTCTGCCAGAAATACGTCTCTACCACAATAAAACACTACAGTAATATCATTAACAACAGAAACGTTTCAATACTGTGCTCTATCAGTGGGGTGGGCTCCAACGTCGGTAAGTGACCGACCGAGTTGGTAAGCCGGATGTTTGTAATCTTTTAGGATTGTCAAATGGAAGAACTGTCAAGTTGAGTTTTATTCTAGTAAGCTTGTTACTAGATAGGGTTATAGAAACGCTTTGGTTTGGCAGAGATGTTATACGGTAGACTTTTTAATTGGTAGTGATATGACGGTAGTGTTTTATTGCTGTAGAGATGTATTTCTGGTGGAGAAATAAATGGTAGAGCTATAAATGTACCGCAGTAGGTATCTGTGGTAAGAAAAAACTGGTAGAGCTGTAATGTGCCGTTTTTACGATCGTGGGTATCGAACAGACGTATGAAAGCCTTATATATTCCGAACAAAGCGGGTTTTCGATAATGGCGACACGCGATTTGGGTACTTGAGGAGATTTGCCACGTTCGCGTCGTGCATACGTGGCTCTCGATCATTTAGCGGTATTTGCCGAAAGGACAACCACGATAGGGAGGATGATGCCGGCGGAAATGATGGTGGTACCATGCAACTACCGAGAAGAGAGACTACCAAGAATGGAAAATTTTTACAGCGTCGTAAAAGGAAACCCGGACGACGCCCTCGTAACTCAAGCGTGTCCGCCATTTTCTATAGACATACACACATACGTTTCTCTTTCTCTCTTGGATTTTACGCTCTTATAGTCATTCCTCTCCCTCTCGCTCACGATCCCTTTTCCATGCTGCCGCATATTTTTCGTTGTTCCCTCCATTCTCCTGCACCATCTTTTCCATTCTTCACTTCGTCTCATCGCGCCACCCACGTGTGGTTACACACTCCGCACTTTTCTCCATTTTTTTCTACTTCCGCTTCTCTCACGATTTTTTTTTTGCCTATCTCCTTCCGGTGAATACCACCAAATGCTTCGAGTGTTCCATAGTGCGAAGGAAATTGCGAGACCGAACATTCCTCAACAGCAAAAATAAGTGCTCCAAGACGGAGAGAAAAAAAATTCGAAATCGATGAGACATATTTTTTTTTTATTCCACCATATTGGACCCTCCATCTTTAATTTCATGAATTCGACGAATCTTTGCCTCACATTCGATTTTTGTGGCCATAAGAACCTCAGATAGTATGTTACGAAATATTTTGCCTGTTTCTTTAAATTTTGATCAAAAGGTTTCGAATTTCTAAGTTTTTAAAATACACCTCACATTTCAATACAGTCACTAAAAAGCGTCAGTGAAAATGAAATGCTGAACGTTTGAGATGCTGAAAAAAATCTCTGCTCGAGTCGTCACAAACAATTCCGTTGAAAAGACTCTTCCGTAAAAAAACCACCCTTAAATATTGAGCTACAGAACTTGGCTTCAAGGAGCGTTTGTTTGAGGTCAAAAACGCAAGTTTCCTCTGTTAGAAACCAAATAAAGAGAGCTGTTTTGTTTACCTACACCAATATACATATTTGGGTTGTTTTTCGACGAGAAGAAAATGGCCGAGAGGTGGAATGAAAGCTGAAAAAAGGAGTTCTCGATATATATAAGTGAAGTAGGGGCAAAATGGGCACTGGAGGCAAAATGGACACCATTCAAAATTATCGAAAAATTCAAAAAATTTACAATTAAAAAATGAGGGAATTATCAGTATAATTGACGTTAACATACCTAAATACACTCTCTCACGCAAAATTAGATCTAGATCTGATATTTTCATGACAATTTCCTTTTCAAAAATTGTCATTCTTATCCCATAAAAAAAAATACCCCAACATACTCTAATAGTATTATAGTAACCCACTTTTACTAAAATACTTGGATAATCCGAGGGCCAAAGTAAAATGAGGTAAGACAGTCACCTTCATAATCGTAAAAAAAATTAGATAATGCAGCTACGATTAAAATCGAATTTCGCCAAATATTTAATTGCAAAAATACGCCAAGCAGCTTGGTCCAAGTATCTCGGACCTTACGGTGACGTAAGAAGCGAGGGAAATCGTTTTTCCAACGTTTTTTCTTGTTTACTTGCATTCTAGAAAAAATCTAAATTTTAGGGTGTTGTCTATTTTGCCCCCCAAAATTTTTTTTTCGACGTCCAATCTAATTGATAAGAACGGTATTTTTAGATTAAAAAATCCGTTATCCGTTATCTTCTTGCAGCGTCCATTTTGCTCCCATCCCCTATGAAATAAAGGTCTCCGTGCAACGGTTCGATTTTTTGACAATATTCAGAGGGCGCGTGGGACGTTCAAAAACGCCAATTTTAGCGTCAAATTCACTCTATCGTCTCTATCACTCATAAGCGGAAACAGATCATCCGAAAAGTTCTGCATTTTTTATATAAGGTGCTCAGGTATGCACTCTTTTAAACCCATATTTATTGAACATTAACAATTGGTTCATATCTTTGAAAAAAAATCCCTGAAAATCAATATTTTAACTATTTTTCAATTAATTATATTGATTTTTGTCTTCTAAAACGTTTTTGCATTTCTTACATCTTTTTTCTTGTAAAACTCGGTATCAGTATTGCTTACAATGCGAAAATTGCTAAAAAATGAATCTTTATTGTGGAAATTTTCATATTTCATTTTTTTTAAAAGATGGAAGAAATACAAAAATGTTTTAGAAGACAAAAATCAATATAATTAATTAAAAAATATTGAAAATATTGATTTTCAGTGATTTTTTTTCGAAGAAATGAACGATTTGTTAATGTTCAATAAATATGGGTTTGAAAGAGTACATATCTGGACACCTTATATAAAAAATTCAGAACTTTTTGAATGATCTGTTTCCGCTTATCAGTGATAAAGTGAATTTAACGCTAAAAATGGCGTTTTTGAACGTCCCGCGCGCCCTCTAAATATTGTCAAAAAAATCGAACCGTTGCACGGAGAACTTTACTTCAACGATATCTTTGATTTTTGAGGGTAACAGTTTTTGATTTCTTCGATTCACCCTAATATATATTATTGTATACAAAGTAACATGCAACTGGCCTATAACGGTTTAGGTTGGTTGAAACACGCGAAGGGTGAAAAGTGACTGAATCCCTCTCCGAGCTTTCTCAAACTGGAGCTTCCTCACTCTTTGTTCCATCGTACCTCACAATAGGTATACGCCTTCCTTTCGCCTCGACGCTCATCGCTTATTTATTTTTACTTCCCAACTCAACCCACATCTCTTCTCAACCCTTCTCTCACGCTACCGCGCCACTTCCATGCTCTCTGACTCGCTATCCAAGCTCTACATCGTACACGTATACACATTACCCATATCCCCAGTATCTCCAAGACTGCACTTTCTTACTTTCTCACGTTTCCTTCATTCTCGTTGTCCGCGTTACTGCTGTGCTTCACTTTCCGAGGAAGATACACACCAGGTGATGTGAGACGAGCGATAAATACACTTCTGGCCTCTTATACTTCAACTTCCACAAATCCCGTACACGAGAAACTGTAATCGAGACTCGAGGAGTGTCAGAATTGTCTGTTGTACCAACTTTCTTTCCCAACATCCTCTCACGTCTTATTTCACGACCCAATTTCAGGCTTCACACTTCGAATCCACACTCCCGTATCACGACGAAGGAAACGATGGAAAATTCTCTGCATTGCCATGAAAAGATAAAGCGCCATGTAAATTTACATTGCAGGGACTTTTACCACACACTTGAACGCGTTTTTACAGCTTTTAACGCTTGAATCTCAGCGTTTCAACAACGCTCGAGTGTACAAAGAAGGTAAAAAAAGGTGTTAAAGAAAGGTAAAAGAAGTACTGTGTATAGTTTTGAAGAGTAGAGGAAAATAACACGCTTGAATGTGGCGCAGTGGAAAAAGAAGTTTTTCCACTTTATAATGAGACAGCCGAACAAAATCGTGTACTCGGAGGACCGAAAGTATCGGGCGATGGCAGTATTGGAATAACGGGAAATATCTCGTCCTCCGGATCACGAAACTTGATGCCAGACGCGAGAAAGATTCGCGAGCTTCGCTCTCGCGCTCTTTCTCTCATCTCTTTCTCTCGCGCTATCGCGGTTCGATAAATTTTCTTCTGTCCTCGATTTATTCGCGAAGAGAGATACGGACTTACCGGCAACTCGCTCCCGTGATTTCGTTTTCAATGGTCCGTTAAAGATCGAATATATACTGCTCGGTTGAACTCGTGAGACGCCGCTTCCATGTGCATGTATACTACATATACGGAGCATTCAATGCGAAACCGACCAATCCGTAATCCCAACCATTTTTTATTTTTGTGAAAATTTTATATTTTTTTTTACGTACTGGAAGCAGTCTCTTAGAATTTTTTTAGATTTTTCTCTCAATCCTTCTGACCGCAATTATTTTTCGAAATTCCACACCATTTTTATCAAAAATAGATTAAAAAATACGAGTAATGAATATCGCAAGCCGCGAATTTTTTGGTATCTGTAAAAATGTCTCTCAAAAAGTGGTGAATTTTTTCAAAAAAATCAAAATGATTAAAGTTAAATAAAAAAATATTTTGGGTTTAAAATTGAAAAAAAAAACATATGAAGATGAATATCGATCTTTTTTGTATTTTTTTCATAAAACTACAACTCAAGATGATAAAAATGTACTTTTGTTTTATTTTGATATCTCCGTTTTTTAAAAAGTCATGGGCATTTGAAAAAAAAAATGTGTGAAATTTTGAAAAATTTATTGTGGTTGGAAGGGTTGAGACAAAAAACTAAACAAATTCTGAAATACTGTTTTCAGTATGTACAGAAGAATAGAAAATTTTCAACAAAATCGAAAATAGTCGGGGTTACGGATTGGTCGATTTCGTATAGAATGCCCCATGTATGTACATATACTATATGTATGTATATAAGTACATGCAGGTGTAATATAGGGATATATAGTTACAGTAATGGGACCGTGGGTGAGAAACGCGAACAATCCGGATCGATTTCCAAGGGGATTTCTATATCAGTGTCGTAATATGGAAAACCACGTTTATTTTATCGTTAACATTGAACCCTTGAGACTCCTGCCTACATCCCACGAATTTATATCACCTTTGAAAGATTTATCTTCCCACAAATTACACGTTGCTCGACGAATTTTAAAGTTCACTTCTTCGCGAAAAAATTTTTTTGGTTTAATTCAAGTAAATCTCAGAACATTTATGCCAAATTATTATTTTTTAATCATTTTTTTAAATCATATTTTTTATTTAGGATTAAACTTGGATACTTATCGAAATTAGAAAGAAATATTCAAGTTTAAGTTATGATTAAAATTTTTTCGAATAAATATAGCAAATTTGGAAATAATCACTCGAGGGATTCAAATTTTATAACACAATTTGGTAACAAAGTTTTATTACCTCTTTTTATTTATTTATTGAATAAATATTTTCAAGAAGTTATTAATTTATTTAGAAAAAGAGGAAACAAAATTTTGTTTCATCTTTTTCCCCCTGAAATAATAATAATAATACTTTGTTACTATTATTAATGATGCAATGGAATTCCTGGAAATTTCCGAGGAATGTTGGAGGAATTGGGTTTTTTTTTTTAATTTAGCGTAGAAATGAAATATTCGCGAGCGGTTTAACTTTCGTAATTTTGCAGCCCCATTTCCGGTCTCATAGATAAATCAAAGCATGACCTTCGATCCTAAGGTTGTTACAACAAGAAGGACATTGCTACACTCTAAGGTTGGAAAAACCGGAAACTCGATTGGTAAACTTGTTGAAAGAAGCGCAAGGCGTCGACTAACAACGTCGCAGGAAGAAACTCGGTAAATTTGTAAAAAAGTAGCGCGTGTTCAAGCATCAGTGAGAAATTGTTGTCCTCGAATGAACAAACGAAAAAATCTGACGAACTAAAAAAAAAAAAGCTCGAAGTGAAAATACAATTGCAAAATATGCAGCCGGATGTGGAGATGACAAACTCGAGCACAAAAAAAATATGGAAGCTAAAAATTTGCCAGTGTGTACTCGCATAAACAGCGAGAACAATAATAAAACGTCAGTGCAAAAATTATAAAATTCGCGGTAAAGCTTTCACGTTGGATGTAAAAAGTTTACGACTGTACAATATTTTTACATGGCATTAAAAGTTGTTCGCCGCAGCTGTACCTTCGGCTTTATGACTGCAGCCAATTCAAATATAATAAAGCCACAACAATATTTCATAAAAATTTCAGATTTTCAGGTCTCGGCTGTTTTTTCTCTTCGTCTTATTTGTCCCAACGATTTTTGCTGTTAGTAATCTCGACTGCTTCCATATCTTGATTGAAAAAGGAGATTTGACGAGAAGATTAACAGGAAACGGTCGAGTTGAAGCCGTCAAGAAGGTAAAAATCCTTCGGGTACATTTAAGACGGAAATTACTAGTCAGCCACCGTCAAGAGTGAGGTTAAACGTAGTTGATGCAATTTTATCTCTACCGATTTGCTACCTTGAAGAAAAATATATACATATAGAAAATACATGGCATGAAATCACTGAAATATGGCGTTCAACTTTCCGACGCAGACGTTTACAGATATAGAGTATTAAAAGCGACAGAAGGGCACCGAGAATTTTCCTAGCGCTCCGCGAAACGCCGGAGTAAACTCGATTTGCACTACTGACGCTCTGGGAGCGACTAATCTCGTTTCCATTATTTCTATGAAGCAATCTCTTCGTCGATAAAGCTTCCGCGCTCCTTATCCAATAAGTTTTTCCCATAAATGCGACATCCACGATGGTCACATGTGGTATTACGTTCTTCTCCAGTTTCCCTCGCGCAGGAAAGAACCGAAAAAACGACTTAGTTGCTTCAACCAACCAGCTTAATGCTCTGAGCGCCAGAAGATAAATTAGTTGGATCAACTAGATAGTTGGTTGGGTCAACTAACCAACCTTATTTATTAGTTACCACAACTAAGTCGATTAGTTGTGCTAACTAAAAAATTGGTTTGGTTAGTTAACTCAACCAACTATCTAGTTGATCCAACAAATTTCTCTTCTGGCGCTCAGAGCACTAAGCTGGTTGGTTGAACCAACTAAGTCGTTTTTTCCGTGAAGAACCGAAAAAAAGGATCCACCATTGACGCCACTCGTGGCAAAGAGGATGGAAATGCACGCCCGTATAAAAGTTCTCAATATCTGTAGAAGCTCAACCGTGAGCCATAAAATACTACTTCTGTTTTATTCTGTCTCGTGGATATATAAAAGAGGCAACCTTTTCACCTTTATCATCCACTTTCATATCCCGATGCGTTTCTCTCGCTTTGTCCCATAACTTCGCACGCGCTATCGCGTACGAAACATTTTTCACGACACTCGTCGCACTCTCCGCGTATGTAATATTTTCCATTACAGAAAATATTCACCTAGAGGATTATCACCTCTCGTGCATTTATTGTTTTTCAAAGTCGTCGTTTTTCAGGCTGCACTTTGAACGAGATACGTGTGACCTTTGGAGAGACTTCTTTGACAAGTAAAAAAAAAACTAGGCTCGCAATATTTTCTCCTGATCCAGAATGGATAAATATAAAGACTCACGAAAACATAATTTGATATAGCAAAGAAATATTCATGAATTTTTGCACCGTCAAATATTTTATATTTTGGGAAACTAGAACATTTGACAATGCATTTAAGGCGGTGTTCTAGTTTACAATTTTGAGAATTTGCATATTCTTAAAGTTTAGACTCTTAAGAATATATCCATGAAAGTAAATTTTTTAATTCCTGTAATTTACGGAGTTATAGCTATTTTAGTGGAGCAGCATAGACCTTTTTCTCAAAACTACTTTCATAAAACATAATTTGATATAGCAAAGAAATATTCATGAATTTTTGCACCGTCAAATATTTTATATTTTGGGAAACTAGAACATTTGACAATGCATTTAAGGCGGTGTTCTAGTTTACAATTTTGAGAATTTGCATATTCTTAAAGTTTAGACTCTTAAGAATATATCCATGAAAGTAAATTTTTTAATTCCTGTAATTTACGGAGTTATAGCTATTTTAGTGGAGCAGCATAGACCTTTTTCTCAAAACTACTTTCCTTCAAATTTTTTACCAATCTTCAATGTATGACTCTCTATCACCCCTACCACTTTTGTATCAAAATTATTATTTTTACTATTGTAAGAAAACTAAAAACTATGAAAAAAAAAGAGTCGAAAAACGCCTATTTATGTTCAGAAAGCCGCCATTTTGCGAATTTATTTTCGTTTTCTACGAGGTACGGGCTGTAGCGACATTTTTACTAAAGAATTTTTTTTAAATTTTTGTATTGGATGACTCAAAATTGTGTCAGCCAGCACACCCCTTTTTTTTACCCCCCACTTTACCAGCTTATAACATATCTACTTTTCATTTTTGTTCTCGAAATTTTTTTGTTTGTTGTCAAAATCTTAATAAATATGTTTTAAACAAAGAATGGGAAAAATATTTTTTGTTTTTTTCATCGAGCTACCTTAACTTACCTAGGGTTATATTTCAAATCTTGACAAAAGTGTACTTAATGATAGATATTTTACATCTATTTAATTTAAAATATCATGATTAATTTATCTAAAGGGGTAGGCCTGGAAAAATGCAACAAATTCGTTTTTTAAGGAATTTCGTTTCAAGGTAAATTGGATTGATAAGAGAAATCATGAACTTCAACAACTTATAACTTAATTAATTTTCATTTTTTTTCTCACCAATTTTTTTGTTTATTGTCAAAATATTAATAAACATAGTGTAAAAAAATAATAGTAAAAATATATTTTGTTTTTTTTTACCGAGCTCGACAAAACGCTCAAAATGTATGTCTCTAGACCAGAATACCGCCTTAAGGATGTTGAGTCCCAAATCGCGAATGATGAGAAAACTCTGAAAATATGGTATGTTTTTGGGTGAATTGTTCAAGAGGTCGTGAATTTCATGACGATTAGGAAGGTCGTTATCGAACAATTAACATTAACATTAACAAATTAAATTAAATTAAATGTAGTCTTATGAAAACTGATATAACTTTGCGATAAGATTTTTTTTTAACCTCTCAATTTTTTAATATCTACACTATATTGAAAGAAACGGAAACAAAACGAAGTTGATTGATGAATATTATTTTTATTTGTTTAAAAAATTGTTCTTAACAAAATGTTAATATTTTAATAACGAGCTTCCTAATCGTCGTGAAATTTTTACACGATCTCTAAAATACTTCATACAAAAACATACCAAATTTTCAGAATTTTCTCATCATTTTTCATTTTAACCCTTAAGGAGGTTGAAGTAATGATGATAGAATTCTGAAAATTTAATACGTTTTTACATGAAGTATTCAGGAGGTCGTGTAAAAATTTCACGACGATTAAGGAGCTATTTATTGAACAATTAACATTAAAAGATTTCATAGGGACTCAACATCCTTATTTAAAAAAAAGTATTTTAATATTTTTTCAGTGACGACAATAATTAAGCTATCAATTGGAAAAAAATGCAACCGATTCTGACAAAAACAAAAAACAAACGTATTGTGACAACTGGCGCATATTGAAACCTTTGAATGTTAATTGTTCAATAAATAGCTTCTTAATCGTAGCGAAATTTTTACACGACCTCCTGAATACTTCATGTAAGAACATACCAAATTTTCAGAATTCTATAATCATTACTTCAACCTCCTTAAGAGTTAAAATAAAAAATAATGAGAAAATTCTGAAAATTTGGTATGTTTTTGCATGAGGTATTTGAGAGGTCGTGTAAAAATTTCACGACGATTAGGAAGCTCGTTATTAAGAAATTAACGTTTTTATAAAAACAATTTTTTAAACAAATGAAAAAAATGTTTATCAATAAACTTCGTTTTTTTTCCGTTGCTTTCAGTATATTGTGGGTATTAAAAAATTGAGAGGTCAAAAAAAAAACTTATCGCAAAGTTATATCGGTTTCCATAAGACTACATTTTATTTTATTTTATTTGTCAATTTCAATTATTCGATAACGAGCTTCCAAATCGTCATGAAATTTTTACACGACCTCTTAAATAATTCATTGAAAAACATACCAAATTTTCAGAATTTTCTCATTAAACGTGATTTGCTTCTGAACAACCTTAAAAAAAGAAGGGATGCGCAATCCTGGCACATGATCCAACACGAATACATGTTTCATCGGACTTTTGATGTATTATTTTTCCAACCCGGAGACGTGACGTTCGTTTCGAAACGTTATTATCCATTAACCATCCATATTCATCCTCTCACCCTCTCAAACTCGGATGTTGCACCCCATTCTCTCTGGCGCGCGCCCCGGATCTGTCTTTTCCGACCGCACGAGTCGAGAACCCACGGATGAGGCCCTCTGGCACCCCTTACACACACACATATATATATATATATATATAATCGTAGTCGAAGAATCTGTCTTAGTGGAAATAAAGGGAGAGACGCTTCCAAGCGGAGGCTTTCAACAGCCGGGCATTCGCTTCCCGTAGCCTTTCTCGCGCCGTGCACGATCGCTTCCAGACGATGGCCTTTACCATTCGAGGAAGATCATCCTCGTGGAAGATCGGATGACAAATGGTTCGACGCCGACCCCACGCTATCTCTCTGCACCAAATAGGCGAGCGTTCCCTGTCACTCCCCTCCCCGCCAACCCCCTTTTCTTCGCCATCCAGAGTTCATATTCCTAAACCCTCTCGCTCCCTCGAACTTTGAGCTTCGATCGCGCAGCACATCCACGTACCACAATCTTTCTCCGTTCTCATTCCAGCATCCAGCGAACCTGCAAATATCCCATCCCGAGCGGCCCACGACAACCATCACGCCCAAACGAGCGAGGAAGCTTAAGCTCGCACGAATATAGCCTAACCCAGATCCCAATAGTTTCATCATGATCAACTATTGACCAATAGCGCAGCATCGAGATAGTCCTTCTCTCTTGTGCGTTCTCGCTGAGTCTCGCCTTTGTCAAGTGACAATTACTCGCTTCGTCAATTTCTCATCAACGATTTTGAAGTATCGAGCCATGTTGTTTCGTGACGCGAGTTAAATCAATGGAATTGACGATCATATATATCAGAAACATCGTCTAGAAATAATAAGAAATAGACGGCGACTTTCACAATAGAACGACCAAATCATTCGGGTCAAAATTTTTAATTTGTTTCCCATTCTGGGACATCGATAATTATCGTTAATGTGTCGTAATGGTGTGTGAAATTGGAAATGTTTCCATAAGTTCCACATTAAAAATTCGATTTTCTTCGAAACAAAAAGAGCTAGGAATTTTTTTCAACGGTATTTGAGAGCTCAAAAATAGCCCAAAATTCAGGGAAAATCCCTCAAATTTTATTATATAAAAATCAGTATGAAGCGATAGAGAAATTTTGAAAAAAATGACATTTCCATTCTACGGAAGACCAAAATGCATATTTGTTCCAAAACCTTGTTTTTAAGGGCTAAAAGTTACCCTTACGCAAATACTAATAAGGTAATAAGTGTCGGAAAATTTGGGTCTTTTTATTCCAAAAATCAATTTTTAATTAATTCCTTTAACGAGATCAGGAGTCCCTAAATATAACCTAGATAATAGAATAACCTCAAAAGGAATGCCAAAGAATTTCTTCTTGGGAAATCTGTAAAATTGTGGATCTGAAATTTTGCACATCACCATCTTTCAAAGATATCTGAAAATGGTGCACGAATGAGAGGTTGACCCCAAATGATTGGCCGTTCTATTGTGGATCTTTCTATATATTTTCGACATAAAATTCTTTACGAATGCACCTTTGTTCGTTGTATCCGACGAGCGAGAAGAAAGCTTGTCTGTGTGACTAAAATAAAATGATTTTATCTTCATTCCTCGAGCGTTTCATTTCACCCTAACTCGCCCTTCTCTCACATTGACCTATAAACGCCCGTCATCGTTTCTCTCATAAGAGCAGCGAAGGGAAAGAGCATCGATTCCATTTCAAGTTCACTCCCTCCAAATACACTTGTTTTCGTTGAATCAACCCTCGCCCTCATCTTTTACGTTTTTTTATCATGCTCTAGCTCTATTGGATTCCTCTGATGGAAAAAAATGTCGAATGCAAGATAGCAAAGGGAATGAAATTGTTGACCGGGAATATCGAATTGAAATTGTAAACTTGAAATATCGAATGTCTGATGGTCATAAATTTTTTCAAAACAATGGGATCAATGACTGGAAATTATATCAATCACGTATGCAAAATTGTATGCAGCTCCTCAAGTATCGTATCTGTGCATGAACCATAATTTAAACTTATCCCTAAGAAAGAATAATAAAAATGAAAAGATAAAGGGAGCGTAAAATAGCATCAAGCCTCCCCTATCACATATGCGCGCATTTATCTCGAGAGGCATTGAAAGTTCCTTCCAATCTTTCATGGCGCATCTTCAGCATCTACTTTTCCTTGCTTCCTTCCCCTATTTTTTTTTATCCAATGCTTCGTCTCCCCTTATCGCTCGGAGTCAAATATATATTTTTTATTCCCGGCGCATGACGAATCGAAGCTGTGCGCCCCGGTTGAGCTTTCCCTCGCGAATTTGCATAATCTTCAAAGTTCTGGTTATCGAAATCTAGCAAAAAAGATGGGAGAGAGGATGGGAGACGAATAGCTCAAGATGAGAGTCACAGAGACGTCTGAATGTAAACCCTTTCACGATTGCTTTCAGGCGATTTTCGTTCCCGACATATTTCCTCAATACTTTTTATGAAAAATCATAATTCGTCTGGTCCTCACTGTAAAAAAATGTTGTATTAAATTTAATAAAAAAATATGAAATTTTTACGCATATGAGGAGTTCTTTTTCAACCGGCCCACTTCTTTTTCACCCTCTCCAATTTTTTTCAAAATCTGCCAGTTTGAAATATTAGTCAAAAGGAACGTCTGTGATTTTTTTAAAGATTTTTTTAGGCGTCCGTTCAGGATTTTCAATTTTTCATTACGAACACTGTATCTCAAAAAATATTCATCAAACTAAAAAAACATAAGGATAAAAGCTTTTTTATTTTTTCCACTTTATCGAATAAAATTAAAATCATAATTTTTCTGCATTGAGAAAATCGAAATTTGGCAAAAAAATGAGAATAAAATTTTTTTAAACCTAATAACACACTTTCGATTTCGGTACAAATTTTACAGGATGTCTGTCATTGGGTAAAGAGTCTGCAAAAAAAATTTCAGAATGGCACCTGCAATGATTACGATGAAAAAAAAATGAAAAACCTGCGAAATCTATATGCGGTTATGAGATTTCGCAGGTTTTTTATTTTTTTTCATCGTAACCATTGCAAGTGCCATTCTGCAATCGTTTTCGCAGGGTCTTTATGCGGTTATGAGATTTCGCAGGGTTTTTATTTATTTTTCATCGTAACTGCAGACATTCTGTAAAATTTGTACCAAAATCGAAAGTGTGTTATTAGGTTTAAAAAAATTATATTCTCATTTTTTTGCCAAATTTCGATTTTCTCAATGCAGAAAAATTATGATTTTAATTTTTTTCGATAAAATGGAAAAAATAAATAAGTTTTTATTCTTATGTTTTGTTTTGTTTGATGAATATTTTTTGAGATACAGTGTTCGTAATAAAAAATTGAAAGTTTTGAACAGGTGTCTAAAAAAATCTTTAAAAAATCACAGACGTTCCATTTGACTAATGATTCAAACTGGGAGATTTTGAAACAAATTGAAACAAAAGAACTCCGCATATACAGTATATTCAATTTTATATACATTTTCAACCATTTTTATATGCGGGAATATTAATTTTCAATGTTTCCTCTTTTAATTTTAATATACAAATATTAAATTTAAGATGAAATTATTAATTTTCCAATATCATGTATATTAATTTCGATTTCGTATACTTGTTATTGAAATTTCATATACTTTTCTATATTAAATTTAATAACATTTTTTACAGTGTAGAAGAGCGAGAGTGTGCATATAATTCATGTGCCACGAGCTAGGAAATTACTCTGGAATTCTAAATTACCATCCAATTACATTAACTCCAGAATCATAATTCCGAATTTTTTGTTTGTATCTGCGCCAGATTGAGGCCAGAACGAAGAAGAGTAACAAAAGGCAAAAACGATTGTCATGTCAGAACAATTAGTACTCGGTTACTTTCGTCGTGCGACAGAAGCAAAAAAGGACAATAATGGCGACGACGAAGGTCCCACCGAGGGACACTCGGAGAAAACGTGACTCGACTTATTTTCCAGGGGTAGTCCCGAAAGACAGGAAGTCTCAGTGAAACGTGAACTGTTCCTACAACGTAATCCTCTCCTTGCTGGAAATGTCGTCGTGCTTCCTTTGAGCTTCAATAATTAATTGACGCCCAAGAAGAAGAACAAGAAGGAGAAGAAGTCATTTATTAAAATCTCGTAATGTCAAAGGATAACTCTGAAAAAGACATTAATCAAAAGTTCGAGCTCCCTGAGGTACGAGAATTAAAATCTAATGAGCCGAAATTTTTATTTCTGGGAAAACAAGGATATCTTTTCACTTTTGTGTTATTTCCAATCGTGGCAAAGTCGATAAATTTGATTTGGCGTTTGAAACACTGCGGTTTCGCAAGACTGGCGCACAGATAAAGACTAAAAGGGATCTGAAACAAGCGGCAGTCACCATTCAGCTGCAGCATATAAAACGAGATAGCGAGAAGGGGAGGGAGGTAAAATAAGGTGCATCGAGGTGCAGTGGAGAGAAAGAGAGAGGGAGAGAGTATGTATGAACTTCGTTAAGCGGGCTTAACGTGTGTGCCATTGTGGTAAGGCATTACTCTTGGGTAACGGGGCGTGTTGCAACCCTATTAGCAATATATTTTCCTCGGTCCACCAAGCCTTATACCAGCTGTGATGGCGGTACAATGCGGTGCCCGCAGAGAGATCCTCCACATTCAACCCCCGCTCGATCGGTTTACACGTTGTCGCTTAGAGTCCACCCATCTCGTTAAACTGTCCCGGTTACTCTTTTTCCCCAACGCTGCGGTTTAACTACACTGAAAGAAATCATCCACGTGTACAGTGGCTCGTGGTACCTACCCCATATAGATTTTTCACCCAAAATATTAAATATTTAGGAACCGATTAAAAATGTGGTAACCGTAACTCCAAATGATTATCCGCCAATAACTTCCCAGTTGGAGTTATAATTTCTGTAGTTCCAGTGATCACTTGTCTTAATTAGAGTTACCTAAAAATGTAGGGGTAAGAAAGTACCGTAATTGATGCCACGATGGTTAACCCTAATTTCTTCCTGTGTAATTCCACAGGGATTGCACTATTTTTACTTTCGATATCGAGATAGTTGCTGAAAATCGTTTTTTCAATTTTCTTTCAATCTTCGCATGTCGCTAATTTTTTTTTCGTTAAATTCGATTTCTTCGAATCTTCACCTTCTATATTAAACAGTTTTGAGTTTTCAAAATTTCAAAATTTTTTAAACTACATTAAACGAAATTTATCCACTTTATTTATAGTGGCTCCTGATGCCCCTGCATATTTTATAGTAAAAGTATTAAAGATATAGTAACTGGTTAAAAAAAATAGTAACCATAATTGCAAAAAATTATAATTTGGACCCAATGATCGTCCGCTAATAACTTCCACAATTTCTCAAGTTATAATTTCTATAGTTGCGGTAACCATGTGTCTTAATTTAAGTTTCAAAAAAATTTTTCGAGTAGGAAAGTACCATAATTAATGTCACGATGGTTGACCATAATTTCTTTTAGCGAATTTAGGACTGGAATAAACTTTTTTAATTTTTTTTATTCCGAGTACTACGACCAAAATATATATATGAAAACATCCTTGCGAAGGATCTATTTGGATAAAAAATATTTAGGGTTGGTCTGAGGATTTTAATATTGAAATTGTTGCTGAAAATCGATTTTTTAACTTTCTTTCACTCCTTTCATTCCGTTCGTCATTTTATTCGTGAAATTCATGAAGAATAGAGAAACTAAAAAATATATATCAATATAAAATGCTCGTTCAGTTAAAAAAAGGCTTAAGGCAGTTTTTTCGCCACACCTAAGATTGATTGTTTTTCTGACGTAAATCATTTTATCTACATATCTGTCATTCCCTATCAATTTTTTATTGTTTTTTAATATGTTATTTCATTTAAATAGAATTTTATAATGTTAAGAAAAAATCGAAGAGGTCCTATTAAAAGAAAATCCATTTTTTTAGCTTAAAACAGCTAAAAAAAACATGAAATTTTTTAAAAAATTAATTTTCGATATTTAGTTCGAGAAAAACATTGAAAAACAAAAAGGAAAGGACTCCTAACAAATTAGAATTAACCTTGGTTATTGTAGAAGATATGATTATTTTAAGAATATTTTTTGAAAAATCAATAACTTCGGTATGGTTTAAGATAGAGGGCTAAACATTTACATGGATACTTCTTTTTGCATGTAAAAATGCAACGTAATGCAATAAAAAAAATCTACGGGGGTCACCGACAGAACTTCGTTGAACTGACATGGAATGACTCATATATATGGGACATTCCATACCAATTCGACCTGGGTCTGACCCTCGGACCCCTCAAATCTGGTTCCCGATGTTTCCTATCATTACTCTCACTCTATCAAGCAATTAAAATAAATTTGAGCATAATGTATGCATAATGCTTACGTATTATGCGTACAAAAAACGGGTTAAAGCAAAAGCCCAGATATTATGAATTTTACACCAACATTTTTTATATCCGACCCTGTATTTTTGGTAATTTTTTCAGATTTTTCGATTACGGCCATCGAGGTATTAAAAAAAAAAATTCAAAAATTCATGAGGCGCCCAAATTTATTTTGAAAAATCTGAAAAAATTGTAATTGCTTGATAGAGTGAGAGTAATGACAGGAAAAATCGGCAACCAGATTTGAGAGGTCGAGGGTCAGACCCAGGTCGAATTGGTATGGAATGCCCCATATATATATATAAATGTTTTGTTTTGGTTCAGTGCGACATTTTTTTCACAACATTGAAAAAAATAAGAATGGTCGTCCTGTAAACAATTTCAAACGTATCGCAATCTATAAGATGAGGGATGAGTATATTTTGAATTGTTTGTATCGAGTGAGAATGAGGGGCGTAATTTTTCGCGGAGGCGTTGAGGGTGCGTGGAAAATACTGCAGTAAAAGGTGATGCCTGGCGTGGTGGTCGTAATAAATTCTCGAACGTAATCTCCAGCGATATTATAGTAGCGGGTCCCCGTGCGATTCCGTATATTTGAGAGGAGACAAGAGAGAGGAAAGGGCGTTGGTGCCGTTGGAGCGCTTCCGCGTTAATGCCAACATTTATAGCTTTTATCGTGTTTATCCAGGAATCACGAGACGCCCACGGGCGCTCAGGGAAAGAGACGCTCTTGCGCTCTGTATCCAAGATCCGACCGGAGAAAAACCGGAGAAAAGAGATTTTTCCTTCGTATTGTTCGTACAAATTTTATATATATACATATATAGATACAAGGATATTTATATACGCAACGATCCTCTTTCGACGTCGAGCTTTTCTGCTCGAGATGGCGCAACAGTGGAAAATAAGAGAAAAGAAAGCGAAGAACTGCGATCCATATATACCATTGTTTCATTGCGGTGAATTCAACGAAATAATCCAAAGGTCCACGATACCGTGCAGACGAATCTTTATTCTCTTCAATATTCTTCCTTCACTATTCTTCTTCTTCCACCACTTTTTTCACAAGAATAGTCTCGTCTCGCGTATTTCACCACTTCCTGTCGCACTTTAAAAAGCACATTTTCGAGTTTTATGCACACTTTTTTCTAAAAAATGTACTGTCGGTGTACTTTTAAGGGGATATTTTTGACGGTATATCTTGGAATAAATGTTCCTGAAAAAATTCCAAAATCATCGGATCAAAATTCATAGGGTAAAAGCCGGATAATTGCCCCGGGGGGATAGTTGCCCCTGTTTTTAATACACTATGTTAGAGATGTCCCTAGCGTTAGCACTTTTCTGTAATTATTGATATGCCCTCGCAGGCCTCAGTGCCCAAAAGACATAGGACAGGGCCCACAAGTTTCGTGTGTGTGAGCGAAAATCTTCCGCGGTGAGACCTCGACGAGCGTTGTACTAATATTGGTTAGTAATTTTTATTGAATACATAATGTTATGGTTAAGGATTCAGTCAACTATTTGTTTCCTCGGATGCATTAGAGTTTTAACTACACGGTCTGATACGGTATATTGTTAAATAGCTTTTATTAATTTTATTAATAAAAAGGGCAAGTATCCGTATCGAAAAGGATAGTCGCCCCAAATTGGTTAGTTGCCCTAACGGCAATATGACCAAAACCCAGGCGCAGTCCTTGCTGGACCGAACTTAGTTTAGCACTAGTGTTTAAAGAACTAGATAAGAAAGAAAAACCATTGATCAAAGGTATTTAAAAAAAATAATGAAATTATTAATTATAAAATAATAAAAATGATAATAAAATATCTAAATAAAAAAATAAAATTTCCAAAATATAATAAAATAGAATAATCTGTAACTTAATATTAATTATAAACTCCTTCGAAGTATTTTCGACGTGAGGCGACTATCCGCCACGTTCGGCAACTATTCCTCTTTGAAGAGGTCAAATGAAACGGGATTTACTCAAAAACAATATTAATTGGGTTTACAAAAATAGTGCACAATGAAAGATTAAAGACCAATGTTTTAATATACACGAAGCATATTGTCAGTATAGATACTTAATTTTTAAGTAATAGAGCTTTTTCCTTAAGTGTGGCAACTATCCGGCTTTTACGCTAGAGGTATAATTATCTTAACCACGATCCGGTTTTCAAAAGTGTTTTTCTCTAAACAATTCTCGAAACAATTCTCGAGAAATTCTCAAGCAAAAAATCCTTAGAAAAATTCGACCCTTTAGCTCCATTATAATTATGTGTATTTTCACAAAAAAATTGACGAGTATTCTTCGGATGTTATTCCTGATCCACCGACGTTTGTGGAAAAGATTTTCGACACTTAGCTCTGATTTGACTATTGTGACTATATTCAACCTGCTTAAGATTCCAAACGTGAATCAGGGCAACGTGATAAATTTTCAATCGATATAGTTCAATAAATCAAGGATTACAATATATAATAATGGTGATAAATTCGAATGAATATTGCCTGTTCTCGACGTATTCATATCGCTATGCTTCCCCATCGTATAATGAATCCTGTCAGCGATCGCGATTGAGAAAGAAGTAGAAGGAAAAAAAACCTATACAAACACATATCTACGCCGGAAGGATGCGAGATCGATCCTGCAGAGGCACGGACTTTCGCATTTGTGCCTTGTCGATACATATCTCCGTGTATGTTTCACCGTGAATTCGAGATATTCGCAGTGTAATTCGTGGAGGGTTGAAGTCTCTCGTCGTGGGCGCGTCACGGAGAAAAAAGAAGCCCGAGTTTCCGGCCATACGTGAGGTGGAATATTGAAATTCCGTGGTGGCGTGCACAGAGGGCGTTGAACACGTCGGGATCCTCGTATATACGTGATATAACTCGACGGAGAAAGGAGAGAAAGACAGAGAGAAGGTATCCTCGATGCGGGAAAGGTTTTCGTGTCTGGGCAGTAAAGAGGTTACTCAAAAATTGCGATGCGCGTTTGGTGGCGTGAAACGTGGCACAAGAGAGTCACGTAGCGTTGCGAAAAAGAGAGAGATGAGAGCTTGAAACGAGACAGGAAGTTCCGAATTCAGTGAGAACGAGAAAATAGAGTGAGACAATGAAACAGATGATGATTTGCCCAATTGTTATGAGTTATTTTCCACGAAAACTCTCGATGGCAAAAGAGAAAGAGATGTCAAAAATAGTAGAATAATGACTTATCATTCACAGAAGTAGTAAAGTGACAGTGACTTTTTCGTCTATATAAATTATAGGCGTTTGAAATTTCGCGATTTTGAGGTTTCTCGGAATGAGGCTAAAATTGAGCGAAAATGTTTTTTTATGAATGAAAATTTTGATTTTTTTTGAAAACTATTGGTAGATTTTTTTTTTCAAACCTCATATTGATGTATTTTGAAAAAAAAAATTTTTTTTTTTGCATTTCGGCCAAACTGAATCTGTCCACTAAAAGAGGTGTAATTTTTTTTTTACTCAGAATTTTGGCTCTAGACTGCGCTCATTCTTTTTGTAATCATTGAAGCTTCAAACTGTCGCTTTGTTCATCCGGTTCTGATGATTTTTCGATTTTTGGCAGATTTTTAAAGATCGCTCATCGATTTTTGCAAATTTTTCAAGGATACCCCTTTTCGTTTTTTTCCGGCCATTTTCAAACTGCTGTAATTTCTACAAAAATTTATATATCAGAATGAACCAAGCGGCAATCGCTAAGATTAGTGACAAGGCTTGCGTACGAACAAGTGAATTCTGAATCGGTCTAACCGATCGAAAGTTATGAGCGTTTAAAATTTTGCTATTTTGAGGTTTCTCAGAATGGGGCTAAAATTAAACAATATAAGGTTTTTGATGAAAATTCATTAAAATTTTGATTATTTGAGAAAACTTCTGGTAGATTCGGATTCAGGGGGACAAAATACATTCACATAAGGTTGGGAAAAAAAAAATTTATAATTTTTCTTTTTGCATTTTGGCCAATATTGAATCTGTTCACTAAAATAGGTGTAATTTTTTTTCTAATCAGAATTTTGGCTCTAGACTGTGCTCATTCTCTTTGTAATCGTTGAAGCTTCAAAACCCCGCTTCGTCCATCCGATTCTGATGATTTTTCGAAATTCGTCCCCTATTCTAACCGGCACCTCTGTTCTAACCAATTCTGAGCTCTGAAATAGTGGCAATAGTGACCAAATTTCGAAAATAGTGACAAGAGTGACATGAATTCAAAATAGTGACCATTAGTGACCCACTCGCAGCCCTGAGAAAATATGAACAAGAGTATTTGAAAAGCTCTGAAAAAAATAGTCATCCCAAGAGCTGAACTGCAAAAGGAGACGAGTTCGCAAATCGTCCCGTTTTTCTGCCAATCTCGCTGTCGATGCTCAAACATTTACAGCAACGTATCCAGACAGACAGATAGATATGGATCTTTGAAAGACAGTCTCGAAACTTAGGAGCAGAGTCATGGTTTCCGTCGCCGTTGAGAGACGAGAAAAAGAAGGGCCCGGGAAAGTCAGTGACTTGAAAACTTTGCAGGAATTCCTCCGGCGTCGAGACGAACTTGAAATTGCGAGGAGAGGTGAATGAGTGAAAGAAGCAAGAATGAAATCGCCGGATATATGTACAGAAACGTTGGAGAAGGTGAAAAAAAAAGAAGTGAAGACCGGAGGCAGGAAGGTTGCGTTTTTGTCTGGAGGGGCAATTTCAGGGTGGATAACGAGGATGGAAAGGGCAAAGAGGTCCAACATTTTTCGCCGTGAATCGCAGATGAAGGTAGTGATGATTTTTTTTTTGTTGAAGAATGTAGCAAATATTAAAATAGAGACAAAAGATGCAGTTGAATTTCGACCGAGAGTCAAAATAAATAAATGGCAAACATATGAAAACGACGAAACATTTCCTATTCCCTCTCGAGTATGTTTCAACATTGAGACTTTAGAGTTTGAGACTCGCTACTTTTTTATGCGTCGAGCCTTCTTATTTACAGCTGGAACGATGCTGAAACGATTCCCATTAATTTTTACACTTTTCCTCATCAACAGCGCCTCCTGGAAGGGCAAACAGTGAAATTTGCATTTTTCTTTAATACAATATACAGATGTCACATATTACATGGTACATGCCTATCAGCCGAATTTTTACAGTGTGGAACAGTAAAATGTACACTATGTGAAATGTTATATTTCTGTCGTATCCGGTGAACTTTTTACACATTTCACATTGTAAAAATTATCCAGGGCCCGTGCAAAAATTACAGTGTACATTATAAAAATTTAAAAGAACGTAGTATATTTTGCGGTACGTTTTTTATTTTTCACTGAAAATACTGCAATTTCTAAAATAAATTATAGTGTAGTGAAACGTTTCGATATTTGAATAAATTCCATTTTATTCAAATATTGCAATGAACCGTTATTTATCCTCGCTCAGGCTCATAACTACGAGGGCTTGAACTTGACTAATTAATCGTGAGATCAATTAATGAAGCTAATTTAGTTTAACCTCGCACCCATAAAGAGCGCGAGCGTCACCGAAATGCAATGGTGATCTGTTAAGAAAATGTAGTCTTCAGTCCATAGGACTGCTCGACCACAGAACGCGGGTGATGTTCCAACAATTGTATGTCAATTGAGGACGCCGATGTTGGTAATACATCGGACCTTATAAGTGCTCGGTGGCTCTCTCGCTGGCGCGAGAGGGCGCGACGTCCGACGCTATCTAGCGGATCTCGAGCGAAACGCAGAGATCGTGGCACGCCGCAGGTCGTCCCGTTACAATGCCACACTGTAAAAATTGAAATTGACGTTGCATATTTTGCGGCGCGCATTTGATTTTTCACTGGGAACACTGCAATTTCTAATTATGTGCTTTGAACATTCTACAGAAACCATTGTAAATTTTACAGTTCAAACACAGTGGATTTCGTCGTTTCTGCTTGTTATTTCTACTTTGTCATTTTTTCGCGGTGAACACTGAATTTTTTACAGTGTGAACCAGCATTTATAATGGTTTGAAAAGTAGAAACTACATTAAATCCATTAATTTATAATGGATTCCCAGTAAAACGTCTGAATTACAGTTCCGAACCGTATATTCTGCATTGAATTCAGTAATTTTTTAAATATTATACATGAATTGTCACTGATCATTTTTTTTCGTGTATCTTCTACTTCTTGGTCTTTGCATCTGATACAGTGAAGAATTTACGGTTTTCGTAACGAGACTCCCTTCGCTCGTACTGGAAAGCGTACTACATTCGTTCGATTAATAAAGAATCTTGCTCAGGCAACGAGGGGGTGATAGAAAGAGCGTAAACACGGGGGAAGAACGAGAGAGGGCGAACGAAACGAGCGATAAAATTTGCAGAGTAAGAGGATGAGAAAAAAAAATTACAAAATTGCTTTCGACATTTTACACGTTTCGATGAAACATCTTCCGAGAGTCATCGTTGGCTCGTTTAAAAAGTTTTCATTGTATCAACGCTTAGATCGATGTCTCGATACTAAAAAGCTAAAAGTACCCTGCTTAGGGAAGGATCTAGTGAGAAGGCCAAAAATTATAATAACTATGAAAATGATTTGCATACAGAAAAAGAAGGAATATTATAGCACAGTTTTCAACCCTAAGTTAATTATATTTAAAAACTATGAAAATTGTTTGTCCGAGTTGAAAATTAAACAAAATGACGACAGAACGAATCTGCAATGAAAATAAAAATTTTCAAAGCTTGACTCGACGAGGCTTCAGAATTGTGAAAATGAGAAGTTTGAAATTAAATTTTTCTTGTAAACGAAGGGTATTTGCAATATATTTGAAAACTATGAAAATTGTTTGTCCGAGTTGAAAATTAAACAAAATGGCGACTGAACGAATCTGCAATGAATATAAAAATTCCCAAAGCTAACTGACTCCACGAAGCTTCAGGATTGTAAGAATGCGAAGTTTGAAATTAAATTTTTCTTTTAAACGAATAGTTTTTGCATTATATTTCAAAATTATGGAAATTGTTTGTCGGAGTTGAAAATTGAACCAAATGGCAACAGAACGCAGCAACGAAAATAAAAATTCTCAAAGCTTATTGGCTAAACGAAGCTTCGTGATTGTAAAAATGGAGAGTTTGAAATTTAACTTTTTTTTAAGGGTTTTTGCATTACAATGCAAGCGAGTCTCGTCACAAAGAGGTGAGTTGCTGAAAAACGAGACGAGCTCAAAAGATGATGAGATTTTTTTTCCGTAATACCATTACAAAGCTTTTATCGGACGTTCCTCGTGAAGAACGTAAATGCCTCGAGGCGTTTTTTATTTTTTTGTCGAATCAAATTATCGTCAACCCTGAAGGGCTCGCATCCTACATACGAGCTTTGCAGATATTTTCCATATACCTATGTGCATCCATAAGACCAAACATTTGCGACACGTGAACAGGACCGTATGAAAAATATTTTTCCACCGTGACCTCCCGCGGGTTATCGAGTTTGGTCCCGAGATCTGCATGTAACATTGCATTCGCTCCATTCGGCCCCGATATGTGGCGCAGCGTTCTGGCCTCTTTTGCGCATCGGCGAAAGAGAGAGAGAAGATGAGGATGAGGAGGACGAAGAGGAGAAGGGAAAAGCATCAACATGCATGCACCGGGGACCAATAACAACCCAACCGTGGTTATACCATCGTGGACCTCGTTTCTGACGTCCACGAGAACGCCTGCATGCTTTCTCTCCTCCCTCTGTTTTCACATATTCCTCGCTGTACTTAGTATATACACTAGGGTGGTCCTTATTTCGGGCTGGGACGAATTTTTTATCAGACGCCCCCCAAATCGACTTCGAATAATTCAAAAACAATACCCTAATTTTTTCAGATTTGTATCTAGACTCTAACCCCTCCCAAACAGAGGATAGATTTTCCCATTTGCAATACACATGTTTCTACTACTATTTGAGGAAAAATTCACATTATCTATTTGATGCTACTATTTGAGGAAAAATTCACATCATCATACGGGTTAATCTAGACGAATTGCAATTCGTCTGAAAGTCTAATACGGGTCAATCTAGACGAATTGCACTTCGTCTAGATTGACTCATCTTTTTGGGAGGAGTTAGAGTCTAGATGAAAATCTGAAAAAAATTAGGGTATTGTTTTTTAATTATTTGAAGTCGATTTGGGTGCGTCTGATAAAAAATTCTTCCGAGCTCTGAATAAGGGCCACTCTAATATACACTTATACATAACATAAGATATGCATGTGCATGAAGATGGGGGCAAAGCGCAAGAGCAAACTGTTCCACCAAAGCAACGACAATAGCCGCGGGCGAGTGTTCTCTCCTGCTCGGACGACTTTCGGCCCAGGGACAGACTAAGGAGCCTCGTAGAATGTCATTATATTTACCCTATCAATTTCACAACTAATGGATATGCCAAGAATTTTCAACTCACCTCGTGTTTTTGCCGTCATTATGACTCGTGTTTATTTTACCTTTATGGAAAAGCAAAAAAGAGTCTGATGACGAATTTGACGAGAAAAATGAGAGAATTCAGGCGAACGAGTGACTGGAAAACGACAGAACATCTAATAGAAATTTCTACATTCAATTGTCCCATGGAAAGCTTGGGCATGAATGCATAAATATTATCTGGAAGCATTAGGTAAATTTTGAATTTGTATAATTTTTTTTCTTGCCCTAAATCTGTAAAAAAATGAAAAAACGATAACTAAAAGCATATTGGTGAACACTGGAATAGTAAGTTCTGTTTTTAAAGAATTCAAAATTTTATCAAATTACTTCTAGAATTATCGAAAAATTAAATAGGCAACATTTTTATCATTTGTACTTACTCTTTTGTGAATAAATTAATTTAAAAATTTGCACATTTTACAAAATCTTAATTTGTGCCGATTAACGAACTATTAACCAATTTGTAGCAACAGAAGAACCTCTTCTTCCCATAATAACATATCTCTATGAGGAAGCAATAGTCCAAACTCCTTCTGATTTGGCTGATAATTGATAGATCAATTCCTTTCGTGTTTCAGTGCCACCATCTGTCCCAAAAATTTACGACATCAAGAGACGAGACATGAGCAGCCAATCGATAGTTTATGCTGACGAAGGGGCGAATCTGACGCTCGTTTGCGAGGTGCACGGAGGTAAGCTTGACCAAACGATCCAAACTCACAAACAAAACGACATTATTACGAGAACAAAAGTCCAAATTTTTCTCACCAACATATATGCGTCAACCGATAATGACTATTCCATAGTTTCAGTATATCGTAGCTGTTGTTTGTGAGATTATTATTATCCGAGCGATCCGGCGCTATCCCCGTTATTCATGAATAAACGACTAGAGGGAGAAATTGTTGCCGGAGATTAAAGCTAGCCCCCTTTTTGTGATATTTATCATTAATATTAATGCTCACAACGCGCATATGCAGAGAGCGGTAAAATTGAAAAAAAAATGAATTGCAGGCTGAAACGAACGAAATGGCAATAACGATAAGATAAGAACAATTAATGGGTATTATTCGCGATACCATGTGCTTTCTTAATCCGCCATTTTTCGTTCTCCCTCCTGTACAACATCCTTGCAATGATTTTAATTATTCTACGAGCCATTAACAAAATGTAAAATGAAAAAACCGACCAAAAGGATGTCAAATGCGCCCACGATAAGGTTTCATAGCCGATTTGATGCAATTTCGTTTTCATCACTTTGTATACGAATTTGATTGGCTCGTGAATTATCAGGCTTTCGATAGTCGTAAAAGTTTTCATTATAATTTTTTCAATAAACTAATTTTTTAGATATTTTTCTGATGTTTAAAACCACAATTTGAGCTGTAGGGGTTGAGGACACGTGACTTAGAAAAATGGCCACTTTAAAACTCGTTATTTCGAAAATGGAACGTCGTTTCGAAAAATTGTTTCAGGATCCTGACCATGATTTTTCAAGAGCTTTTCAACGACACCCCGCATGAAGGTGTAGGCAAAAACGAAAAAAAATCCACCCCTACGTTAAATGTAGGGGATGTTGCCGAAATTTTTTTTTTCTAAAATCTACTTAACATCTTTGTTTTAGTCACAATTATCTATAACTGTGCTGAATTTGAGCCACATAGACCAAATAGTTTTTGCGAAAAATGGCGTTACTAAGAAATTTAAAAAAAAACACAAATTTGAAGAAATTTCTACGTTTTCCATTCTCTCCAACGACAAAATCATTCGTATCGTCAGATCATTGTTACAATTCATTAGTCTCGAATATCCGGCATCGCTTGTCATCGTGAGTCATGTTTTGCCAACCAAGTGTAACTCGATACACACTAGATACGCTTGTTCATCGGATATCATTTATCATTGTTCGCGCAAAATCTAAAATTGATGGACTTTCGTGGACATGATGAAGAATACACGCAGACATTATCCGTCATACTCCGTCAATTATAACTGGAATCTCGAGGATGCAGCGGAAGCTCATTCTTCATTGTGAATTTGTGGGAATATTGAATAATATCTAGGAAAAATTAATCAAACGTCTCTCCAAAGAAGCAAATTTAAAAACTATTTTTTTCTTATCTCAAAGTAGCAAATTTTTTCGACACTTGTGATGAAATTTGAAGCAATTGAAAAAAAATCCAAAAAACTATGCGTTCGCATTTGTCACGATCGAAATTTCGAAAAAACATACAAATGAAAAACTCAAAAATTAGATATAGATAAAAAAAAAAGGCGATGAAAAAAAAATCCCTAATTAATTTCAATCGACTTATTTGGAATTAAATCCCACGCGGATAATCAAGTTAAAAATTAAAACCCTGCAAATTGGATATTTGCACATTGCTTTCTTATCTTCAACACTAGCTTCCCTTATCACAAAGTATGACAATCAAATTTGGCTTCCTCATAAAGGAAGCTTTGTTAACTATCGAAAAACATGAATCAACGTGCAAATTTGCCAAATTCTTTCGAATTTACTTCTTGCTAAATTTAATTTTTGCCAAATTCAATAGCGAACAACCTTGATCACTATTTTGAATGTGTACAAAATTTCAGTACAATATCTCGCAAATAGCTGAAGTTGGAGTACGCTATAAAAAAAAAATTTGATTAAATTTTAACCATTCGATCGATTTTTGCCAAACTTAATAACGAACATCCTCAATAGCTATATTAGCTCTGTGTAAAGTTTCAATACAATAGCCTAAAAATTGCACAAGTCAGAGAGTTTACGCTTTTTTTCAAAAAATTAAAAATTTTATAAAAATGTTATCCCTCGATGGATTTTTGCCAAATTTAATAGCGAATAACCTCGATAGCTATATTAGCTCTGTGCAAAGATTCAGTACAATATCTTAAAAATTTCACAAGCTAGAGCGTTTACGCTATTTTTCAAAAAATGCATAGTTTCATAAAATTTTAATCCCTCGATGGATTTTCGCCAAATTCAGTACCAAACAAACTCAATAGCTATACTAATTCTGTACAAAATTTGACGTTTTGACATTTTGAACACATTGGCATTAAATCTCGAAAAAAAAATTTCTAACGAAAACAAAGCTTCCTTTATGAGGAAGCAAAAAGGTTCAAAAAGTGACCTTGAGAAAAGTTATTTCTTGCTTCAAAATTATAACACAAAATGCAAAGCAATTAAGGGCTATTTTTTACAATGTTCGAAAAAATCGAGACCAGCAACTTATCGCGTAAACCATAAGTTCCTGAAGCAAGAACAATGCCATAAAATTGAAAGTGGTGTGAGGATTCTTACCCCTATTTTACGAGGGACGCGCGTATCAGAGGGAGCGAACGAGCCAGAGATTCTGAATTTCGACGTCAAACATTGTCGGAGGTTAAAAAAGCACAACGTTACGTACAGCGAGTGCTCGAGTCACGACTCGACGCGTTGAGTGTATCGTATAGATATATTCGACATAAAGTTAGAACGCATCACATTGGCAGTGGTCCAGAGGATGAAAGAGGGCTCGAGGATTGGAATTCACTGTGCACTCGCGGTGCGACGTTACGCGGAAAGAGGCGCCACAACGAGGGCTACGAAAAAACGTGTGAGAGCTTTCTCGATCTGTCCGTCTCTGTCTATCTCAACATTGAGCATCAACGGCAGAAGCAAAGTACAAAAGCAGCAGCAGCAGAGGCAGAAGCAGCGAGTTTGGTCGACTTAGTGATTCTCAACCCTCCATCTCGCTCTTTTTCTCTTTAGCTTTTTGAATGCTTCGCCGCGCAGGAGCCACAGCTCCTGGTGTGGCACTTCTCTCAGGCGACGAACAAGACGCGAAATACGACGAAAGGATGGAAAAAGCGAAGCACTCGGGGACTTGTGCCACGGAGTACATCCTCATCCTTTTCTCTTCCTCTCTCTCTCGCACTCTGACTTTCCCAGCAGCCTCTCCATCTCCAAAGTGTGTGAAGGTGTCTGTGTGTGTGTGTGTGTGTGCGCGCGCGCGCGTTCGTGTATGTGTGTGTGTGCGTGTGTGTGTGTGTGTGTGTGTGTGTGTGTGTGTGTGTGTGTGTGTGTGTGTATGTGTGTGTGTGTGTGTGTGTGTGTGTGTGTGTGTGTGTGTGTGTGTGTGTGTGTGTGTGCGCGTGCGTGCGTGTGTGTGTGTGTGTGTGTGTGTGTGTGTGTGTGTGTGTGTGTGTGTGTGTGTGTGTGTGTGTGTGTGTGTGCACGAGAGGGTCTAAATGGAATTGGCCCCACGCCAGGGGAGTCCCCGCGGTTAAGGGAAATGGGATTTTTCATTCGGAACGCAGAATTTCAGTGGGAGAAAGAGGAGAGAGAAAAAGAGTTCTTGGGCGAGAAACTGGACGAGAGAGGAGAGATCGAGTGAGGAACTGTGCCACGAGTGGATGACTCGCTAAGATACCGACGCTGCTCCCAACCGGAAATGCCATGTATAGATAAATAGTCGAGTCACACCGAATTCCATGATATTTTTCACTTTTTCTATATTTATTTCTACAAGCCTGTATCTGGGATGATCGATTCTTTTGTTCAAAAAATTTATCTTTTGAATCGATTCTTTCCAATTCGATCTTTAGGTGAATCGATTCTTGACCTTGAAAATTGAAAATTCGATTTTTTATCAAATTCATTATCTATTAAGGATTGGCAATTAAATAAAGATTGTCTATGAAACATCAACGTCAAGGTTAAAAGAAAAAAAAATATGTAAAATTGTAAAAACATGAGGAAAAAGGTAAAAAAAATTAAAAGTTATAATATTGAAAACATGATCCAACGAAAAAAAAAAATCAAATACACAATATCGTAAAACAATAGAAACTTATGTAATAGAAAAAAAGTTTGATTTACTGTTGTATTCATAGTATTTTTAAGAATATCTTAAAAAGTGCAAATGTGTAAAAGAATCAATTTATGTTTAGCCACAATGAAAACTGCTTTATATTTGTTATTTTGTATTCATCATTTTGTATTAGAAATAAATTAATCTAATTTAATCATTTTCCATAGCAAAAACTTAATGAACACTTACGTAAGCTTTAATGGGCAATTAATTTTTTACGATTTTTAAAAGTCGATTCTTTGGATTCGATTTCTCATGAAAATCGGTTTTCTTGATTCGATTCAGAATCGATTAGAGAATTGATTCTTTCCAAAGAATCAAACATCCCTAGCCTGTATGATAGCATCATAATTAGCTAATTTAGCTAATCCTTGATAGCATCATAATTAGCTAATTTAATAATCTCCTTGATACTCGTGTAACGAATGACAGAATCGAGAGTAATCTCCAAACAAAGATAGTTAAATATCGAAATAAGATCCCCAAACGTATTTGACTCATTTTGTCGGTGAATCATTGAAATTTGAAAGAGTAGGTCCCTCATGTTCCCCAGTCAAAACAATCCAACAATGTTCTAACAAAGATAAACGGTCCCGAATCGATGGTTAGAATTCCTTTTCATCGACTTTAACGAAATGCTGAAGGTTCAAATTCACAACGCAACTGGTTGATAATCGTTCTGCCACATGATTTCGATTTTGATTTTTTTAACTCAAATGAAGTTGATGACATCATTTCAAACTTCGGGAATATTAAATTGATAACTCCAAGTACCAATTTAAAAAAAAACACCTTAAAGTATGGATTTTATTACCACGGGACTGATGACCTTGAAGAATCCTTTTTCCACGCCGTGTACAAAAATGAGACATCTTCAAACTCGCATTATCATTATAATTGTACAAGATAGAGGTAAACCCAAGCAGAGTGAATGGGTTAACGAAGGATTCATGGCGTACATTTGAAATATGTAGACACCAACCTTCGCGGATGTATCGGTCTTTCTCTGTCTCGAATATTCAGCCCTTAATCAGCGGTAAGAGTCAGCTACGGATAATAAATGGATAAGAGAGAAGAATAAGGGCTGAAGGAAGAAAAAGAGGAGAAGGAGGATGGTGATAAAAAAAACTAGAAAGCGAGAGGATAATGTAGGAGGAGAGGGTGGAGTTGGAGCAAAGAGCCAGAGCTATGGGAACTGCAAGTAGTAGGATTGGAGGGAGGGAAAGTGAGGGAGAAAAATTGTGGCTAAGCATTAAGGTGAACGCACATTTAACTTTGCCTCGAGCGTAAGAGCGAACTCGCGTAATATACCTACGTAACAATTGGGCACGTCTCGGGATAGATGGAAACTTACGTATATAGTATATATATATATATATTGGACAGGATCCGTCCTACGCTGCCCGGACTAGTCCCGAAAGTAATTGTTATTTCCTCCCGGAACAGGAAAGCACGGTTCGGCGACTCTGCACAACGACGACTATATAACCATAGCACTGCACTTCCCTCGCATCCATGTATTCTCTGCTCTCTCTCCCTCTTTCGCCCTCTCATCCCTTGGCATTGCGTTATTCACCCTCTCGCTTCCCGGCTCCACACTCGTGTATCGACATAATCTTCAACTCTCTTTTCACATATGCATATGAGTCATTCCATGTTAAATAGTTGGAATCGACCCCTTTCAATTTTAATACAATTTGGTCAGAAGTTTTCGTTTTTAATAAATGAAAATTTTACCAAAGGAAAAAAATTAAAAATTTTTTTTGAAAGTTATGCAAGATTCAAAATTTCACAATTTTTTAAATCTTTCAAGTACTTTTTTTTAAATATCTCGACAACTATTATAGTTACGAAAAAATCGTTTTACAAAATTTTTGAAAAATGATGAATTTGGAGAATTTTGAATTTTTTTAAATCGCGAAAATCTACGATCAACATTAAATTTTTGGTTCAATTTTTTAAAATATCATACCTTGTACTGATCTTAAAAGGACCTGAAATTTTCAAAAAGGTGTTTCACGTTTTTTTTTTAAATATCAGTTTTTGAATTTTTAACAATCGTGTAAATCCACGATCAACATTAAATTTTTGGTTACATTTTTTTTATATAATACCTTATACTGATCTTACAAGATCCTGAAATTTTCAGAATAGTGTGTCTTTTGTTTCAAAAATTTATATTTTTGAATTTTTGTTAAAAAAATTTTTGTTTTACCAAAATACTTTGCTTTTTACTTTTTTTTTACTGCTCAAAATTACAAAACCACGTGATTGCTCAACTTAACTTAGAGGTGAACAAAAAAATTTACCAAAATTCAAAAATTCATATTTTTGAAAAAAAAACATCTTACTGAAAATTTCAGAATCTTTTGAGATCAGTACAAGGTGTTATATTTAAAAAATGTAACCAGAAATTTAATATTGATCGTGGGCTTACACGATTTTTAAAAATTCAAAAATTCTCCAAATTCATCATTTTTCAAAATTTTTGTACGTAATTTTTTTTTTTCGTAGCCCCAAGTATACTCTTTGAGGCAAACCCAGAGCAATATTGTCGTAACTATGATAGTTTTCGAGATATTTAAAAAATAAACTTGAAGAATTGGTAAAATTTTGAATTTCGCATAACTATCGAAAAAAAATTTCTTAATTTTTTTCCTGTGGCAGAACTTCGTTTTATAATAAAAGAAAACGCCTGACCAAATTTCATCGAAATTGCAAGGGATCGATTCCAACTCTTCATCGATTTGACATGGAATGACCCATACATATAAAGCGTGCATGCACTCTCTTCTCCGCCTTAACTCGCTTCCCACGTTGTCCGGCACGTGTCGCAAAAAATTTCCGATTGCTCGCATGTGCCAAGTGACCGGAATAAAGTGCACAAGCCGCACTCGACGAATATTCAACAAAACGTGAATATGTAACGGGCGAGAGAAAGCAAAATCATGGATCACGTGCATGACAATCGATAATGTTCGTTGGGGATCTCAACCCTCAAAAATACGCATCGATTGGTTCTACCATTGAAATTCCTCCTGATCACGATGTTTCATTGGTTCCCAATATTCCAGTAGCTCGAGTAATTGGCGAACTTGATATTATATTTTGTTGAAAAAAAAATGGTAAAAAATTGGAAAAAACTACCCTCATTCGTGCACTCGGTGTATCGTTAAAAGCCTTTCTCTTCGTATTCCATTTCGGCATCATTTGCCGAGCAATGCCACGTGTTTTTACTGCTCGTTGGATCCCTCTTTATCCCCCTTTTATCTATATGCATATAGACCCTGGCACCGGTTTGATAGTCCCGTTGTATTGTTGGATCCGTATAACAAAATGCAATTACGCGAAGCAGGAGTTACCCTCTGTGATGCTGAAAACGCGCGGTATCGCGTGAACCGGGCCAGGAGTTTTAGTTTGCACAACGACGAGTCCGGTGGTAAAGCGCGCGCGTGCCATTGAACGCAGAATGGACACAGGACGCCCGTAAAATGTTTGTTTTAACGCCCGAAACGGGACCACCTCCACAGTTCATCCAATGATCGTATATATAAACAGAGAACGATCGCGTGTGTATTTGTATATTTATGTGTGTGAGTGTATCTCTGTGTTATGCCAGTTGATGGAACGTGAAAGTTCAACGGTCCGATCCGGTCGTTCGTGTTACACAAAGTGTAAATATCGCAGAAATCAAAGTTTCAGTAGTCAGAATCAGTCAGCGGTCAGACGGGAGAAAAATGAAGCTCTCCAATACTCGCAACTTCTTTTTTGTTCGAATTATTGAGCAAATTCCCTTTCACTAACCAATTATAATAGTAATACATAGATTGAAATGAAAACAATTCCGAATATGATCCCAATCGAGGCACAAAACGTAACAGACTGAAGGGAAAACATAAATTATCAATGCATCCGAATTCTTGGCCAAACCGAAGCCATAATCATCGCCAATTCGTTCATGAATTATCGGTAGAGTCAGAGAATAATAATGAAAAAAGCATAAAGGATGATTGTGCCCAAATGGTACAAGCTGGGTTCCAACAGATCTACACGGAAAAAACGACTTAGTTGGTTCAACCGACCAGCTTAGTGCTCTGAGCGCCAGAAGAGAAATTAGTTGGATCAACTAGATAGTTGATTGAGTCAACTAACCAAACCAATTTTTTAGTTAGCACAACTGACGGACTTAGTTGTGGTAACTAATAAATAAGGTTGGTTAGTTAACCCAACCAACTATCTAGTTGATCCAACCAATTTCTCTTCTGGCGCTCAGAGCACTAGGCTAGTTGGTTGAAGCAACTAAGTCGTTTTTTCCGTGTATCTCATTGAGTTTCTGTTTGTGGTGTCTGATCTGACGAATCTTCCATTCGGCATTTTTTTCGGATTTAGTTTGATTATATAAAAACTTGCCATCCTCGATTGAGTCATCAGCTCTGGACATATTTTGTGTTATAATTAGTTGGCTCTCGTGGAATTGTAAGTCTGGATAAGCCACAGTGATTAAGTTCACTCGGTCTGACCAGTTACTGACTCTGACTACTGAAACTTCGATCATACAATATATCGGTGAAATTGAAAGCTCGCAAAGGCACTGCTTGTAAATTTGTTAGAAAAATTAATAATCTTACGACTGTATCATACATTCTACTGGACTCTTTCATCAATGCTGATTGTCAAAGGATTCACCTCAGAACCAAACAACCCTGATAAGTGCCCTTATCTATTCTACTCAAAGAAACGTCTGAGCCATCTTCGCACGATAAGTCATCAAGAAACAATTGCATGTTCCCCAAATGCTAATGAAATTATAAATCCAAGACACAATATCTTGACCACGAGACATCCTAAATATTTGGGAAAGACTTCTGACCAGTGTCAGTATGCCTCGCTGACCCGAGATAACTCGATGTTTGCGACAACAGTGGTAAAAAAAGCCGAGATAGAAGTCGTAACTGAGACCAGGAAACGAGCAGTACGAGCACAGCGACACAGTCCACAATTTCATTAGCGCGCACGTCACTCCATTGTCGCTCTCAACGCGTCCAACACTCGTTGAGAAATAGGACCTCAGGCAGATTATGTAGGCATGAAGGATATGCTCCCCACTAGTTTACGTCGCTCGTGTCCCTTTCTTTTCGCTCCCTCATTCGTCTCGCTTTCCTTAAAAGCCTAACGTTGCTCGCTGCAAGAAGCGCGCTCAACACATCAACCCGAGTCACTGTCTCGCATCTAATTCACTCTTTCACTTATCCCGGTCTGGGGTGTTTCCCAGCCCATTATCGTGTCTCTCACATTAATCCGGATTCCCTCAGCCGAGCCATGTACCACGTTGCTCACGCCGCAGTCTCGAGATTCATTTTATACGGATATCGAAATATTTACGGCTGAAAGTGTCTGGAATAGATATAGCTAGGAGTAGCCTACGATGATCTCAAGAGAATCCTTCGTTCAGGCAATAGCTATGTCGTTAGATTGAAGGATCAATGCACACGCGGAAAATCGATATTCCAAATACGTTCAAAGCGAGAGTGAGAGTGATCACGGGACGAGAGGCACTCCCATTCAAATTTGGAGAGTCCAATGTGCATGAATAGTCGAGATATTTGCGGGGATACAGAAGGCTCGACGCTACCTGCTTGATTGAGTGTGATCTTGAGTCCTGTGGATGTGAGAATGAGGATGCGAGACATCAAAAGCTCGTCTATGAATATCGGGTGTGCCTAGGTAACAAGGACTTTGGTGAAGTTGAGAGGGAGATGACAAGCTGGAAATCCATACCCTACCCTATAGAAGGATACCTATGCGAAACCCAGTACAGCTTTTGATATTTATAGGGGTAGAAGAGGCAAAATGGACATCATGAAAAGATAACGCAGTTACGACGTTCTGCGTAGTGTAAGCTGCCTTTTATCTATAAACCTATTTTTATCGATTAAATTTCGGGTCGAAACAAAAATCTGGAGGGGGCAAAATGGACACTACAATTTTGTTTCTTTCGAAAATTCCAGTAAACGAGAAAAAACTTCGAACAAAAGATTCCCTTCGCTTCTCACCTTACCTTAATGTCCAGGATACTTGGACCTTGGACCAGGATACTTGGACTAAATTTTGTGGGGTGTTTATTTTCAATTATCAAGAAAATAGCGAATCTATATCTCATTTTGCTTGGGTGGGTTTATTTTGGTATATCAACGCCAATTATTATAATTTTTGAACACTCATTTTTAAAGTTTCCAATTTTCTTCGATAATTTTGGGTGGTGTCCATTTTGTCTCCAATGTGCATTTTGTCCCCACTTTCCCTACATTTATTATACATGTATATCAAATGCAAGCTATCATGCGTATCGAGTAGGATTCGCAGGAATTGAGATAGTTGACAAGCAGAGAGAACGGATTGGATACGCGAGACCAGCGTATTGACAATTAGGACCAACTCAGAGGCTATAATTATCGAGAGGATCGAACGGCGTGTCTCGAGCTTTTGGATTTCATCGTTGGTGGATAAGTAAATAAAAGGCCGTCAATGTTCCGATCAACGAGAATCCTGCGAATATACTCGCTTACGTTCGACCTGTCAATTGCGTTCTCGCTCAATGACACTGCCAATGGACCACAATGGCTCAATCGAATTTCGACAATGATCTAATTTATCATATCGCTCTCGAGTATCCGTACGATTACACAGGGAATTTATACGTGTTGATAATCATGCAAATTTTGACTTGGATGTTTGACGTTGACAATGTCATTGACCGTATGTGCACATGACGTTTCTGACCGACAGGCCGACCAAGGCCGAGGGTTGCGTGGTTTCTCGGCACTCAGCTGATCAACTCGAGCCACGAGGTGAGGGAGATTCAGGGTGCCAACGGCGAGATCAATTTCGTCACGGTAAACCGCGTGACGCTCGAGGGCCTCACGAGGAGTCACCACAACACCAGTCTGACGTGCAGGGCGAACAACACGAATCTGGCACGTCCCGCCTCCACGACCGTTTTCATCGAGCTCAGCAGTGAGTAAAATAAAAACCAACATTTTTACGATAAATCAATGAGATTGATCATTATTCGATACGTACAAAATAGCAATTGATTGAATTATAATATTTGAAAGATTATTTACTTAAGGCGGTATTTCGGTCTAGAGACACATTTTGAACGTTCGAGCTTGATAAAAAAAATCCAATACAAGGTTTGAACAAAGATTCTTAATTAGTAAAAGTGACGTTATAGCCACTACCTCAGAGAAAACGGGAAAAAAAAATTTCGCAAAATGGCGGCAGTCTAAACAAAAAAAAGATCACTTTCGACACTTTTTTCATAGTTTTTAATTATTTTACGATAGTAAAAAAGAATGATTTCGATACATAAGTGGTAGGGTTGATAGAGAGTTATGCACTGATGATTGGGAAAAAATTTAAAGTGAATCGGTTGAGTAGAACTTGAGATATCATGTCAGCCGTGTTGAGAAAAGTAGAAGAAACACGTCTATAGTCAGACTTGCTCCGAATTGACGGACGTAGTTGCTGCATCACTAAAATAGCTATAACTCCGTGAATTATTGGAGTTAAAAAATTTTCTTACGGGAATATATTCTTGAAGGTCTAATATTTAAGAATATGAAAAAAAATGATTTTCAAAAATTCTAGATCAGAATACCACCTTAAATCTTCGACATTGGGTCATATGAATCAAGTAGTGAAAGTAGTGTGTTAAAAAATTGTTTACGTTCTTTTTAGAGGAGGAACTAATGTGAGCTGAGATAAATCCGGATTCAGAGTTCATAATTAGTGTAGAAAAAAATATAAGAAGATGATTTGGAAAAATCAATTTAGGACGATAAATCGATGAGCACATTTTGACCTGTTTTTTGTGGGGGTAATTTTTTGAATTTTAGTTCGATTTAGAGAGATGAGACTTCATATTATTTTTTAATCGACAACCTATGAATTCACTGGGAAACATTCATGATAATATTCATTACTTACAAATTAGAACCATTTTTCGATGAAAAACCGAACCTATGATGTTTGAGTAAACTTTGCTATTGCCTGACGAACTTTAAAAAGCAAATCAGTTGCCGAATTTGTAAAACCTGTTTCAATGAAAGAAATGAGCTATCACTCGCCAAAAATGAATGAAACGAAATTAGCCTCACAAAAATTGTATCAAAAATTGGCATCGGATTTATTGGATTAAGCTTTACCAAAAAGCTTTTTTCTAGATCAATAAAGAAATCCTTAATCCAGACGGAAATTTCTAAATTTTAGTAATCCATTGTATTCACAACACGCATCGCTTTTCTAACCTCAATTCAATTCAAATAGAAGGAAACGATATAAAATTGTATTTACAAGGTGTCTACAGAATCGAATAAAGCCCTAATGGTAATTTTCCTGTCTAAAGTAAATGGTTAAAAATCTCGATCACGATTACAAAAAATATCAGTGATTACTCTGATTGGCTTATTCATCAGAATAACTTTTTAAAGAGGCGACTCACAGATCTGAGAGTTGAATCCTCAATAAAATGAAATACGGGGTTTAGAAAGCGAAATACTCAATGATATTTTTTTAATTCACGTGAATCTCGTGATATTAAGGGTTAGTGGCCAAAAAAAAGAGTTAACTTTACCAATATATGCACGATGGTGACAGCCGGTACGTCAAAAACCAATCAACCCGCAGCAGTCGTGCGCTACAGTGTCATTAATAACTTCCAAATTTCTGGCACATGTACAATGTTAAAAGAGAGTCTGCGCCAGTAGCAGCGCCAATACCAGAGATTGTACGAGGGTGGAGGATATATTCAGGCACGGGGTGGAACGCCTCGACGATATTAAAATTAAATTTTATGACGTGAAAGCGCGAATCTCGGTGACACGTGTATGGGGCTATCCCAGTCCTGAATTTTTCATCCCCCGCCGATAATAACGCCCCAAACTCGACAATTTCGTGCCAGAAAAAAAATCACGCAAGACTCACGCCAATTTATACCTTCGATAATTCCAAAATTGCGATTCAAAATTAAGAAAAATAAATATAAAGTAAATTGCAAAGACTTCCGGTCGATCAAACAACAAAAATTTAATTCGAGCTGCACGAATACAATTTTCATAATCGTCAATTCCAAGTTATATTTTTGTATTTCCTCAAAATTGCGCCAAGACGAATCTCTTCACCGTCCATTTCCCACAACGTTGGTTCACCAACAAAGAAAGTTTCGTCGTGAAAAAAGAGAGGAAAAAAAGTTTTTTTTATTAAATCATGTTAGGCAAAGTCGTCGTACGAAGGTCCAGGAAGGCAGAGGAGTGTATACTTTTCAGCGGACAGAAAGCCACGTCGAAAAATGGGCCAGACGTTTCTGGTGCAAGCATCACCAGCACCCCATCGGCATTATTCCCATATTCGCTAGTGGGATTCTGTTGCTCTCGCGGGTTGGTGCTGTTGGTCTGTATATGGAGCATTCCACGCCAAATCAACCACTTTTGAACTGAAATGATTTTTTTTTTTTTTATAGCTATAACTTTTTAAAAATTTGACTTGTCGGAACGTTTATTTTTTTTAATTTTCGTTTTTGCATGTACTTTTTGAAAAAACATACAAACAAATTATTCACAGCTTCCTTTTATTTTTTATCTCAATTTTTCGAAAAAAATCAATTTTTTTCCATAATTACCACTTTCAATTTTTGTTTTTATTTTTTTTCAAATTTGGAAGTTCTCTAAGCACCCTCAAAAATTTTCAAAATAGTGTTATAAGAAATAAGACGAGTTGACAATTTTTTTTTCAATTGGAAAAAAAATAGAAATAAAAAAACACCACTCTAAAAAAATTTGAGGATTTCGGGAAAATGTCAAAGTTTGATGTAATAAAAAAAATCAAAAATGGTATTCATCGAGAAATTATCTATTTGATCTAAAAATCGAAAATAAACAATGAAAATGGGTTTCAATGAACTTTTTGTATTTTTGTTCAAAAAGTACATTTATAAACGAAAATTTTGTAAAAGTTATGGCTATTTAAAAAAAAAAAATTATTTTTTTCAAAAATTTGTAACTTTTTTTTGGTTGGGTAAAAAAATTTGAAAAAATTCTGAGAAACGTTTTTCATGGAATAGAAAAGGATAACAAAACTTGCAGCCGAATCGAAAGCGGTCGGGTTCAAAGGTGGTCGATTTGGCGTGGGATGCCCCATATATATACGTTTCCCGTTACATCGGTGAAAGAGCCCGGCGAAAGGATGGAGAGAAAGCTGACGGGACGCGCGCTGTTGGGACTCGAAACTTTTGCCGGTACTCTCGCGCGATTTCAATGGCGCATGAGAAGCCCGAGAGATGGTTGGCAAAGGGACGGGAAACTAGAAGGAATAAGAAGCACAAACATTCGAGAGAAGGAACGGTGTGTACGTGCTGGCAAACGCGGTTCCGGTAAACGGAAGCGAGGGAGAGATAAAACCAGGAAGAAAAGGGGGGAGAGGGGCCGGAGACGGGAGAATGCATATAGAACGAGAAGGAGAAGAGAGTCGCGGTGGTTTTCCCTCCGTTCCTCGTTTTTCGCTGCTACTACTTCTGTCGTTGGGCCACATTGAAATCGTAAGAATTGCGAATTCCTCCGCTGACGACGTAGAAGACGAGGACGAAGACGCCCGGGATAAGGATCGCAACTCTATACAAGTATAAACGCGATATCGGGTGGAAAAAAACTTGGCCGAATATCTCAAAGAATCCCAATCGATGTCCCTGTCAGTGTCGAATGTACAATTCCCGTCGATATATTTCCGCCAATGGACGTCAGCACTTTTTATTTCGCACAATACTTGTTATTTCGTTTCATCCTGATACGAGTGCTGAAAAGAAATTTTCTCTCTCCATCTTTCCCATTCACTCATCGAGGCCATCTCTAAGTTTGCTTCGCAGCAAGTAGAAGAGTCCCGCTTTGGTCAGCCATTGTGTGTTGTCGAGCGTAAGGCGTTCAGTCAGGATTTTCAAACATCAATTTCTTTAATTTCATTTTCATAATGTTCATATATTTGAGTATATACACAGAAAGTTTCATGTCAATCCGACAAACATTTTTGAAGTTATAGATGTACTTGTAAACCCGTCATTACTATGTATGAAGTGCTTTCAAAATTTTCAATGCGTTTTTCTTAAAACGGATCAGTCTCAAATTTTTACACAAGCTTTATAAACATATGTTTTACTGATAAATATTTTCCATTTTATAAACAATTTAAGACAAATTGTGCATGAAAAATTAATTTTTTTCTTTGACTACTATCAACTACTATCAACAAAATCTTCTTTATTTTTTAATTTTGCTAATCCAATCCAGAAGTATCCTACTCACCGCAAGAGGCCTTTTTTTAGAGGACCCCCCGGAGGTCAGCTATACTGGTTTCAAGGATCACTATTTTTTTTAAAGAAAAATTTCAAAATAAAGTAAAAAGTTACAAAAATATGTATATAAATTCTTAAATTAATAAATTAAAATGTCTTTCCGGAAAAAATTCTCGAAAAATCGTTGAGCACGTGTAAAGTGCTTTTGAAATTTTGAACGCGTTTTTTTCAAAACGGATCCGTCGCAAATTTTTACACAAGCTTTCTAAATATATGTTTTAGTAATTGATCGAAGGTTTTTTCTACCCATAAATACTTTCCATTTTATAAACAATTTAAGACAAAAATTTATATGAAAAATCGAAATTTTTGTTTGTGAAGCCGCCATTTTATTAAAAATTAATATTTTTCTTTTTCCTTCGATTAAATACTGGTTTATAACTTATATCAACAAAATCTTCTTTATTTTTTAATTTTGGATGATAAAATCCAGAAATTGCAAGGATCATTATTTTTTTGAAAAAAAAAAAATCAAAAAAAAGTTATAAGCTGCAAAAATATGTATATAAATTTTTCCGTTAATAAATTGAAATGTCTTTAGAATTTGTTTTTTTTTAATCGCTTTTTTCAACCTTGTGACTGGGCATAACCTCTCAAAACGTAAAAAGAACGATCTTCCCCCATGAAAATAAAGTAAAGTCAAAAGTATATTTTCCAATACATAAACAATATAAAATTCATATAATTCATATGTACAATGTACGAATTGTGTCCAAAACCCAAATAAACCCAAAATATATGCGTAATATATAAAGATCATGAACTTTTGATAGCAATCCATGTATGGTTCATATACGATGGATATACGAGGGGCATTCTACGCCAAATCGACCACTTATGAAACCGACCCCCTTCGATTTGGCTGAAAGTTTTTTATTCTTTTCTACCGTATGAAAAACGTTTCTCAGAATTTTTTCAAATTTGTTTACCCAAATAAAATAAAATTATGCATTTTTGAAAAAAAAGCCTTTTTTCTTAAATGGCTATAACTTTTTCAAAACTTGACTTATCGGGACGTTTATTTCTCAAATTTTTTATTTTTAAATGTACATTTAAAAAAAACACAATTATACTTTATTTCAAGGGGAATCTGGCGACTTTTTTCTCTCACTCGCTTTTCGAAAGCTCCCATAAATTATATAAATTCGTAATACGACATATTGCGAGGTTCCTGCTTTCCGAGCAGAGACAACCGCGCATAACAAGTTAAAGTTTCAATTTCGCGAGTAACGAACGACGAGCAAAGTTCTCACTTCTGCATTACCAACGATAAGCGCCGACAACACATTAGTCTGATTAATCGGTGCTTGCACAATTATTTCACGCCCGAACATTCGCGAGTTCAAATCGGTTATCGTACTTTAGTCGTTGTTCGAAAAAAAAACTCCAACGGATTGAATCGTCGTCGTCTTCAAGTTACTTCACCAAAAAGCTCCTTTTTGAGGACGACTTTTTTCTCTCTTATTGTTCAAACGCCTTTGGCTTATTCAGAGAGGAAGAATAGAGCAATATCCAAATGGATGATTCAGGGTTTTTCTTACAATGTTTGAGACAAACTAAGTTCTCGATAAATCTCTCTTTTATAAGATTCTCTTCTAGAATAGAAGAAATTGATTCGAAGATCCTTTCCAAAAAATCGATTTCGTCGCAGGGAGAAATTCGAAAATATTTCTTTGCACGAAAATAGTCTCGTTCGTGAGAAAGCAAAAATGTGTAACAACCAGAAGAACTTGGGAAAGAATTGCTCGACGATGTTCTGGATTTTTGCTCATTAATCAAAATGAATGTCGACAATCATATGTCCAGTGTCCGAAGAAATGACAAAACATTTGGTTCAAGGAATCACAAAACATTGTGCATTTCGAAAAAACAACAAAACACGTGTCAAGCTTGTTAGTTAACTGGCGTGATGCAATAAAGTTTTTGCCGCAAGGAGCAATTCCGCAGGCGCCATAATTGCATGCGCTCGAGTTTACATATTCGTCGAGGATGTCGGCATTTTCTTTGCTATATTTCTTGCCAATGAATCTGCCCCGGTTAACACAATCATATCGTCGTTTTGTGGTCACCGTATCACATCCTTGTCGCATATCGCGCTCGACCATACTAGAGCTTGTGTTACGAGGAACACCTCGTTGTTGGCAACGATTTCCCTCCGCCACATTTCTTCCTGCTGTACGCGCAACGAGACTCTCACAATGATTCACCGTCGAAGCTCGGCTCTTTCTATACATTTGTTCTCAACTCTAATTAAATAACTACCCTAATAACTAAGGGCTCCAAGTGCGCTCAGTTCCAATTTTCAGAATCGTTTTGCTTGCATTATCATAAAAATATCAGCGCTCATATACCCACATATACAATATACATGGGTCATTCCATGTCAAATCGACCAATAGTTGGAATCAACCCCTTTTAATTTCGATGAAATTCAGTCGAAAGTTTTCTTTTATCATAAAACGAAGTTCTACCAAAGGAAAAAAATTAAACAAATTTTTTTCGAATGTTACGCAAAATTCAAAATTCCACCATTTTTTTCAATTTTTCAAGTTTTTTTTGTTAATATCTCGAAGACCATTATAGTTACGAAAAAGTCGTTCTGGATTTGTCTAAAATAGGATACTTGGGGCTACAAAAAAAAATATTCCGAAAAAGCAGTATTGAAAAATGATGAATTTAGAGAATTTTGAATTTTGGTGAGAAACAATTTTGTTTACCTCTGAGTTAAGTAAAGTTAAGCAATCATGTAATTTGGTAATTTTGAATAGTATAAATTACATGATTGCTCAACTTTACTTAACTTAGCGGTAAAAAGAAAAAAAAAATGTTCACTAAATTTCGAAAACTCATATTTTTGAAAAAACAAAAAACGCAATTCAGAAAATTTCACGATCTTTTAAGATCAGTACAAGGTATTATATAAAAAAATTGAACCAAAAATTTAATGTTGATCGTAGATTTTTACGATTTTTGAAAATTCAAAATTCTCCAAACTCATGATTTTTCAAATTTTTTGTCGGATTTTTTTTTTTTTTTCATAGCCCCAAATATACTTTTCAAGACGAACATTGAACGATTTTTTCGTAAATATAATATTTTTCGAAATATTTAAAAAATAAACTTGAAAAATTGAAAAAATGGTGAAATTTTGAATTTTGCATAACTTTCGAGATATTAAAAAAAAAAATTTTTTTCCTTGGGTAGAACTTTGCTTTATGATAAAAGAAAACTTGCGACCAAATTTCATTGAAATTGAAGGGGGTCGATTCCAACTGTTGGTCGATTTGACATGGAATGACGCATATATTTTTTCATCTTTATACTTCTGTTGTAATTCTCTCTAGCGTTTTCCGAGCTTTTTCACCATAGCACGAAGTGAAAAAGTAAATTTCAAATTTTCAATTAAAACATCCCCCTCGTAACCGTCCACCTGATAATGTACGCTGAACGAATTTTTCTTTGCGCGAGTCCTTTTTTTATATTTCATATACAATAGCAAGCCCCGGAGATTACCGACGTTACTTCTTCTAATTGTCTCGACGGTTATGGGGGTCCTTTTTTTACCTCGTCCTCTCGTACTTTCCGCAATGAGTCCCAGCTCGTTCGTTGCCCTCACCCTTTCCTCCCTTAGCCCTGTCTCTCTCTCTCTCTCTCTCTCTCTCTCTCTCTCTCTCTCTCTCCCTCTCTCTCTCTCTCTCTCTCTCTCTCTCTCTTTCTCTCTCTCTCTCTCTCTCTCGGCAAAAGTACGACGATAGAAACTGGAGAGAAAATTTTCACAAACTTGGCAACACATTTCTGCAAATATACTAGAATGTTGCACATTTCTACCCTTTCACTGCACACAGACACACGCTCACTTTCTCGCAGTTGTTCGCGAAGCAACGAGGATCGCGCTTAACGAGAAAACTTTTTGAAAAAAAATGTGTCGCGCTTCTGCCGCGCTTTTGACGTGGATCGTATGTACATGTATATATATGTATATATGAGTATATATGTGCAATTTTGAGCACGGTCCCTCGCACGAGAGACAGGACATCTCCATGTTTCGTTATCCAAAGCCGAAAGGCCGTAGAACGTTAAAATTTCCCGTGAGAAATTCAAGGATGACTGCTCTCGACTATACGAAGCGTCTTCCTTGACGGTCAAACGACTCTCTGCGTGAAAGCGCTTGCGCGGGAGTGTTTTCCGAGAATATTAATTAAATTCAAGCACGCATCAACCGAGCTTTGAACCATCCCGTCGCATATACATCTGTTATACATTAACAATTGTGACGGGTTCGCGAAAAAGGTAGATTAAGTTTGTGTGAAACACTCACGAGATTGCAGTATATTTGTGCAAAATATTTCGAGCTCTCGGGGCTTTACGGGGAATAACGAATAGCAGGAAGCTTATTTGTTGATTTTTCAATACGTCCACGATACTAAAGTCGAGTCCAGGAAATTCTAGTGCGGAAAATGTTAAGCCAAATATCAAATATTTTTGCGGCAAAAATATATGTTTCATTTACTTTTCATTACGAAAATGTTTTCAGAAACGTCGAATAATTTCATTCCGTTTTTTTTTTTGTTAATTAAAAAGATTAGTCCTTTTGAAAATCGTTGAATTTAATAAATCTGCTAAAATGAATTATAAGTAATGAGTTTGTAAGAATCTTGAAATTACATCGGCAAATCCGTTTAACGCACAAGAGAAGTCCGCTCAAAATATTGAAAAAAATATGTATCATTTGCAAAAATAATCATCCATATGTAATCCATGTATGAAAATTTCTTATAAATAATAACTGAATACCTAAATATCCGACTATAATTATATAACAATAACAATTATTTAATATTATTCTGATGGAAACGCCAGATAAGAATTACAAGTATTAAATTTAAATTTAAATTTATTTATGAAAAAATAATTTTTATTGCCCTCCGGACGTAAAAGTGCCTTTTTACGCCCACTCCGTGGGCTTAAAAGGCACTTTACGCCGTCGGGCGATAAAATATTGTATGACCCTCGTACAAAAAAACTTTTTCTGAAAAGAAAAATTTTTTTTGTCCTCGGGTCATAATGTACTATTTTTTTCATATTCTTCATAATTTAAACCATTAAAAATATATCGTCAAAAGAAAATTTTCAAATTCCAATAATTTATGGAGTTATTGCTCTGTTGGTGACGCAGCAACTACGCCCGTCACGTCAGAGCGTAACTTTTAGGAGGTATTCTGGTCTAGAATTTTGAAAAAATTACTATTTATTAAAAATATTCTTAAAGCTTAGTCCTTTAAGAATATATCCTCGGAAGAAAATTTGTTAAATCCAATTATTTACGGAGTCATAGTTATTTTAGTGCCGCAGCAACTACGCCGGTCATGTCAGAGCAAGTCTGAATATAGGCGTGTTTCTACTACTTTTCTCAACACGGCTGACATGATATTTCAAGTTTTACTCAACCGATTTACTTCAAATTTTTTACCAATCTTCAATTTATAACTTTCTATCGCCCTTAATACTTTTGTATAAAAATTACTTTTTTTACTATTGTAAAAAAATTAAAAACTATGAAAAAAGTCAAAAAACGCCTTTTTTGTTCAGACAGCCGTCATTCTGCAAATTTTTTTTTCGTTTTCTCTGAGATATGGGCTATAGCGACATTCTTTCAACTTTACCAGCTTATGACTTATTTAATTTTAATTTTTTTTCTCGAAATTTGTTTTGTTCATTGTTAAAATATCAATAATAAATATGTTGTAAAAACAGAATGGTAAAAATATTTTTTGTTTTTTTTTTTTTATCGAGCTCAATCAAGCGCTCAAAATGTATGTCTCGAGCCCAGAATACTGCTTTAAAACTGTAACTGCGCAAGGAATATTTTTCCGCAATTTCAACATAACACTTGCAATAAATCAATCAATCGATGTGTCAGATCGAAAAATTGCATGCATATCCATAAACACTGTACGTGCGAGTGATCATGTAAATTTTATATATCCAAAAAATAAGATGAAAATAAAATCCTTACAAATGCATCGATCGACCCGGCTCCTTTCTGGAACAATGGTGGTCCAATAATCTCCGCTCTCGACCGATTAATCGCTCTAATGATCGCACTCCCGTGTCCGCACGAAAAGAGCGATGTTTCTCTCGCGTGATGGGCACTATCTCACCATCGCGATCGATGGGAACAATGAAATGTGAAATATCTCGTGTTTCAAGCTGTTCAACGCGATTTGCCCGGCTCCCTCCCTCGTTTGTTAGAAATACACACGGTAGTTAGGTTTGGTAATAACAGCGGATATTATAATGAGCTCGGTGTGCATGCATCATGTCGCGTCCAGCCCCACGACCCGTTCTCCGGCGATTATACGCGACCCCAAAACCGCGCAAAGCGGAGGAGAATTACGATGCTATCATTCGCTCACTATTATTGCCAAGTTGTTAACGAGTAACGGGCGCGCCGATTAAGCACAGGAGTTTCGACGGGACCCAATTAACTGATGGATGTTTAAAAAAAATTAAAAAAATAATTAAAAGCTCACTGTAGAATGCACCACGTTAACCCCGCGATTATTTGAAACAGAGCCAACAGTTGAAGGGAATTTCGATTGACAAGCTTAATTGACAACTTGATGTACTCGATAATCACGAAATCCCGTGCCAAATGAGTTTTCATCGGCTTTAAACGAATTCCACTGAAGACCATCTTTTGACTGATTATTCGATCAGGAAAAAAAGATTATCGTCGAAAAAGACACTGTCGAAATAATACAAATTAAAAGTAGCAAAATGTGAGACGAATTTGCTAGGATTCTACTGTGGGATCCGAATGATATAGTGGACCAAAAAAAAATGATCTTTCCTTGCACATAAAAAAAGTTCAGTTCAAATAACTAAATCCATTTAGTTGAAAAAAATTTAGTTGATTCAATATTAATTTGTTTGAAATAATGAAACTAGAATTAATTAACAAATGGATTTGGTTAATTATAAGATATGAGGTGAACGAAATTATTTGGTCAATTTCCAGATACAGTTTAGTCCAATTTACACGTTACTGAGTTGCTGTACAGAAATAGTTCGTTTATTTCCAGTATATTTTAACTAAATAAATTTAGCTGTAACAAGAAAACAATGCGTATTTTCAATCACACAATTTATTTGGTACAAATACATTTATTTGATTGAACTGAAACTTTGCCCATTCAAGCAACGATTTAACCGATTTAACGAAAACTTCCACTGTATCTTTGTTGAATTACCAAAATGATCTCGTTGAACGTCCGGAAACAAATATTTGGTTGAGTCAAACAAATTTTTGCATTTTCAAAAAAAAAATTTCTCAGTGTGACGTTTTGATACTGATTGGGATCCTCTTCAGAATTGAGTTTAGATCTGATTGGTTTTTTTTATCTCAATATTATGATTGCTAATTTGTTGATGTAAACTATCGGAGAAAAGTTTCCGGACAAAACTTCAAAAAAGGTCTGAAACGTTTTTTTATAGCATTTCGCCGGAAGTCAACGTAAAATAATTTAACCAAAGGCATTTAAAAGAGACAATTCGGGTTCATTTCCTGTTTTTTCAATTATTTTTACAATTTGTTCTTAGATTTGGACTCTATTTTGAAAACAAGTGTTTTTCGCATTTTTACAATTGGATTCATAAAGAGGAAAGTTTGAACTACAATTTCTTTTTTTTTTAACTATGAGCGATTTTTTTTCCAAAGTTATTCTGTTTTTTGGAAAAAAAAAAGAGAAATTTTGAAAAATCCTGTATAACACGAAAGCGAAAAAGATTCATGAAAATTTTCAAAATAGCGAAATGCGTCTGTTTTTATTGAGTTTAGAGGAGAAAAAATTTTTTAGATTTTTTTCCCAAATTTTCTTTGTCTGCATTTTCTGGGCTGGAGCTCGATCATTCAATTACCATAACTCGAGAACTATGGGGTTATTGATAAAATTTTAAGGAGGGCAAATTCTTTAGTTTACTATTTTCAACACGTTGGAATTTTTTCAGATTTTTCTTCCAATTATTTTCCTCCTATTTTTGGTCCGAAAAAAAAATGTTGGAAGAAAAATCTAAAAAAATTCCTCTAAACTCAATGAAAACAGACGCAACTTTTTGCTATCATGAAGTTTGTCATGGATCCTCTTTGTTTTCGTGTTATACGGTATTTTTCAAATTTTCTCTTTTTTCACAAAAAACAGAATAACTTTGGGAAAAAAAATCGCTCAAAATTTTTAAAAAACGGAAATTAAAGTTCAAACTTTACCCTTTATGAATCCAATTGTAAAAATGGATTTTAAAAAATTCCTCTGGAAGATGGACCACCTAAAGAGGGAAAAATAAAGTGCAAATCTAAAAACAAATTGTAAAAATAATTTAAAAAACAAGAAATGAAGCCGAATTCTTCCCCTTTGAAATGCCCTTCGTTAAATTAGTTTACATTAACTTCCGGCGAAATGGCATAAAAAAACGTTCCAAAACTTTTTTGAAATTTTGTCCTGCCCAAACCGTAACTCATTTGTCTTACATACTCAATCATCAATAAGAGTGACAATATTATCCAACAAATTCTACTTTTTCCTTAATTATCGTTCATGAACATGATTTTTCTTTCCTCGTTTCTTTTATTCTGTTCACAGTGAGACCGCTGAGCGTTCTCATCGTTGGTAAAAGAAAGCAATTGTCAGCAAGCAAGAAATACGATATCATTTGTCGTAGTTCGGGTTCGTCACCACCAGCGATTTTTACATGGTGGAGAGGCTCGAAGGAGATAGAAACTGGAATAACGAAAAACGTGAGTCTCTACTGAATTTCCCATTATTCCATATTTAAATTTTCAATCAACAAATGAACCAGAAAAAATAGTAAACCGTGTCTAAAAAAAAAGTGGAATGTGAAGAATACTTCCTCTTCATTTTGGTGTCGCCAAAACTATCTCCGCGAGAAAGAAGATCAATTTTCAAGTCCTCGTAGCTTCGTTTAAAGAAATAACGTATTAGGATTAAATCCCAACATTTAAACCACCCCGTTCGGTCCTTTTCATCCCCAAACCTATACCTATTGTCCGCCATTTTTGTAGTTTACCGTGAGAAAGTCCGTCTGTCGAGTCAGGAAGTCGGTGGGGTCAATTTCGCGAACAATTCCACCGTGAATAAATCTCCCTCCCGGTAAAAGTAACAACCTTCCTTCGTGATCCTCTTTTCTTCGTGTATAACACAGTATCCCGCTGGGAAAAGCTATGCTGATGTGCTTCTTGCCACTGCTGCTGCTGCTGCTGCTGCGAAAGAAGCTTCGCCCATTTCCCAGAGACAAGAAGCGATTTTGTTTTTGCGATATGGAATATATCCAATCCTGCTCGGAGAGGCTGTGTTACACGAAAATTGGAGGGATATGAACACGATCCTTGGAGAGAAAATTCGAACAGTACGACGGCGAACAAGACGGGGTTGGAGAGTGGGAATCCTGGCTAGTGATTCCCCTGGGATTCGATGATCGAGGTCAGCCGATGCTTGGAAAATCCATAGTCGCCGTTCTTCCTTTGTCGCTTCCAGAACAAGGACAAAGAGGACGAAGGACAATGTTACAATTTAAAAGTCGTCAAACCTACCGTCGACCCTCGACGTTATTTACTCCTTGTCCAATCTCTTGACCCATCTGTCCCTCCTGTCGCGGGTCAATGGGCTGACCGTTAGACTCGCGTTGACCATAGGCAAGAAATACGAGCTTAAATTTCCCGCCCCAAACCAACGTCATCCGGGAGAACGGTACAATTAAATTTCGAGTCATGACGTTGAATTTTTAAACTTGAAATATTACTTTGCAAGCTCGACGATTTTTGTAAGAGCCTCACGTCAAGTTTCCCAGCGCGAGTCGCGTCAACGGATGTAACCTCTCACCGGGCTCCAAGGGTCGCTCCTCAAGAGAGAGAGGGAGCGAGAAACAGAGTTCTCCGGTGTTAATTACGTAAGTCTCAACGCCGGCAGCGCTGGACGTACAAAGACCTGCAATTGTGCGCTCGGCGGCCCCCTCGGACACCCGACTCAACCCGTAAACCCACCTAAGGCTCGAGTAGCTTTTTGCCATGTCATGCACATTCCACGAGAACCATAAAAAAAAAAATTGTCAGAAACCCCGCTGTCCGGCATTTCATATGCCACGTTCTGTATCTCATTACACTTTTACACAGGTCATTCCGTGTCAACTTAACCCACGTCCGAAACTCACCCTTTTTTTCTAACGTTGTACCGAGGCTATAGCGTTAAATTTTTTATAAATTTTTCCATCGTGATAAATAGTAATAAACCAACATTCAAGTTTAAGAGTCTGATAAAAAATAATCTCAAGGGCCTGAAATTTGACGTTCAAATTTGTAAGCCATTTTATTCTGCCTGCGAATTGCACGCGTTTTTTTAATACATTTATTTTTTTTTCTCCCTATGAATTGCATTTTATTTTTCATTTTATTCTCCCTGCAAAATGCACGCAGCTTTTTCAATACGATTAAGTTACAATTGTGGATGAAAAAAACTTAATTTTTTTCTCCGTGTGAGTTTTATTGATGTCCATTTTATTCTCCCTGCGAATTGCATTTTTTTTTTCATTTTATTCGCCCTGCGAATTACACGCGATTTTTTCAATACTATCGCATTTCAATTGAGGATGAAAAATTGTTTATTTTCATTCTCCCTGTGAATTTTATTAATTTCCATTTTATATTCTCCCTGTAAATTGCATTTTATTTTTCATTTTATTCTCCCTACGAATTGGATACGATTTTTTCAATACGATTACATTACAATTGGGGATACAAAATAGTTTATTTTCATTTTCTTTGTGAATTTTATTCATTTCCATTTTATTCTGCCTTTGTAATGCATTCTATTTTCCATTTTATTCGCCGTATGAATTGAATACGTATTTTTCAACAGGTATACATTGAAATTTGAGCTCAAAAAGAAAGGGTGACCGAAAAATTTGAAATAATTCACGATTGCTTTTTGGACCTCGGTGAAATCGTAGAATTTCTCAGGGGATGAATTAACAAATCGAGTTCGTCGATGCACGGTCAAAAAATCACATCACTGGATTATAGCCACTATAAAAAATGCAAAATCACTGTAGATCACGAGGATGGTCAAAAAATATCCCATATCGTTCTATGATCCATTAAAAGTCGTTAAAAAAAGAGATTGACATTGAGCCCTCTAGCTTGAGGGTAAGAACTGGCAGAAATGTGCGGATCAGAATCAGAGTATATCACGTGGAGGAACAGGAATGAATTACTATGTAATCCCATGGGCAATATTCTGACAGTACTATATACATCAATCACATATATACATATACATAAATATATGTATATATATGTAATAAAAGGGTAGCGGTGGAGAATGATCGTATGGACCCTCAGGCAAACGGGCTACGAGAGACACGAGCGAAAGAGGAAGCAAAACTCTATCCAAGGGAAAGTTTTATCTGTTCAGCGTTCTCGCAACCCCTAATTCTCCATCCATCCCTTCATTTCATATACATATAAATTATATATACAGGGGAAGTGGGGGCAAAACGGACACTATTCAAAATTATTTTTAAAAAAATAGAAAGTGGGGGAATTATCATTATAATTGACATTGATAAGCCCAAATAAACTCACCTGCGTATAATCAGATCTAGATTTGATATTTTCATGACCATTTTCTATGCAGAGTTTGAAACAATTTCAAAAAATTGTCATTCTCCACCCTTAAAAAAAGCACCCCAATATACTAATAGTATTACGGTAATCCACTTTTACTAAAATACTTGGATAATCCAAGAGCCAAAGGAAAATGAGGTACCGGAAGCAAGACAGTCCATAATTGACCTCCATAATTGACCTCCATAATTGACCTCCATAATTGACCTCCATAATTGACCTCCATAATTGACCTCCATAATTGACCTCCATAATTGTAAAAAAATATTAGACAATGCAACTACGATAAAAATTGAATTTCGCCCAAAACTTAATCTCAAAAATGTGCCTAACAGCTTGGTTCAAGTATTTTGGATATTAAGGGGATCTGACGAGCGAAGGACATCGTTTTTTCAACGTTTTTCCTCGCTTACTTAGATTTTTGGAAGAAACAAAATTTTAGAGTGGTGTCCGTTTTCCCCCTGCGCCCTTTTCCTATATGTATATTTTTCTCTTTTCTTTTATTATTGCAAAATGAATAAAACTCCGACTCAGCGGGGAAAAAGAGAGAACGAGGATTCTCAAGTGGCAACGAAGCAGCACTGGGCCAAGCGGGAAGCGGTGGAACGATAAAAATAAATTCCCGAGTACCAAGAGCAACCCTGGTATATATAAGTAATGACAGCGTGGTGGTATTAGTAGTAGTGATAGTACTGGTAGTAAGAGCGAGGATCGTAGCAGTTGTAACGGCAGTGAGACATTGAGGACTGGAGGATGAGAGGGGGAAAGCGGATGAGACAGAAATGATAGAAGGGGAAAAGAGGTTGGTGGATTTGTCGGCGGATTTTCGAGGGATGCATTTCACACTCGAAAAAGCTGTATATATATGTATATGGGACATTCCATGTCAAATTGACTGATAGTTGGAATCGACGCCTTTCAATTTCGACGAAATTTGGTCAGAAGTTTTCATTTTTCATAAAACGAAGTTCTACCAAAGGAATTTTTTTTTTTTTATTATTAAAAATTTCACTATTTTTTTATATTTTTCAACTTTAGTTTTTAATTTCCTCGAAAACTATTATAGTTACAAGATAATCGTTCTGGATTTGTCTCAAAGAGTATATTTGGGGCTACGAAAAAAAAATATATACTGATAAATTTTTTTGATAAATGCTGTATTTGGATAATTTTTAATTTTTAACAATAGTGAAAATCCACAACATTAAATTTTTTGTTCAATTTTTTTTTCTGTAATAACTGATACTGATCTTAAAAGATCCTGAAATTTTCAGAAAGATGTTTTTTTTTCAAAAATATGAATTTTTAATTTATACTCTTACTTAGAGTTCAAAAATGTGAATTTGTTATTTTTTAATTTTACTTAGAGGTGAAAAAAAGTTTTTTTCCACCTCTGTTGAGCAATCATCTAATTTTGTAATTTTGAGCAGAAAAATTACATGATTGCTCAACTTTACTTAACTTGGACGTAAAAAAAAATATTTTTTGCAAAAATTAAAAAATTCATGTTCTTGATAGAAAACACCTTTCTGAAAATTTCAGGTGCTTTGAGATTAGTTCAAGGTATTATATAATAAAAAATTGAACCGAAAATTTAATGTTGATCGTGGATTTTCACGATTTAAAAAAATTCAAAATTCTCCATCATCATTTTTCAAAAAATTTTTTCGGCATATTTTTTTTCATAGCCCCAAGTATACTCTTTGAGATGAACCCTGAACGATTTTTTCGTAACTACAAAAGGTTTCGAGTTATTAAAAAAATTAACTCGAAAAATTGAAAAAATGATCAAAATTTGAATTTTGCATAACTTTCGAACAAATTTTTTAAATATCTTCCTTTGATGGAACTTCGTTGTATGATAACAGAAAACTTCCGACCAAATTTCATCGAAATTGAAAGGGGTCGATTCCGACTATTGGTCGATTTGCCATGGAATGACCCACATAGATTATAGTGCCTGTGTCTCGGTGTCTTCGATGGTTCATGCGAGAAACGATGGGAAAGCGTAGGGTAGATGAAGACGAGAGATGGAGGAAAGAGAGTGGGAGAGAGGGTTGGGTGTGGTGTCGAAATAATCGTGGATGCTTCAAGCGTCGTCGTCATGGTCTTATTCCTCTTCGTCGTCGTCTTCGTCGACGTCGACGTCGTTCTGATCCGCCTCTTCGTCTCTCGGCAAAATTTACAACAGGCTCTTGGGACGGGGAAATTCACGTGAGAAGGATATGGGTTACCATGAGAATGATTGTGAATCGTGCGTCGTCGACGTAGTTCGTTTTACCCGGGTCTGGAATCGCAACGGGATTGAATTTCAGCGTGCGATGCTGACTAAATTTAAGCCAAAAGCTTGCGGGCTTTCGCGGGCGCGGTTTTGTGTATGCAGGGAGTAAAACCGGTGTGTCCTGGGTTACGGATAAACATAGAGACACCAAAGTCACGAGCAATGTGACGAATTTACACGCTATTGTTCGGCTGATGCGTGTAAGACATACTAGAGCGAGTATAAACTTTCTATTGTCTACAACGCAAACATAGGAAAGTATCTTGCGACTCACATGTATCGTTTCGACGAAAGGGCATGAGGAGACACGTGTATTCAGCAAGACGTGTTTTGCTAACTCTGCGTGGATTAGGACACTAGATCTTGTTGAAGGAACGAATTTGCCTTCCCGGGGATGAAGACGAGAGGGGAGGCGCTAATTGATGCACCGACGTGATCTGCAGGATTATTTAATGATGATGAAATATGAGAAAAATAAATAAAGACAGAGCTTGAAGTTAGAGTTCATTGACGAAAGGGTTGAAAATTCAAGAAAGAATGGTTTCATTGTTAGTGAACGGAAAAAAAATTTATAAATATCACATTTTAATATTGATATATTATTTTTAATATTATTATTAACATTTGTGTACAATAATATCTAAATATCGTTATAGTTTCCATTGACGTCAAATCTGTACACCCAGAAAAAAGATTTATTTTCTTCGAGGAATTTTTTGACACATTTATAGTTCTATTTATTTCCCTGCCAGGATGCATTTTACCTTAATGAAGTACTACAAAATACATCTCTGCCACGATGAAAATATTACAAATCTTCTGGTCTTCAATCCTGCGATATCATACTTAACGTCGGTTACTTACCGACGTTAGGACGTTCGGTCGGTAAGTAACCGACCAAGTTGATAAGGCAAAGCCTTGTAATCTAGTATGTAAAATGGGAGAGCTGTCAATTGGCAGAGTTTTTGTGGTGAAGATGTATTTCTGGCAGAGAAATAAGTGGTAGAACTGTAAATGTGCCAATTTTGCGGATTTCTTTTAACAAGGCCCTAATAAACAGCTTCTTAAGGATGCTTTGCCCCCCCCCCCGACCCGGTCAAAAAATTTATCTGATTGAAATTTCCGCACTTCGTGATACAATAAAAAACTAAAAAAAATCAGCAACAAGGCATGTCATAAACAACAATGATCAATTATAATAATATTGCTCAAAAGCTATTAACAAATTATTTAAACAAATAATTATTCAACAATTTTACCATAAGTTCTTTTTCTTCTTAATCAAATCGAATGGGTTAATTTTTTCTGAAAGCGTATGAATTTTTTCAGAATTTTCTTTCTATTTTGAAATATTATAAAAAACATTCTGAAATAAAAACAAAAAACTGCTAATTTTGTATATGTTTTTGCATACAGGTTTATCATCAGCTTTGAAAGGGTTCGAAGACACTAGGCCAAAAAATACATAAATACCAGCCATTTTAAAAATTTCAAAACGGGAATATCAAAATAGAGAGAAAATTCTGATAAAAATTCATATGCGTTCAAAAAAATGAACGCATTTGATTTGTTTAACAGAAGAAAGAACTTATGGAAACATTGTTGAATAATTATTTGTTTAAGTAATTTATTAATAAGTTTTGAGCAGTATTATTATTGATAATTGTTGTTTATGGCATGCCAAATGTTGCTAAATTTGTTCACATTTTCATTGTATCACGAAGTACGGAAATTTCAAACAAATAAAATTTTTGGATGGGACGAGAGGGGCAAAGCATCCTTGGGCCAATATTTCAATAAAATTTCATTCACTTTAAATAAATATATTTAAACTAGTTTAAACTTCATGAGGAAGAAAAATTAAGAAATATCTAGTAACATTCCACCATTCATGAGTCACCGGTAAAATCTAACAAACGCACAATCATGAGTCATCAAAATTTTCCAATCATCGAATTCAATCTAAAAATCTTGAATGATGGTTCAAAAATCAAAATTTCATTCTATAACCATAATTTAATTTTGGGAATCGTATAAAATCCTTTTGCGGGTGCTGACCCAAAACCAAAGGACAAAAAAAAATTGTATAGTTCATAGCTAATCCACCAACTCTAAAAAAAAGCAAATAAACATAAACATGTAAAAATAAGTGCCCGGGTCTCTGCGCGTATGAAAGGGGTGATAAAACGAGTCGAGGGAATGGTATGGCGATTTTTTTATGCGTGTGTTCCTTTGTACCCTGCTTGCTCCAGACGGAGGCTCGGTGGTTCCTAATCCGTCGGAATCTATTAAGAGAAGAATGGAGGAAGGACGTAAAGGAGACGCCGAGGATAATCCTCGCGGCACACACAAAGTGTCTACGAACTCAGCGATATATCCTCGAGGGCTAATATACCGGGACAAACTTTTGTAACCTTTTGCAAGCACGCAACTCTCGCACCACTGAAACTTTTGTTCAATACACAGACATAATATGATGTACCTATGAGGGTGGCTGTGATCCTAGCCCCGAGGAATTCCAATCCCAGCGCAGAGGGATGATCGTCGACGACAGTAAAACTAGTAACGCGAATGATAACAACCATCATCCAGGCCCCGAAGCCTTCGTCTCCTTTCTCTGTGCCTTTTCTATTATACATGTATATTTCTTCTTCGCTATAAAATCTAACTGCCTGAGCCGCGTCCTATCGTTGCCACGATCGAGAAGGGTCGCCGAGATAACGATGGGGAAAGTCTCGACAGAGGTTAAGAAGGGAACTCGCGGTATTACCATCAAGGATGAAAACGATCGGACAAACTCTCCTCTTTTCTCTTTCCCTCTCTCCATATTTTCATCCATTGCTTTCCCTCAACGGCTTCCTCTTCCTCCGATGGACGACTCTCGTCGTCGTCGTCGTCGTCGTCGTCCAGGGTTATTATTTCCACGAGGCCATTCGCTTTTCCGCGGCCTCGTGAGAATAAGTCCAAAGTACGCAGCTGGTTTCGCATTTTATAAGCTGGCTCAATCCTTTCTTTTCTCCCTCTCACCTAACGTCTCTATATTCCTTCAGAGGACCTCACTCATCCTTACTCCTTTGCTACGCTGTTTCGATGCCATTCCCTCCCTTTTATGGACTTTTGTGGACCTTACGTCCACAAAGAAGTCGCAACTCTTCTTTTGCTTCTCCAACGATTCTTCGTCCATTTGACTTTTCAATTCCAACAATATTATTCCAAAATTAACGGGAGACCGAAATTGCCTCCTCCCATTCGTACATTTCCCTCCAAACGTTTCATGATAATTGCATCGATAAAATTCTCGCGATCGTTTCCAGAGACCGAGAATTCTCGAGGCTCGAGATTCTATAAGCGAAAAGAAACATACAATTAGAAACGAGGCGACAAAAGTTTCACGACCAGTGAAAATGTGCTCCCATTACATTTAATCACTGGCACACTTTTGTTACGGCGTTTGCAAATTTTCGATAATTCGCGCCGCTAAAAGGGACACGCCGTGGAAAACGAGTTTCCCGTGCGACGATTTAATCAGCAATATCTCGACAGTCTTTTTTCCCCGTTCAAAAAAGAGAGCATAAATAATCTACACCTGCAACTATCATGAATTCCTATCAACTTTCTGTGTCGCAGTCACAAAAGTATAATCGGACTTTCCTCGAGCTTTTCCCGAGCTTTCCTAATTTTCAGAACAAGGTAGAATCACAATTCCAGGAAATTGGAAATTTTCCAATGCGCATTCTTTGGCTAAAATGAAAATATACGAGGAAAAAGAATGAATAAATCTTCACGAAAAACAAAAATTAAAAGAAACGGGCGACAAATACGTTTGTGGTAATCGATAAGGTGGAAACTTTGTTGTCGTGGTTGAAGCACGATGACAAAATGAAGGGGCAACGAGGATGGTAATGTAAAAGCTATAACAGTATAGCAGAAAGTCAGCGTAGCATAAAGCGAGTGAAAAATGAAGCATCCGGAGAAAAAAGCAGAAGGAAAAGATAGAAAATGCGGGAGAGGGAAGCAGAGAGGGAAATTGAAGAGAAGGAAGAAGAAGAAGAAGAAGAAGAAGAAGAAGAAGAAAAGGAAGAAGTTAATCCGGTAGCTGCAAGAGCGTGATACGGCAGAAGAAGAAAATGCGCAGAGGGGTTCGGGCTTCTACTATACACAAAGAGGCGAACGTTACATAAATTGCGTCTGGCTTGGCCAGGGAGAGCTTGCCTTGCTTGTGTATATATATCTCAGCCCAGAATTTCCTCTTTCGCTCCAGCGCTTAATGCTTGAATTTCTTCGTCGAACGTAGCAGATGCAATATATATATGTACATATATATAAAATATACATATATATGTAACCACTGTAACGAACGGTCTAACCGATACTGACACATCGAGAGTGCCCTTTCTGGGCGAAACGTGATGGAGAGAACCGAGAATCTCGCAATAGCGCGCACCTCCCGTTACAAAACCTTTTTCCCTCTCGTTATTTTACCCCTTTTGTCTCCCTCGCCCTTTCGTTCTCTCCTGCCTCCACTCTCGATAGGCTTTAATATGGAAGCGGCAATTGCATTCTACGTGGGAGATTTTAATATTAAGGAAATTTCCAACTGCATTCATGGCCCTGCACGCGCGCATTTCAGCTTTAAGAGCTTCGAATCGCATTGTTAATGATCGAGGGAGCAAAAAAAGCACGCGAAAAAGCTTGAAATTGAATGGAACGACTAATGTTGCCATATTTATGGATAAAATGAATTTATCGAGAATTTAATGGTAAATATTCGGAAGTGTAACTCCCGCTAAAAAGAGGCAGTGAATTTGCTTATCAATTCTTTATGATTATAAAACCTTATATTAAGTTATACTTTAATGGCGCATAATGTTTGTACCCAACTTTCGTTGTTTTTAATTCGAATTTTTTTTTATGCAATAAAATGAAGGAATTTAGCTACTAAAATAGTATCCCCGTTGCAGAGTTTCTATTATTTTTTTTTGGGTTTAATAAAAATATTTTTTTTTAAATTATAAGACCTTGATTTTTTATCAAACCCAAAAAAAACAACAGAAACTCGGCAATGGAAGTCCTTCCTTCCTTCTTTCCTTCCATTCCTTCATTTGATATTATTATAAAGAAAAAATTTTAATTTTGAAAAAATTTTAAGTTGGGTAAAAATATTATACGCCGCCATAATAATATTAAATATGTTTTTTAGCTGTAAGAACCCGTGTAGAAATGTGATAGGGCAACCATTAGTTGATTCTTGCCCCTGATCCGCCCTGCCTGATCCGATTTTCCTGGCAGGGCTCTGATGTGAAAACTATTGGATTGCCCTGAGTATTTATTAAAATATAATTATTTGTATATCGGCTTTCAGTAGTATAATAATAATAATAATAATAATAATAATAATAATAATAATAATAAATCACAATAATAGTAATAACAATAATAATAAATTAACAATCATTGCCTCGTTTATTATTATTATTATTATTATTAAATTATTATTTACATTATCACTTTTATCCCGCGAGAATAACAAGCAATTGTGCGCCTGTCACAAGTTCGTTACGTAGGCAGAGGATTATTATTATTATCACGACGAACCACATCGCGTTAGTTCCGAGACTTGGCGCGAGATGTCGCAGGACAGCAACCGTTGAACTCCCATACGGATAATGTGTTCAGTATACTTATATAGACGGGTGCGAGCACGGATGTCAGCAGAAGTCGGTGTCGGAAGAATACATACAAGGAGTTCCTGCCGTCTTATGTAATTGTACTTATTTATTTAATTCTCGTAGAGAATTTCCGTTCACTCGGAATCTAATATTCTCTTCGAGGATTGCCAAAAGAAAAGTGTACCCTAAGAAAGGGAATTGCCTCGAAATAAATAATAAGATGCATACATTGAAAAAGGAGTACCTCGTAAAAACGAATTGTTCAAAAAGCGCTTCGGTGTATGATCGTGACCGTGATCAGGGCCTCTAAGGGCATGATTCTAAAAATCTAAGGGGCCTGATCAGGATCTGCCAGGGCCGGATCATATCGTCACAGGGGCCTGATCATGACCGTCAGATCCGAAAATGGCCAGCCAGGTGTTACATGGCATGACAGGGCCTGTTAGGACGAGCGGATCATTTCCCTACATTAGTTAGGGAGGGCAAGTCAGGGGCAGAAGTTTTTCCCTACCAAAATTTCTACACGGGAAACTGCATTAAAAATCAGCTCGATTCTGACGGGAGTTACACTCCCGAATATTTACCCCCGAATTTTTCCTAAGCTTGATATAAATGGGAATAACGATTTGATAAGTTGGGTAAATTGATAATTAACGCTGAGATAAAGAATAATGGCCCTGAGGGTTTTTATTTTATGCAAGTTTGATGGGTTCAACAAATAATTGTTACTCTCTAATTTCAATAATTTTGCAGCTATCAAACTCAAAAATGGTACAAAAATGAACCGAGCAGCAGTTATTAATGGCATTCAATTTGAAAAAAAAATCGGTGAAGGGTCTAAACTTTTATGAAACATTGAAAAGTCCAACAAAAAGCGCGGGAATCCTTCAATTTCCCTTATTTTGAAACTATTTATCCAGAACTCAAAAAAATAAACTTGGATTAAGGTGGTATTTTGGTCTGGAGACGTAAGTTTTGAGCGTTTTGTCTAGCTCGATAAAAAAAAATCTATTTTTACCATTCTCTTTTTTAACAAAATATTTATTCATATTCTAAAAATAAACGACAACAAAATCGAGAAAAAAAATAAGTTATAAGCTGGTGACACGATTGCAACCTTTCTAGTCATCCGATAAAAAAATCGAAAAAAGATTCTTAATTAGTAACAATGTCGTTACAGCTCCTACCTCAGAAAAACCAGAGAAAAAAATTCGCAAAATGGCGGCTGTCTGAACAAAAAAAGGCTCTTTCGACTCTTTTTTGTATAGTTTCTAATTTTTTTGCAATAGTGAAAAAAATAATTTTTATACGAAAGTGATAGGGACGATAGAGAGTTATACATTGAAGATTGGTAAAAAATTTGAAGTAAATCGGTTGAGTCGAACTTGAGATATCATGTCAGCCGTGTTGAAAAAAAAAGTAGTAGCGACACGTCTATGGTCAGACTAGTCCCGACGTGACGGGCGTAGTTGCTGCGTCACTAAAATAGCTATAACTCCATAAATTATTGGAATTAAAAAATTTCCCTTCGAGGATATATTTTCAAAGGTCTAAACTTTAAGAATATGCCAAAATTGATGTTTTCAAAATTCTAGACCAGAATACTACCTTAAAGTTACGCTCTTATGCGTCGGGCATAGTTGCTGCGTCACTAAAATAGCTATAGCTCCTTAAATTATTAAAATTTAAAAATTTCCTTTCGAGGATACATTCTCAAAGGTCTAAACTTCAAGAATATGCCAAAAAAATTGATTTTTCCAAAATTCCAGATCAGAATACCGCCTCCATCCAAAACTCAAAAAAGAACAAACGTGGTTTAAATAAGAATGCTAAAGAATCGAATCAAATGAAATGATGTATAAACAATCGGCAATTAATGCGCATACGGAAGTGATCGGTGAAGCCGATCGATTTTCAGAGAAACAAATACGCAGCTTGCCGTGCTGAGTATACCTAGTAGCAACATCCCCGTGATCCTCGGAAGATTCAATTTCAATCGGGGATAGCGAGCATCGAGAGCGACACTGTACATAAAAATTCGTGGAGGAGCAAACGAGGGACGCTATCCCATTTAGTGAAGCACTCCTCTGTTCTTTTTCCCTCCCCAATGCTGTCTCTCAATGCCCGTCTCCTCTCTAAAACGTGGGGGAGTATCTTTTTTTTTCTTCCAAATCCATTCTCTTTTAATCTCCTCCACTTGCCATTTGCTTCGCATTGCGCTGGGTCATATGAACGCAGGGAGGGGGGGAGAAACGAGAAACAGCCACCCCAATACCAGTGGAAAATCGTTTCGACACTGCAAGATATGCGGAACATGAGATAGTGGGCTATCGCGTTTGCTACATCACGTTTATACTGGAAAAACCATTGCTTTCGCCTCGCTTGGCATCGATCGTTCCAAAACATTCACACTCGTGAACAAAAGACCCCCGTCGTGAATCCAACAAATAAAATGGACAGATGAGCACATTTATATATATATATATATATATATATATAAATGTGCTATATATATATATATATATATATATATATATATATATATATATAAATGTGCTATATATATATATATAATTTGAAAAAAAAAATAGAAGAGAAAATCTCCCCACTCTGAAAATTTGAGACATCTTACAGAAAATATCACGGTTTCTAATAAAAAAAAGAAATTAAAAATTAGAAATGGTAATCATCGAGAAATTTTCGTTTTTTTCCGAAAATTAGAAAAAAAACAACGAAGATAGCTCCGAATCATTTTTTTAAATATTTTTCTGAAAAGTACATTTAAAAACGAAAATTTTGAAAAAAAAACATCCCGATAAGGCAATTTTTGAAGAAGTTATGGACATTTGAAAAATCAATAGCCATTTTTTTTTAATTCATGAGATTTGAATGTCATTTATTTTTTTTTTTAACTTTGACGTTCTCTCTACATAATTATAAATCCCTAGAGTAGTATGATAAGAAATAGGCTGAGTGAAAAAAATTTTTTTTTTTTAATTGAAAAAAAAATAGAAGAAAAAATTTCCCCACTCTGAAAATTTTAGAGAACTTACAGAAAATATCAAGGTTTCTAATAAAAAAAAAAAATTAAAAATTAAAAATGGTAATCATCGAGAAATTTTCGTTTTTTTCCGAAAAGTAGAAAAAAAACAATGAAGATAGCTCTGAATCATTTTTTTAAATATTTTTCTGAAAAGTACATTTAAAAACGAAAATTTTGAAAAAAAAAACATCCCGATTCGTCAATTTTTGAAGAAGTTATGGACATTTGAAAAATAAAAGGCCATTTTTTTTGAAATATTCATAACTTTTTATCGGTTTCGTAAAAAAATCTGAAAAAATTCTGAAAAATCTTTTTCATAAGGTAGAAAAAAATAAAAAAGTTTCAGCCAAATCGAAAGGGGTCAGGTTTTAAAGTGGTCGATTTGGCGTGGAATGCCCCATATATATACACATATATATAGATGAATAAATAAATGAATATAGTTGGGAGATAAATGAAACATCCGGAAAAACTTATCTCTTCGCTCGAGAGCGCTTTTCTTCCCATTCGTTCCATTCGTCCCAAAATTAAATTGCTTTCGACCCTCATGAAAATTAAGTTTACTTCTCCGCGAAGACGACGAGAATTTTCAAAGTAATTTTCCGCTTAAAGAAAAGTGTTGAAAAACTTCTGATGTGTGAAAAAACGAAAAAGTTTTTACTTTATGGACAATCTCGACAATTTCATGAACAAGATGATTTCGAGATAATGTTATTGTGATTTGAGATCGTTAATTCCTTTAATATCTGAGATATAACATTTTTGGATTTATCAGCGATAAATTCAGTCGCACCCGAGAGACTCAAAATCACGAAAAGAATAAGAAATATCATCGGACACATTTTCCAAGAGGCGCGAGAGAGAATACACGATATGTGTGAAAAACGTTCGCTGGAAAATTATCATGGAAATTTCCATCAGCCACCGCCACAGGGTCTGCAATTTTCGTCACAGAATTAATGCCTTCTGTGCTCGACGGCGCAGTTTGGGTGGAAATAGGAAAAATGGGGGCAAAATGGACACTGAAAGAAAAATGGACACCATTCGAAATTATCAAAGGAAAACTGAAAATCTGAAAAATTAGAAAATGAGGAAATAGTCATTATAATTGACGATAATATACTTGAATAAACTCACCCACGCACAATTAAATCTGAATTTGACAATTTCATGACAATTTTCTATAAAGAATTGGAGAAATCTTTTTAAAAATTGTCATTCTCATCGCAAAAAATAAAAAACACTCCAACACACCCTGATAATATTATGATAACCCATTTTTACTGAAACATTTGGATAATCCGAGGGCCGAAGCAAAATAAGCCCGAGGAAGCAAGATGGCGACCTCCATAATCTTTAAAAAAATAATAGATAATGCAACTACGATTAAAATTGAATTTCGCCAAGAATTGAATTTCAAAAATCCGCCTAACAGCTTGGTCCAAGTATCTTGGATATCAAAATGATGTGATAAGGGAAGAAAATTGCTTTTCCAAGATTTTTCCACGTTCACTTGAATTTCCGATAAAAACTAAATTTCAGGGCAGTGTCCATTTTGCCTCCCCTTCCTCCGCATATCTGTATATATCGAAGAAAAAAAAAACGCAAAGAAACGAGACGAAGAATGGCAAAAAAGCGCACTTGTGCTCGCGTTGGAAATTGATGAGAAATGGGAAAACGTCGACGCGGTTGTAAAATTTTCGTACAGTTTCGTAATTTACATCTCATCATCGTATTATATCGCGATTGCCCGAAATTTCACAGTCGATATAATCCTCACGCCAATGCCGATATTCGACGAACTGGAATATCAATTTTTTCGCGCATACATGAATTAATGAGCGAGCCTCGGTACATCGCAAAATTAGCGATTGAATGGGGAAAAAAAAGAAGAAAATTGAGAAAAATCTCTGATTCGCGCACGAGCGATAATCGATCGTACATGAGAGATAATCGAATCGATGTATTCCCTCGTGTCGTGATTCGGGCGTGGAATGTTTCATTGAATTACTTTTCAGGACAGCAACGTTAGTCATCTGGAGTGGATTCCGAGTCCGGAGGATGACGGCAAGTACTTGGCGTGTCGAGCGGAAAATCCTCATTTACCGGAAGCCGCCATTGAGGATCGTTGGAATCTCGCTGTGCGCTGTGAGTAAACGCCAATATCACATATTTTAGCTCGTCAACAAGTCCGATCGCAGAAAATTACAAATACCCTTGGGTTATTCCATGTCAAATCGACCAAGAGTCAACCCCTTTCAATCTCAATGAAATTCGGTCAGAAGTTTTCGTTATTAATAAAACAAAGTTCCATCAAAGAAAGAAAAATTCAATTTTTTTTCGCAAGTTATGCAAAATTCAAAATTTCACGATTTTTGAAATCTTTCAAGTTTATTTTTAAAATATCTTGAAAACTATTATAGTTACGAAAAATCGTTCTGCATTCCTCTTAAAAAGTATACTTGGGGCTACGAAAAAAAAATAATCCGAAAAAAAAATTGAAAAATGATGAATCAGGAGAATTTTGAATTTTCAAAAATCACGAAAATTCAAGTTCCGTATAAAATTTTTGGTTCAATTTTTTATATATAATACCTTGTACTGATTTTTAAAAATCATTGAAATTTTCAGAAAGGTGTTTTTTTGTTTTAAAAATATAAATTTTTGTAAAAGAAACATTTTTTTTTACCAAAATACGGTTATTTTTACTTTTTTTCACTGCTCAATATTACAAAACTACATGATCGCTGAACTTTACTTAACTGAGAGGTAAAAAAAATTTTTTTTTACCAAAATTCAAAAATGCATATTCTTGAAACAAACAAACACCATCCTGAAATTTCGAGGATCTTTTGAGATCAGTACAGGGTATTATATAAAAAAAAAATTAACCAAAAATTTAATATTGATCTTGGATTTACACGATTTTTAAAAATTTTAAAATTCATATTTTTGAAAAAACAAAAAACACCTTCCTGGAAATTTCAGGATCTTTTAAAATCAGTACAAGGTATTATAAAAGAAAAATTAAACCAAAAATTTAAACGGAACTTGGATTTTCACGACTTGTGAAAATTCAAAATTCTCCAAATTCATCATTTTTCAAATTTTTTTTCATAATATTTTTTTTTTGTAGCCCCAAGTATACTCTTTCAGACGAATTCAGAACGAGTTTTCATAACTATTATAATAGTTTTCGAGATATTTAAAAAATAAACTTGAAAGATTTAAAAAATTGTGAAATTTTGAATTTTGCATATAACTTCCTAAGAAAATTTTTTCAATTTTGTTCCTTCAGTGGAACTTCGTTTTATTGAAAACGAAAACTTCTGACTAAATTTCATCAAAATTGAGAGGGGTCGATTCCAACTCTTGGTCGATTTGACATGGAATCACCCACCTTCACCAAAAATCACTGTTTCATAATTTTACCGACATCTTTTTCAATAATTTTTCGATTGTCCTCATAATTTTTCAAACCCTGGTCCATAATTATAGCTTTTTGTATGAAGTGCAAAAACCCTGATTTTTCTCTCGAATATGCATTGGAAAATCATGAGAACTAAGGTAATTGAGCAAATTAACTGTTCAATTACTTTTTCAATTACTTTTCTACTTTCATTATATTTGAACCATTTTCTGAAACTAAAATCATCACTTCGACAATTGGAGCTAGAAGATGGAAGTGCAGACTACGGATTAAAAAAATTGTAATGTTAAAAATGATCATTCATTAATTTTTGAAAATATGTTAATGTCCTATTTGTTTTTTCAACAATATCATGGAAATTTTTGGAGGTTCGACTGATTCTGCGAATGTCTAGGTCAATATATAGTCGGGTTTGCAATTCCGTGGCGAACTTGTCGTCGATAACGGAGAATAAATTCGATTATTCCAATGAATTTCTTTTGCCCTCGTAGAATCTCCCCAGCGAGACCGTAAACGAAAGGCGATCGGAATCTTTACCTATATAAGCTATAAATCTATATATATATATATATATGTACATATAAATATATATTGGTGAAATTACTCAGTCAGTAATTTCATTCAAAACTATATCGATTGCCTCCAACGTCGATATTAAAGGGACGTTGTATTTACGTTTAAGGCCGGACACCACCTTTGGCTACAATTTTTTGCGAGTTTTTAATAATTTTTTTTCGCAAAATAATGGGCAGAAACAAAATAATATAATGATATAAATGAATAGAAAATAAATGGCTATATATAAATGAAAAAAAGAAGTTTTTTCATACAAAAAAAAATTCCGTCTTGAAGAAGCTAAAAGTGTAATCATTTTTCAAACTGATTGCAAATTAAAATTTCATTTTGAGATTTAAAAAAATCAATGGGCAGTGATTAATAAAAATTCCATGAGTAAAAATTAAATTGCTCGAAGGAAGTATATCTCAGCCCCAAAGTTGTATCTTTTTGTGAAAAATTAGAGACAATGAGCGTCCTCATCTACGACGTAAATGATAAAATCAACTGGGATCCACGAAATTGGCATAAAAAATGTGTTGCACGTTGTGGCAAGACGATCTCATTTTTTTCAACCCTCCCCCGAATAAACCACACATATGAAAGTGCGGTAAAACGCGAATTTTTTATATAAACCATAGCTCTCTCTTCTCTCTCTCTCTCTCTCTCTCTCCCTCTCTCTCTCTCTCTCGTGAATGTGCGCTCTCTGCGGGAAACTTATTCCCAAAATGATTATACGTATAAGGGGTAAAAAAGCGAGGGATGAGGGGGAGACGCCCGGGCTCAATGGTGCTCCGCGTATTTTCAACCCTCTGGGAGTATTCGCTTGTGCTTTTAATATTTAATAAACCTCCGTGGCGTTTTAAATTTCTCAAGAAGAAAAAAGCTTGGCCCGCGTGAACCCGAGCGGGCCAAGCCCGGCTGACTTGGCGTGTTCCACGGGACCAACCCACTCCCTCTGCCTCTCCTCGAGCTTTTCTCCCCTCCACTTCACGCGAGGGGTCTGGGAGAGAGGGGGGGGGGAGAGAAAACTCATTCTTATTTTATCCGGGACAGCGACAGGTAAAAAGACGCTGTTGCGCTGGATACGTCGCTATTTGACGACTTCCTTGAAACTTTACGATGGCCATCGCCGTTATGTTAGTCGATGACGCTACTATCCTCTCGACACTATAAAAGAGACTGCACTTTGCATCTCATTAGGTCATTTTTAAACTTGCCTGAAAAAAAAAACATTTCGTGGAGTTTATTTTATCTCACGTTCAAAATATATCAAACGACTGATGTGTATGTTTTTTTTTGTAGTGACAAACACGATTCGCGATTGTCTTAACGACGCAGACATTGAAATTTGATTTCAATGTCTGCGTCGTTAAGAGAGATCTTACGATTGATTTTAATCGATTACCCTCCTTTGGAGAATAGAAATGGGTGATTTTCATTAAGAAATAGTTTGAGCTGTCGAAATTCAATTGTTTATAAATTATTTAGTATAAAATTAATAATAAATAAATGTTATTAAATTATTATCGTACTTTAAAGTCGAAAAATCGGTCATTTTCATTGAGTAATTGTTTTAATTGTTGAAATTTAATCATTTATCAATTATTTGTTATTGAATTAATAAAAAATCAATGTCATCATGCAATTAATAACAAATTAATGTTATTGAACTATTTTCGTACTTTAAAGACGATAAAATAGGTGATTTTGATGAAGAAATAGCTTGAGCTGTTAAAATTAAATTGTTTATAAATTATTTACAAATTGTGTACCCGATATCTCTGACTATAATCGATAAACTGACTCGAAATCCAATAACTTATATATTATTGTCGGAAATATTAACTTCCCTGATTTTCTTTTTCACACTTTTTGGGGCCAAAATTGAGCAAAAGGGTTTTTAATGAAAATTCAGAAAATTTTGATTTTTTTTTTAACTATTGGTAGATTCGTGTTCAGGGGGAAAAAATACATCGACATAAGGCACGAAAAAAATTTTTAAAAAAATTTTGTTTGCATCTTAGCAAAAATTCAATCGGTTTACTAAAATGGCTGTAATTTATTTTCTAGATAACATTGCAGCTTGGACATGAGCTCATTCTCTTCGTAATCGTTCAGGCTTCAAAACCATGCTTGGTTCAGGGTCCGAAAAAAAAAATTAAAAATATTTTGTTTCGCTTTTTGGTCAAAATTCAATCGGTTCACTAAAATGACTGTAATTTATTTTCTAGATAGAATTTTGGCCTTGTCATGAGCTCAATCTCTTCGGGATCGCTCAAGCTTCAAAATGCCGCTTTGTTCATATAATTCGGATAATTTTTCGATTTTTGGCAGATTTTTAAATTTCGTCCATCGATTTTTGCAATTTTTTAAGGCATACCCTTTCCACTTTTTTCGGTGATTTTCAAAGTGCTCTCAATTCTACAAAAATTAAGTTATCGGAATGAAGCAAACACCATTCTCTAAGTTTAGTAACAGCCTCTAAGTGAGAATGAGAAACTTTTTAATCAGTCAAACCGAAGTGAAGTTATGAGCACTTGAAATTTCGCTATTCAATTCACTGCTTCAATGAATCTCGCACAACGAATAACCAATAATTTTGACAATTTTCACAATCTAAAGCATGAAATAAGCGAATCTGCTACCCTCTAATCCTAGTTGATAACAATTTGACCGCCTTCGACTCTCTCATGAAACTTTGTTCAATATTCATTTTCGGTCATCACAGGTAAAAAAAAAGTTGCTACCCTAAAAAAGATGAAACTTCCCGAACCTCAAGTGTCTTAAATTTAAAAATAATCACCCAAATGGACATAAATTGGCTTTCGATCGAGATTTGATCTTAGCTCGTAACTCACTCGAACTGAGACTGTCGATCAAATCGCGATCAAGGACCGAATGTATCCTCAAAGCTTAGGGAAGCTGCGGGTCTATTTGGAAAGCGCTGTATTCGCGCAGTGTATATAACCTCAAACTGTGCGAGTGGTTAACGATGACGCTATTAGTTTTACTTGAATTGACCAGTGAATGGCGTCAGCTTAATATACAGATATTATCGTGTGGAGAGAACAGAGAGCAGAGAATGCGAGATAGAGTTATAAGGTCTGAACGTTTGGCGACACGTGTGCAGCGTCAACCGGTGGTCCGTTGTTTGGACCATATCCGACTGGAAGTTTAAGCCAACCATCCCGAAGTCTCTCAGTGTGGCCAATCAAAGTTGAACGACGTCGTTAAACACACGTTTGTGCTTTTAGGTAGTCCGCGAGCGTTATAATGGCAAAACGAGTATCTCATACCACTTCGCAATCCGTATTATTTATATATATACTAGGGTGATTGATTTCAGGGCAACTTTTTTTTTACCCATCGTGCCCAAAAACCTTTAGTTGGTACCCAAAAACGAAGTTTCGTGAAAGGGGGCTATTGTCAAAAAATATTTAGAGGTCACGAATCAAAAGTGAAGGTTTTCCATTTGATTAACATTGAAAAAAATTGGTTTCTTATTATTAGTGGTACCATTCCACGAATTTTGATATCGTGATATTTTCCAAGTGGCTTCTCATAGGAAATATGATATTAATTGTTTTTCTGATGATTTTTAACATGCTATCTCATAAAAAATGGAGTTCGTTTGATTGAATAAAACAAAAAAATATCTATTTATTTTACTTCATACACCTATACCGAAGAAAGAGTTGAATTTACAGGCTCGGCTTACAAGACTTTTTTGTAGCAAATTACTTTCTCTACAAAGTTCTCATTCGAATGTTTTCGATATATCTAATAGCTTAGGCGTTACAGCCGTTTGAATAGATATTTTCATACAATATTCACTTAAAATAATGATACCGCTGAAACGGTTGAATTTACGGACATGGCTCAACGAACATTATTGTAAAGTATCATATTTCCTATAAGAACCCACTTGGAGAATATTGCGATATCAAAATTCGTGGAATGGTAACACTAATAAGGAGAACCATTTTTTTTCAATGTTAATCAAATGGGAAACCTTCAATTTTGATTCGCGACCTCTAAATATTTTTTGACAACACCCCCCGTTCACGAAAATTCGTTTTTGGGCACGAACTAAAGGTTTTTGGGCACGATGGGTCAAAAAAAAAGTTGCCCTGAAACCAATCACCCTAATCTATATATTTATATAACTCTTGCAGAATCGTCGTGGTCATCAATGTTCTGGCTTGGTTACAGCACCAAAGATTTTATGATGTTTAGATTTTAAATTTTTGAAAAATCTTGGAAAACTCTGAAAAAATTTCAACGTTCATCCGGCACCACTAAAAAAAAATCATACAGGCATCAACTTGGGTGAGATCTATTTTTTTTAGAGGAAAGCTACGAAAATCTGGATAAGAAAGGCACTAAAAAGCGTTTTTTTAACCGCTTCAGTTTACATCTTTATATCTGTATATTTACAGTTACCACTATCGATAAGTGCAATCACAACGAGTACTTGAAGATAATCCTTGCGGTTTCTTCGTTATCTACCAGAATAGGAAAAGCAGTTTCCCCATTCCGTTTATCGCGATTCGGGGCCAACAACTGGCGAGTGTGTTGGACGACGATATCACGGGGATAAATAAGCCTCGAGACTGGAATGTACACTTAACGCGATAAAGGAAAAATAGTAGAAAGAGCAGCACGAAGAGAAGCGCGTATCATATATCGAATTAATAGAAGCTCTCGGCCATGCGAAAGTAATTTAATGTGCGACACTCGATTTCACTTTATCGATAGCAGTTAACGAAGAATCGATCATCACCCAAACGCACCTTTTGCTCCTCTCAACTTCGTTCTATCTTCGAGTCGAGAGTTCCAGGCGTGTGGGCTGGAAACGATAAAATAGCCTTTTTTATTCATCCCATTGGGCAGTGGATTGTAGAAACCCCCATAGATATATTTTGGATTTTACCAGGTACGCCAGAATCAAATTTATTCCCTCCCTAGTTTTTTATTGAGGCGTGGAGCCAATTTAACGCCCGGAAAACTGCCTATTTTTGGCTTTTTCAAACAGGATAAAATACGAAATATGTTGTAAAGTCTTTACCATACAATACTTCAACGTGAGACTACTTTTTTCTTTTTTTTTTTTTTTTTTGCAAAATAGTAGCTACAAGCCTCAGCTGAGAAAATCTGTTTCCACGAGTTTCGAAGCATTTTTATTGTATTTTTTACGTCGCACAAAGAAGAGCAAAATGTTGAGCTCCAAATTAAGTACGATTGAGAAGTATCTAAGGGAGTTTCGAAAAATATCATTTTGGTTTTGAAAACTGTGGTCTTTAACCCTTACATGACGCACTGTGGTACAAAACACCCCAGATCTAAATTTCCTTAATTTTGATTTTTGAGTACCTACATTTTAAAAAATCGGACCCATAGCGACCTCTGTCATTAGTTCGAGGATGCCACTACTCTTTCAAGCTTATAGCATCACTCTAAGACAATAAGTTTTTATGTAGTAGCCGCCCAAAGTCGAATGGTCTCGTTTGTAAGGTCAAGTAAGGTCAAGTGCGAAAATGTTGTGCTAAATTTTTTTCTGTTATATTATTTTACTACTACTATTTTTTTTCTTGTAGTGCTATATATTAAGCGAACGCGATTAAATTTTCAACCATTTTTGTCGAAAAATAAAAAAGTTATGATTTGTTTCGTAAAGGTTGTCATTTTTTCAATTTTTTTGGATATTTAAATTTTTTAATCATGCTTAACTTTGACATTTTACTATAAATCCTGTATAACTTTGGGAAGTAACCTCTCAAGAAGTTCTAAAAAAATGTGCAAGTTAAAATATGAAATGGTATATTTTTATAAGAACTTTTATCGCTGGGGTACAAACGACCCCAGTGTATCAAGTACGTTATTCTGCAGAAGTGTGTCAAATAAGGGTTAAACTGAACGATTTGCGCTTAAATTCAAAATTTTTTTTTTCAATTTTTATGAAACAAAACATCAAAAAAACGTGAAATCTACACTAACGTCTTCATAAAACCGAAAGTTATCTTTCCAACAAATTAAAAAAATGTTGCTGTGAGCAAAAACGCCTTCCAGATTTTACCAATCATTTTTGGATCAAAATTTCTCATCTACGTTCTTACTTTGCCTTTCATTCCAAAAGCTTAGGTTATATTTTCTTAAAACTAGTTTTCATACGGGATTGATGCATTTATTTTTCCTTTGATATTAAAATGCCCTGAAGGAAAATGCGCCTCAGGACTTAACCTTTACTTTTTTGCTTTATGAAAGATATTATACCTAATTTTTGGCCCCAAAAGTGTAATATACAAGCCAAACAACATTTTTAGCATTTTTTTCAACATTCCAGACATTACCCCTTAACCCAACCTTATCTCTCTCTCTCTTTTATGGCAACTCTCACCGCAAGGGAATGCGCGGGCGTAAGTCTGCACCAACGATCCTGAGCATGGGGTTCATGAGCAAAGTGCTTACCTCTCGCTCTTAGCCGGAGCGCACACAAACGCGCGCCCCTCGATAAATAACTTGGAAAGAGCGACGCCTGAACATTTATCGTGAGAACCGCGTGATTTGCGACGCGTCCTCTCGTTGCCGTTCTAAGAAAGAGCGAGAAAGCGCTGTCCGGCTTTTGGGTGATATATAGATCGGTGGGAAACTCAAACCCCGCAAAAGAAGAGGGGGGGGAGGGGAGAGGTTTGTGGTGAAATAATTTCCCCGAGCGGAAAACGTTTTTGCAACGCGATTGCGTCCTCTATCGGAGGACCGCACCACAGGCGTCTTTTCACCTGTGTCTTTTTCTACTTTATTTCATCGAGACTGAAAGACCAACGCGCCCGTTCGCTCATTCGAATTTTATAACCTCGTGTCTTCCGGCATTCGACACTTTGATAATTCCACGATTTTCCCACAGTTCCCTTTTCAGCACCGTACTTCGTTCTTCGTTATGTTGGACCTTTTTCCCAGCACATTTACAACTCTACCATTTATTTCTGTGACATGTCTGCCACGAGAAAACATTACTGTAATGTCACTAACAATTAACAAATCTACCGTAACATCTCTGCCGAACAGAAACGTTTCAATAACCGTACCAAATAACCACCACAATAAATGTCCACCATATAATGACTCTCTCAGATAAAATCTCTACGACAAAACAAGTCTTCCGGTAGGATTGATAGCTCTCTTACTTCACGAGCCAATCAGATTACAAGTTTCCGGCTTATCAACTCGGCCGGTAACTTACCGACGTTGGAGCCCGCCTCGATGATAAAGCGCAGTCGCCCTGCAGTCGGTAAGTAGGATATCGCCGAATTAATGACCCGGAAACTTGTAATCTGGTAGACTCGTAAAATGGGAAAGCTCTCGAGTGGTAGAGATGTTTTTCTGGTAGAGAAATAAATGCTAGAGTCCCTAAATGGTACTTCTATTTGTTTTTGCATTTTATCCACGATTCTTCTCGAATAAATCAAACAAATGGACTGATAAACGATTACACAAAGTGTTTTTCGCCCCGATAACAAAAATACGAGCAACCCATTTGGCGGATAGTCGCTAGCCGCAAATATGCGTACACGACAATTATGCGACCGTTGAAGTACACATTTTGTTATGCGTTTAATCGAAATTGAATGTACCAGCGCGAATACACTGAGGCAAAGTGAAACCGCAAAAGCTTTGATGCCCACAAAGTGCTGTACTTGATGTTACGTTAATACCGGTTGCACAATGTGCCTCGTCGCACATTTGAATTCGCCATTTTACTGTGTTTATCGTAAGCGCGGTCACGAGCAGAGCCATACGCAACGAAATAAATTAAACCGACCTTTCGCATTCACGAGAGAATCACGAATCACTCGAAAATTTAAATCTCGCACGAATTTGCACGACTACGCTCAATTGAACGACGATTTTTTCGTAAAAATAAATTTGGGAACGAGCAAAAAGTACCTTAGAAAAATTGATGGACTGAAAACTCGATTATGCGACCACTCGCAGGAATAAAAAAAGCCAAAATTCGGAATTTTTTGCTTACAAACCGTCAGCGCAAATCATACGAGATTTTCGACATTAAAATTTATATTAATTTTGTATCCTATTTTTTTCAATATCGTAAATACAACGAATCGTAAGACACACGACTTAACCCTAGGTTCGTTCAAAAATTACATTCACTGGGTACGAACAATTGCTTTTTTTTTATAAATTTCTACTCGAGACTAATAATTTTGTTAACTTTGTCATCTTTACATCTATAATTGTGAAATTTTAAATCTGTGAAATTGAGCTCTGATACTGAATGAAATTTTATTTGGAGAATGAATTAAAAAAATCACCAATTAAAAAATGACCTTCATTTTCTATGAATTGTCCTTTTTTATAAATTACATTTGGAGACTCATAATTTTTTAATTTTATAATTTTTACCACAGCTATCATTGAAAAATATTTCAGACTGTGCAATTAAGTTCTAATATTCAATAAAATTATATTTAGAGAACAAATTTCAAAAATTCAATTAAAAAATAACCTGCATTGTCTACGAACAATTTTTTATAAATTACAACTGGAACCTTAACTGAACCTACAAGTGGAACCTCAACTGGAGATCTGATATTGAATAAAATTATATTTAGAGAACAAATCTCAAAAATGACGTATTCAAAAATAACCTGCATTGTCTACGAATAATTTTTCATAAATTACAACTGTAACCTCATAATTTTTTAGTCAATTTTACATATGAGGCGATCCATGTCACTTCCGGCAGTAAAAAAAAATTGCACAAATAATTTTGAAAAATTGAGTTACTTTATTGAAAAATATTCACCGAGTGTCGAAATTAAAAAAAAAAATGTCTGACGTTTTTTCTCGTTGATTACCGATTTTTAACATTTTTCCATTCAAATGGCTGTATCTTTGGCAGTATTTTACGTATTTACATTTGTAAAAAACGAAAATCTGCGACTTTTTATAGCCTTCCAGAAAAAAATTAATTTAGATTTTATTGAGCATGTCGAACGTCCGTTTCAGGGCAAAATATGCAAAAAATATTTTTTTTTCTCAAGGAAAGACACTCGTTATTTTATTTTTTTCAATTTCCTCGAATTGTGAATACGAAAAACGAATTTTTGAGATTTTTTATATTATCGGATTCCAAAACACCGTAAAGTAACAGCTATTTTGTTTTTATTAATATATTAATTGTTAAAAAATAGCTAAACAATATTTTTTATATTATGGGATTCCTAAACACCGTGAAGTAACAGCTATTTTTTTTTCGACACTCGGTAAATATTTTTTGATAAAGTAACTCGATTTTTCAAAAAATTTTGTGGAATTTTTTTTTTTTTTGCTGGCAAAAGTGACATGGATCGCCTCATATGACGTTGCACAATTTTTATCCTAAAGAATTAAGATCTGATATCGAATAAAATTATATTTGGAGAACAAATTTTTCGAGTCCATTACGTGGTAACTTCTCGAAGAAGCCGTTCGTGAACACCGTTTGGGTAATTATTCGAGCCAAGAACCTCAACAATTCCCTCGAAATACGCTGAATAACCGAACGTCAAATTCCAAGCGCACTTATAGCATCAGCACGAATCCCAATGTGGATGGTCGTATATGTACATTTGCACATAACCCGTTCCAACGTCCACAGAGTCGGAACGAATCCCCGAGGGTTACGCCGGAGCAGCAATAGCTTTCCGGTAAATGAACACGCGCTATGTCGCGAATTCCTTGCAGAGCTCGTGGTTCGTCGCGCGATCGAACAGATCGTTAACCATGTGACACGACCGATGCGGTTAGACCCCTTTCAGTCTCTGGTATACCAGCCTGACCCTATATATATAGCACCGTCAACCTCGTTCATCCCCAATTCACCCTTGACTCGGGGAATCCCTCCCCTTGGTCCATCCTCACACTTTTGTGCACTTCTTCCTGCCCTCCCCCAAACCCTTCATTACTGAAACGCGACCGAATTTTCGCCCCCCCCCTTTCTCACCCCCTCCCTTCCCCTCTCCCATATTACCACCACTGGCTGTTTTGAATAGTTGCACCCCCGTCGTAACTCTGTATTCCAAGTATCATCCACCAACATGTCCTCGCTGGAAAAAGGTGAAAAGAGAGCTTCCCCGTATAATAAACAGCGTCCCACGTCTAAATTCAGCCAAACAGGGTTTCCTCGACTCTATACTGCATTTCCTGCCTGAATATATCTTGACAACAGGGTGTATGTGCAGAAATCCGAACGAGCTTCCGGCAGATGAATTTTTTCGTTGGCTCGTTTTGCAAAACAAAGCGAATGCAAAAATTCGCCGAGAGCCTCGTCAAGTTTTTCAACTGCTACTGGATTTAGAATGGAGATGAAAGAAAGAAGGAACGAGACAAAAAGTTTATTCGAGATTGTTTATCCCAGAGGAGAATGTTGTCTCGGATATAGGAAATAGGATTAACGTGCTGGAATGAAGTTTCGAAAAAATTTGCATAATCTTCGTCAATGGTGATACGTTGAATATGCTTGCATCATGCACGCACATAGGAAGACGAATAATCAGGATACCTTGGCGATATGATGGAAAAAAGGCATTTGCATCGCCCCTATTCTACGTTGTATCACCCCAAGAGAGCGTTAGAGTGACGAAACCATCTCGCGTTTTAATTTATTCATCGAATCTTCCCCGACAGAATATGACAGAATGCACTCTAAGGCTTTGTATTGGAGTCTGGTTGTGTGCATGTTGCACAATGCTCATCAGAACTAACTGCTAATGTATAATATTAAGATGATTCATGTTGGACAATTTTGCGAATACTTTCTACGTGATTCAATCAAAAGGCTGCCATTTTGCATCAAAGAAATTTGTTTTCAATTCAGGGCAATCTGATAAAGTTGATAGTTGCCACATTGCACTTGAAGACTAATACTGATTTCAGTTGTGGAAACACGATTTTTTTTTATCTTTTTCCGCATGGAAAGAAAATATATGTAAAAATCTATGTGGGTCATTCCATGTCAAATCGACCGAGGGTTGGAGTCAACCCCTTTCAATTTCAGAATTTGATCAGAAGTTTTCATTTTTAATAGAACAAAGTTCTACGAGAGAAAAAAAATTTTTTTAAATTTGTTCGAAAGTTATATGCAAAATTCAAAATTTCACAAATTTTAAATCTTTCAAGTTTATTTTTTAAATATCTCGAACACTATTATAGTTACGAAAAAATCGTTCTGGGTTCGTCTTGAAGACTATACTTGTGGCTACGAAAAAAAAAATATGCCGAAATTTTTTTTTTAAAGCGATGAATTTGGAGAATTTTGAATTTTTTAAAATCGTGCAAATCCACGATTACATTACATTTTTAGTTCAGTTTTTTTTATATAATACCTTGTACTGATCTTAAAAGATCCTGAAATTTTCAGAAAGGTGTTTTTTGTTTTTGCTAAAATATGAATTTTTTAATTTTTAAAAATCATGTAAATCCACGTCCAACATTAAATTTTTTGTTTAATTTTTTTTTATATAATACCTTGGACAGATCTTAAAAGATCCTTATACTCTTTCAGGATGGTGTTTTTTTGTTTCAAAAATAGAAATTTTTGAATTTTGGTAAAAAATAATTTTTCTTAACCAAATTTTTCGTTTTATTAAAAACAAAAACTTCTGCCCAAATTTAATCGAAATTGAAAGGGGTCGATTCCAACTATTGGTCTATTTGACATGGAATGACCCATATACCAAATTTTGGGAACGTTCATGTAGGGTAAATATATTAGAAATATATGTAACTTCTAAATGTCCGTGGAATATTCAACTTTTGTAACAAAACGTATTTAACCCTTTCACTTGGATTGTAGGAAATAAACAAAAATAATTGGACGCTCCGTCAAATATGTCTCCCCAAGCAAAAGCAAAATATACGTAAAAGTATATTAAACAGTTCTAATTTCTGAAAAATTCATCTGTGAAAAATATATTTCAATATAAGTCAATATATTTTTAGGAATAATGTATTCTTATATGAAATTATAGGGAAAGTGGAGGCAAAATGAAGATTGGATTCAAAATGGACACCATCCAAAAAATTATCGAAACAAGTTGAAAATTTCGAAAAGTAGAAAATGAGGGAACCATCATTATAATTGGCGTTAATATACCTGAATTAACTCACCCACGCAAAATCAGATCTAGATTGAATACTTTCACGACAATTTTATATGCGTTGGAATATTTTTTTCAAAATTGTCAAAAATACCCCAAAATACTCTAATAGTATTATAGTAACCCACTTTAACTAAAATACTTCGATAATATTTTTAAAAAAGCCAAAACAAAATGAGGTTCCGGGGGAAAACGAGCCCCACCCCCCCCCCCCCCATAAACGTAAAAAAAATATTGGATAATGCAACTACGATTAAAATTGAATTTCGCCAAAAATTAAACTACAAAAAGACGCCACACAGCTTGGTTCAAGTATCAAGGTGACGTTATAGAATCGAAGGAAATCGTTTTTTCAACGTTTCTACTCGTTTACTTGAATTCCAAACAAAAAAAAATTTAGGGGTGGTGTCCATTTTTCCCCCTACAATTTTTTTCCACGCGCAATCTAATCGATAAAAACGGTATTTTTAGATGAACAGCACCGAGTTCACACTATGAGTAGCGTCCTAGCTGCGTTATCTTCATCCGGTGTCCATTTTGCCTCCCTATATATTTTTGAAATATCTGGAATCTATTTTTTTCCAATTTCCTTATATCTCAATCTCGACACAAATAATAATGAATACATTCGAGGTGTATTTCCTAGTCACACATAAACTTTGTTCCTACGAAGGCTGAGCCACCCTGATATAACATGAATCAACAAGAACTCGGGAGGTGGGGGTGGGAAACTCTCCGTTTTAGGATAATCTGCCGCGTACAAGCGACGGTCGTACGTCTACGCGCATACCGATCAGACAGGAGTAATAAATAAACGGACTATAATGATAGCGGTTGGGCTGCAACGGGGTATCGCGCTCGTTGCACACGATGCCAGGGTGGTTGCTTGGTGCACCAGAGGAGAATTTAGGGCCATGGAGAGCGAGAGGAGCAAGAGGATATTCCACATCGAAACAGAGTGCTCCCGCGATTAAGGGGAGGGATATGCATGCGGTAAACGCATGAACCGCGAGCGTCCGACGTTCGTGTACGAGCTGGAGGGAAATGGGAGGTTTGGGGCAGATCGGATCTGTACATTATTTCGGCTAAAGGCCCACCAACAGCGACGTACACAAGACCATTTCTGTTATATCCAAATGCAGTGGTACAGCGGCTGCTGAGCTCGCGAATACGATATACAAGCGTCCGGGCACAGAGATGCCGGAACTATCGCGTCTGGATTTCCACCGAACATTTCGGCAAATGACCTCGGACCGATGTGACTCGACCATGAATTTCAGCAGACTCAAATAACGCGTCTGTACAGTAGCAAAGAACACTCCTATCTACATATATGCATGTAAACGTGAAAACTGATCCTCTCCCACTTGTACTTTGATGGACGATAACATTATCATGAAGGTGGAAATAGAAAAGGTCACATATGGGACATTCGGCACGTTTGCAGGTCTACCACTCATTTCTCTACCAGTTGTCTATACGTATACCTCAAAAAATACTACCTTAATATCACTGCCATTTAACAAGTCTACCGTGTAACATCACTACCAAAAAGAAGGTTTTAATAACCCTACCGAACTACGGGTCTACCAGAATAACTCTCCACAAAATAATAACTCTCTCAAATGATATCTCTACCACAAAACAAATCCACTAGAAGCTTACAGTCGAAAGATTACGAGTCTCAGGCTTGTCAACTCCGCCGGTCACTTACCGACTCTGGGGCCAGCCCTGCAGTCGATAAGTAAGGGATCGCAGGATCAAAGACCCGGAGACTTTAAGTTCACTTGTAAACTACAATTTTTCCCGAGAATAAACTTTGTTCTGCGACCTGTTTCTCGAAATATTCCTGCTTGCAAAGAAAAATACGGTATTTCGAAAATCGTCGGATCTAAGATTTTGAAATAATTAACGGAGGATCTCTGCGAGAGGGATTATAAACTGGCCAAGTATGGAATAATTCTGAAAGAGCCAAGAACAAAATTCGGGAAAAAAATGGCGGTATTCTGGAGAATGGCCTATATATGATAATGGCAGAAGTTTTGGTACACGCCGAAGCCGCAATGGCGCACACAGAGATCATTGCCATTCAGCGTATGTACACCACAGGTCATTGGGAAGATCCTACCAATTCTATATCGGCGCGAATAAGCTCGTTATATGTATATATACTCTCGAGGTTGGAAGTGTCCCCGTTTGAATGCGCAAGGGTGGAAACGATAACATTGAGCCGCGATGTAAGCCAAAACTCGAGAATATTACAAACTCCAAATTTGCAGTCGGCCACATCACCATTCCTACGTGGCCCTTGTTATTCTCAAGTTCTTCGATTGTAAACCTATGAATTTCAATGGACCGCGAATCGATATGAACGAGAAGTTTGAATGAGGAAGCCAGTATTGGCGATGGGCTTCACCAACGAAATTTCGATCCCGATCCAATTCCCTCGCCAAATGCATATGCGGTTAGATATATATATATATATATATGGGGCGTTCCACACCAAACCAGACACCATTTAGCGTTTGCAACTCCAATTTTTTTCAAAATTTTTTATGTTTTAGTATTGGTGAAAATAGGTCTTCATGATTTTTTTTCAATTTTTTTTGTCGAGCCGTTTTCAAGATATTGATTTTTAGAAAATTAGGCTACTTGTTTTTTCAAACACCCATAACTTTGCGAAAAATGGGCCAAATGGGACGTTTTTTTTCAAAATTTTTATTTTTAAACGTACTTTTGATAAAAAAATATCGAAAAAATATCGTTGATTTACAAAAAACACGTACTGATCGATTTTCTTAAATTTTTTTTGTAAAAAACTGTCATCCATCCCACAACTCTTCGCCTAACGAGATAATGGGTAAACGATGGGATCTATTTTTTTTCGATTTTAAATTTAGCACCCTTTAGCTTTTGTATCTCCGATTTTTTCCAAAATTTTTTATGTTTTAGTATTGGTTGAAAGAGGCCTCTATGATTTTTTTCAATTTTTTTTTGTCGATCCGTTTTCAAGATATAGATTTTTCAAAAAATGTTTCTTTTTTTTTGTAAACGTCCATAACTTCACGAAAAATGGGCCAAATAGGACGTTTTTTTTCAAAATTTTTGTTTTTGAACGTACTTTTTCAATATTTTTTATCAAAAGTACGTTTAAAAATAAAAATTAAAAAAAAAAACGTCCCATTTGGCCCATTTTTCGCAAAGTTCATGGCGTTTGAAAAAAAAGTAGCCTAATTTTTGAAAAATCGATATCTTGAAAACTGCTCGACAAACAAATTGAAAAAAATCATGAAGACCTCTTCCAACCAATACTAAAACATAAAAAATTTTGAAAAAAAATTGGAGATGCAAAAGCTAAATGGTGTTCGGTTTGGTGTGGAACGCCCCATACATACAAACATCTCACCACCAAAAGTACCATTCAACTAACAATCAAATGGGCGTATATTCGTCTCTCACATCGTGATCGGTTCATGTAATTTTCATCATAACACGTGTTTATAAATCTCGAAGTTTGGATGTAAGCTTAATTCAATATTTTAACTATCAATGGCGCAATTTTGATATTTATCAATTGTAAGGAGTTAATGATAATCGATGCATATAAAAAAGTCTTTCCATAGTAGCTGTTCTAAAGAATGTTCAAATTATACTTTGAATAGAAATTTCAAAAGAAATAAATTCTGAAAAAATGAAAAACTTCATAAAAATTTAAATCCTCGTTGAAATTTCACAAAAAGTCGTGTTAAACACAAGAGGATCTCTCTATATACACATAATTTTTTATCTACTCACAACGAAATTTCACCCCCATCGATTGAAGCGTTTTTCATTTATAGTTGTTTGTTTTTGGCTCCACGGACATTTCCACCGAAACGCATCTGGAAATTAAAAAAATGAATATTATTCTACGACTTATCCATATATATAATTACATTGACACATAAAAATTGGAAAATATTTTTTAAATTATTATTCTAATTAATATTATAATTATAATAATTGAATCAGTATAATAATTCATAATTAATTTTTTTTCAATACCCTAAGAATATACGCAAAAAATAATTAAAAAAAAAATAATTTAAAAAAGTGTAATACAGGATTTGGCGTCTAATTGGCAAAATGTTGTATACGGCTCACACATTTTTTGTGCATATTTTCCGCGTATAAATTTTCTCGGGTGAATAATACCCGCATTCGTTATAAATAAAATAACAACCCGATCGAATCGATATTCGTCATTAACGACCTGTTTTACGATATAAGAGGAAAATTCAATCAGGCGACATCGCGGCCGATGAAGAAGGAGAGAACGAAAGAGAGAGAGAGAGAGAGAGAGAGAGAGAGAGAGAGAGAGAGAGAGAGAGAGAAAGAGAGAGAGAGAGAGAGGAAGAGAGCGAGAAGTATACTGTGGGAAATAGCATTAGTGCCGCAGCATCACTGGTGTTTAATTAATCAGTACTAATTTCAACAGCGTGTGCCAGCATGTACCGACCCGCTCAGTAGTATTACCTACATGTAGATAGATAGATGGATAGATGAATAGACAGGTATTAGGTGCCGTGTGCACGCTCCTCTGGGAACCTCGCCACTCCTCGTCGCTTTTATCCGTATACGTACGGTTACTCGCCTCGTTTCATACCTTCCGGTAGTACGTGAACGGTAAATGAGAGGGCGCACCGGCTACATTGCCGATAACTTTCGTTGATGAGTCGCTAATTACGCGAGAAACGTAAACGCCCGCCGTCAACCGCGTCGCTGAGTTTAAACGCGGACCAACGGAGCCAGGAGGCACGAAAATGAGATCGTTGGAAACCGAGCTTGCCCACTTATACATCCAACATATATATATACCTTATCAACAGCGTACACTTCAACATAGGCATTTTTATCGGACAGAGCTTCCAGCGAGAAGAAACATTGGGGAGGTTGAAAAAAAATCCTCATATTTTGATTACCACTTCTCTTCGAGATGTTCGCGCCGTCCCACTTCCATTTTAGAAGCTCAACTTTGAGGTTCACCAAAGTAATTTGGGGAATGTGATCATTGGAATGAAAGGAAAGTGTTCGTTGGTTCTCTAGTGAGAACTTTCTCGGGGTCTCTTTATCCGAGGAGAGAATTTTTCTTCGAATCGTTGGACAAAAGAATTGTCCAAAGATTATCCCGTTATCCCAATTTTTGAGGCGCTAGGAAATTGTCAAAATTGCCATTTCCTCATATTTTCGGAGAAATTTTATTTTTTTGATCGCACGCTCGCGATCACCATGCGATTTCGGGTAGAAATGGAATTTGGAATTTTTAAAAATTGAGAAAAGATGAAAAAAGGTCATTTTGCCCATCGTCAGGTCTTTGATGATGGGCAAAAATCGATGTCTTATTTATCCATAATCCGGAGGAGACGATAGTTTTTATTTCATTTTCATATTTATGTTTTTCATCTACTATATATTCAAAAATATAAACGAGATATCCAGCTCCAAATAAATAATGTTTTTAATATATTGGATAATGTTTTTAATATATTGGATTGGCCTGCTAAAAGTTTGGAAACACTCGCGCGGATTCCACGCCGCACAAAAAGTTTCACTGCTCTTTCAAAAATGGAGATATTTTTATTCGGCAAGCGGCATTTTATAGGGGATATATTCAGCTTCATTTCGCTTTTCCCAAAAAATTGTTGCGATTTTTTTTTAACTCGATACGCCCTTTGAAAGATATTCGTTTTTCGGCTTTTTTGTTTGGCATTGTAATTTTGGCGCGCGACCCATGAAAATTTTCTTCGACTGTTTTTCGCACTAAAAACTTGTGGTGAGGAGTATCAGCTTCAATTTCGTTTTTTAAAAAGTTTTATACGATTTTTTTTCGCAAAAATATTCAATGTTTCGCAAAAAACGCCCATACTTGTAAAATGTATCCTAACGCTAAAACTACTTATTTTTCGTGAAGTTACTAGGACGGTAAAAAAGTGCATACAATCATTTTCGATTCAATAAAATTTTTTCAGATTTTTTTTCAAAAATTTTTTTTTTTAATTTTTCCTGTAAACGAGATCTTTTTTATCTTAAACAATTGGATCTCTTCTACACGAGTTTTTCGATGAAAAAGCCATATAGATGAGGTTTTTCGATGAAAAAGCCGTGTAGATGAGGTTTTTCGATGAAAAAGCCGTGTAGATGAGGTAAGAGATCCGATTATTTGAGATAAAAAAAATATTTCGTTTACAGAAAAAAACTAGAAAAAAACAAATTTGAAAAAAATCCTGAAAAAATTTCATTGAATCCAGAATGATTCTATGCAACTTTTCACCCTCTTAGTAATTTCACGAAAACCCAGTAGTTTTAGAGTGACGCTACATTTTACAAATATGATCGTTTTTTACGAAAAATTGAATATTTTTGCAAAAAAAAAATCATACAAGACTTTTTTAAAAACAAAATTGACGATATACTCCCCGCCACAAGTTTTTCATGCAAAAAACAGTCGAAAAAAAATTTCATGGGCCGTGCGCTAAAATTACAATGCCAAAATAAAAGCCGAAAAACGACCATGGTTCAAAGGGGGTTTTAAAAAAATCGCAAAATTTTTTTGGAAAAAGCGAAATGAAGCTGAATATGTCCTTTTTAAAACAGCACCACTTGGCGAATTGAAATATTTTTATTTTTGAAAGAGCAGTGAAACTTTTTGTGCCGCGTGGAATCGGGGCGAGTGTTTCCAAACTTTTGGTCGGCAGTGTATATAAATGGATGGATGAATTCCAATCTATAAAATCAAATAATCTAAAAAGTCAGATAAATTCAAAATATCATTAATATTTTGAATATATTTATATTGCCCCCATGCTGAAACCTGCAAACTGAAGATATAAACAAAAATATTTTTTTACAAATAACAATCGATAACAATTTGAGTTTCCAAACGACTTTGGAGGTTCAATATATTGTTCCCAAATTCCACACAAATGTTCAGTCGACAATATTGTCACAAAAATTGATACGGCACAGCTATCGAAGATGGCGGCATTAACGATGTTGGCTTGGGAATTCGAAATGCCACTGGCCTTTTTTGCTCGCTCTCTCGTTCTGTCTCCCTCTCAATGTTCTCATCCTTCTCTTCTATCACGCTTTGTTGAGTGTGCCGCGCGAACGAATCCAATTTGCATTTATGATGGCGGAATTAGCGATTGCCCGGTTCAGGCGCGAGAGAGTATTCCGCCGGCAAATCCGGGGACGCTCTGCAGTGTTTTGGACTCTCGGGGGGTCTCACTCCCGACGTCGGAGCGAGAGCTTCATGAACGCGTAATATCTATCAATGTGTCACAAAACGTGTGCCACTCTCATATACATGCATCCTCGATCCATGCGAATGCATGCATCCACGTACATGAGACATTAAGCTCGTGAATGCCAACATAGACAGAGAGAGAGAGGGAAGGATATATAAATAGAAACCTTCATCAATTTGAATTACCAAATCCATTTACCCGAGGCGAATGAGAGCGAAAAAACGTGGGAGAGAGAGAGTGCAGAGTAGAGATTGGATTTTCATTGAACATGGAATAATTATTCAATGTTGAATCATACATGACAGCATTCATAAAGCTGTGTAGCCTGAACTTTTTTTTTCCCGATTAGACTCTCAACTTAAGGCAGTATACTGATCTAGAATTTTGAAAAAATATTTTTTTTTTGCATATTCTTAAACTTTAGACCTTTGAGAATATATCGTCGAAAGGAAATTCTTAAATTCCAATAATTTACGGAGTTGTAGCTATTTTAGTGACGCAGTGACTATCGACCTGTTTCTACTACTTTTCTCAACACGGCTGACATGATCTCTCAACCGATTTACTTCAATTTTTTTTCCAATTTTCAATGTATAACTCTCTATAGCCTCTATCACTTTTGTATCGAAATTATTTTTTTTACTATTGTAAAAAAATTAAAAACTATAGAAAAAGGAGTCGAAAAACGCCTTTTTTGGTCAGACAGCCGCCATTTTGCGAAACAAAATTTTCCCGTTTTCTCTGAGATAAAGGCTATAACGACATTCTTACTAATCAAGAATCTTTTTTAAAATTTTATATCGGATTACTAGAAAAGTTGCAATCGTGTAATCTAGCACACCCCATTTTTAGCCCCAACTTTACCAGCTCAGAACTTATTTAACTTTAATTTTTTTCTCTCGAAGTTTTTTTTGTTTATTGTCAAAATATTAATAAATATGTTGTAAAAAATAATGGTAAATTTTTTTTTTAATCGAGCTCGACAAAATGCACAAAATGTACGTTTTCAGACCGAAATACCGCCTTAAATCCATTTTTTAACCTCCCTAATCCAGACAACTATAAAATGGACATTCAAAAATTTCCATCAACATTCTGAGAATTCAAGTTTTCGTACTATGAAAACGTCCGACTATTGGGGGAGGTTTTTTTTACTCGAATGAACGAGGAAAATAATTAGCCAAATTAATCTCTGTGGGAGAACGGTGTTATAGTACGCTTCGTTGAAAGCGCACAATCTCTAAACCCCGTTTTCGATGAAACCCGCGAGAAACTTTGGTACTTTATAAGCCCTCGAAAGGAGATCTTATAAATTGATCAAGCTTACGTGAGAGGAGTGCACATAGTTTCCCAAAAGGGATTCCTTTGTCTTTGCCATTATGAATATTATATCATATGATATATATCGTCTACAGTGTACTTTATAAACTAAGCTAATATATTTTTCTACCAAATCAAGTTTCTAGTCGTATACTTATTTTTTTGAAAATCGAGGACCTAGAAATGTTGTTCATTTTACAACGTCGTCAAGTTTGGATCTTTCCAGCCTCTAATCAACCCCAAACCCAACAAGTTCAGATTATAAAGATGAAGACAAATAAAAAAGAATTTTTGAAAATCCTGAAAGGAAGCATCTAAATTGTTAGTAGAATAATTGCTACTTTCATCCCTCAAATCCTGACTCTTCAAATAGTAAATCCAACAAATAACAGTTTTCTTCTTCAAATATATCTGATATATCCAAAGCGAATCTTCCATTCAACCAGCATGACTTTTTTCGCGTGGGCTTTGTATAAATTTCCATGTGGGATTACTCTGGTATCCATTGGACTTAATCCAATGCCAAAAGTCCCAACAAACGTTACAATTTACAAATCCCGGATAACTAAACGAGAAAAGTAGGGAGACGCATTTGTGAATAACTTTCAGATGCGATTTGGATAACGACTTTGGAACTTTGGGATTATTCGAATTATTCATCAGGGAGTCAAATAATTCTGGCATACTTATTCCTAATACACAATTTGTGGAGAAGAAAGCTGAAAGGGGGATTCAAAATTCGATAAATAGTTTAATACATACAGGATTTAGCGTTGAACGCGGGGGCCGAAGTTGGAGGGAAGGTGGAGGCGCATTACGCCGGAAATGACGTTGTGGCGTACCATACAGCACCTTTGCCCCCAAGAGAAATACGAAGAACGACGTGTTTCACTGCTTTACGAGAGGCTATTTAGATTTTACGGTTCCACCCTTGCTCCTGTGAAACATAACGCGCCAACTCACGACCCCAGTTTGGCCGTTCGGCCGATGGCTTGTTTTCTTGGATGCTTTTTCTCCGAGGTTTAAGGCCCCGCACGTGGTTCCCTCTCTATTAGCTACTTCGACTTTTGCCTTACTCGCACTTAAACTCTATACATATACGTGCCCCGACAACACCCCATCAGTGGCAATATGACTTTGGACAACCAGGCTCGACTCTCACGTATCCTCATTCGCGACGTTCATTTCCCAACAGCCACAGAGACTCCCCTCGCCAATAGCGTTGCACATACGCACGCCAAAGACTTATTTGAGAAATTAAACTTTTCTCATTTTTCGCCAACGACCTTAGCGCACCGTTTCCTCCTTCGCTCGGTCTCCTTCCTTTTAATGCTCTTCGGAGAAACTTATTACAGCCAATCTGTGCAGTTATTACAACCCCCTTTAAGGAGCCGAGCTTTTCGCGCAAAGCCACAGTTGGCGAAAATTGAGTCTTCGATTCAGACGTCGACTTGAGGGTGTTGCCTCTTCAGGACGATATTGGACCATTTGACATTGGAGTCCACGATGTCGTTTGGAAATTTAATTATTGCTGTGCCAGGTCGAATTTCGTTAGTTTCACTGTGGCATCTTGTGGACCCGGATTTTTTGAGCTGTTTTGGCTGTCGAACGTTCGAGAGGGAGAAAACTCACTTTTCATTACCGGTATGGATGCAAATAGCATAAACCGCGACACATGCGCATCAATATGTGCAAATAAGCCATGAGAGAGATCCCACGACCGAATCTCTCTCCCTCTCTCATTCTGTCTCTCCCATGAATATTTACGAACGGTTTAGTTGGACGCGACAGAACTTTTGATCCTCGGCCGCAACACATTACGTGGCCCAATATAACTCCACCTCCGATGCCCATCAGCAACCCTGACAACGTTGGTTTCGTCCGCTCGGTGTTGGTCACACGTTTCAACGTTTCCACGCGCTCTTCCACTATCGGCGGATCTCGCAACAGCGATCATCATGTATATCCAAATATATTCAGCTTGTAACTCAGCTTTATACGCTATATATCCATATATATACTTCACAGGATACCGTGATCGCGCTCAAATTATATTAATCGCTTTCGAAGCTTGGACCAGTGATCAGTGACAACTTTCATGCATCCTCAATTATTCTGATCCATCGTATGACTGACAGAGTCACGATTAATCAAAAAGTTACGAGCCAAGGTTCGTATCAATATTCATGATCCACGAGATTGCTGAGAATTTCAATTTACATTTTTGTACCAGTAAATGAACTTTGCTCATTGAGCAAAAGAGACTCGAAGTCGTCAAACGTGGAAGGAAGAGAAAAACCTTAAAAACGTTCAAGAACGTCTTTTCTGCAAGGTTCGAGATTGTCAACGTGCAACAGCAAATTAAAAGAAACATCAAGAAGTCAGGTGTCAAATGTCAACGTACTTGGAACTATTTGAAGACAAAATTTTCTCAAGGCAGTATTCTGGTCTAGAATTTTGAAAAAATCAACTTTTTTGCATATTCTTAAAGTTTAGACCTTTAAGAATATATCCTCGAAAGGAAATTTGTTAATTCCAATGATTTATACAAAGTTATAGCTATTTTAGTGACGCAGCAACTACGCCCGTCACGTCGAAGCAAGTCTGACTGTAGACGTGTTTTTACTACTTTTCTCAACACGGCTGACATGATATCTCAAGTTCTACTCAACCAATTTACTTCAAATTTTTTACCAATCTTCAATGTATAACCCTCTATCGCCCCTAACACTTTTGTATCAAAATTATTTGTTTAACTATTGTAAAAAAATAAAAAACTATGAAATAAAGAGTCAAAAATCGCCTTTTTCAATTCCGACAGCCGCCATTTTGCGAATTTTTTTTTTCCGTTTTCTCTGAAGTAGGGGCTATAAAGATATTATTTTTAATTAAGAATATTTTTTTAAATTTTGTATCGGATGACTAGAAAGGCTGCTATCATGTCAGCTAGCAAACCCTTTGTTTAGCCCCAACTTTACCAGCTAATAACTTATGTAATTTTCATTTTTTGTCTCGGAAATTTTTTTGTTTATTGTCAAAATATGAATAAATACATTGTAAAAAAAAAAGAATGGTAATAATATTTTTTTTATCGAGCTCGACAAAACGCTCAAAATGTATGTCACTAGACCAGAATACCGCCTTAATATTTGTAAAATTCAATACGGATAACCTAAAAACATGTTTTTTATAAATTACTCAAAATTTAGAAATTAGAGAATTTTAGCAACGTCTCTTCGTTTTCCCTGTGAGCTGAAAATCTTATTTTGCTGATTCATGTAATTACATTGTAATTGATCATTGCCACGAAATTGGAAGATGCAAAATTTGACCTTTAGAGGTCAGAACGGTGCACGCGACTTTCTATGAGCAATGAGTATAAATAAGTCTTACCAGGAGAGTGAGACCTCAATCAGAGCAGGATTGGGAGGGATGAGTTAACTCACACACACGACTCCAACATGAGCAAATAGGTGCTATAGAACGAATGAGAATAATGTCGCCACTACCTTCTCGGGTTATCGGACAGATTTCCGTCTCACTTTCGACAACACCGGAGAAACTCGGACTCACGTGCACAAACACGCATCCCCAAAGATAATAGATCTTACACCGGTGTTCCCCGTAAATCCGGGACATCTGCGGTCATGGAAAATCGGTAGCGTGTTCAATATGGTGGCAGGTTGGCGAGCTTACGTTTTGCACGACAACGCGCCAACCTCGGTCCCATGTATTATATACACACCAAAAAGGGTGAAACGGATTGGCCAAACGAGAGAAATTCAACGAGGGCTCGAGGAGGGCAAGCTCGAATTCGCTTTATCCGCGTTTTACGTTTCCATGTATGTAAGGCTGTGTAGGTTACAACGTACACATGGACGTGGTGTAATGAAACTCGCGTGTGCTGATCGACCCTCGCGGTTACAACTGGTCCAAGATACGGTTTGTTTATGGGAAATGTGGTTATTCCTCCTTCTCCTATCCTTGCTTTGACTTCCCCCAATTCGTACTGCCCTGTTGCTCGTGACCATTTTTCACGCCCAAGTTCTCGTGTTTTATCGCTGACCCTTGCCTCCCTTATGGGCGGATTGTTAATGTTTAACAGTTTCTTCTTATAAAAATAACTCATTAGCTCTGCCATTTCTGACTATCTAATTTCTCGTGGTCGGTAGACTGGAATTTATAAAAAAATGCACGTTTTTAATTAGCAGCGAGGATGCATAAATTATATTTTCATTTTATTGTGTGATCATTGAGGAGATAATTTCATTTTTTTATACGTTTTTGGCACTTCATAGTTTCGCCTTTGCCTCTCCCAGGCACGAATTTTGAGTGGCTATTGGTTTCTTTCCACTAAATTAACTCATTGGCTCTGCTAAATTAATCAATTCCTCCTTGTGGTCAATAAACTAATATTTACAGTTCTTAATATTTTGACAACAAACAAAAAACTTTCGAGAAAGAAAAGTGAAATTGAATTAGTTATTAGCTGGTAAAGTTGAGCTAAAAAAAAGGATGTGCTGGCTGACACGATTGCAACCCTTCCAGTCATCCGATACAAAATTTTTAAAAAGTTTTTTAATTAGTAAGAATGTCGTTATAGTCCCTACCTCAGAGGAAACGGAAAAAGAAAATTCGCAAAATGGCGGCTGTCTGAACAAAAAGGGCGCTTTTCGACTCTTTTATTCATAGTTTTTAATTTTTTTACAATAGTATAAACAATAATTCTGATAGAAAAGTGGTTAGAGGCGATAGAGAGTTATACATTGGAGATTGGTAAAAGATTCGAAGTAAATCGGTTGAGTAGAACTTGAGATATCATGTCAGCCGTATTGAGAAAAGTAGTAGAAACACGTCTATAGTCAGACTTGCTCCGACGTGACGCACTAAAATAGCTACAACTCCGTAAATTATTGGAATGTTAAAATTTCCTTTCGAGGGTATATTCTTAATGGTCTAAACTTTAAGAGTATGCAAAAAAAATGATTTTTTCAAAATTCTAGACCAGAATACCCCCTTAAAGTTACGCTCCGACGTGACGAGCGCTGTTGCTGCATCACTAGAATAGCTATAACTCCGTAAATTATTGGAATTAAACAATTTCTATTCGAGGATATACCCTTAAGGTTCTAACCTTTAAAAATGTGAAAAAAATAGATTTTTTTAAAATTCCAGACCAGAATTCCCCCCTTAAAGTTACGCTGCAACGTGAGGGGCGCAGTTGCTGCGTCACTAAAATAGCCATAACTCCGTAAATTATTAGAATTCTAAAATTTCCTTTCGAGGATTTATTCTTAAAAGTGTAAACTTTAAGAATATTTAAAAAAAATGGATGTTTTTCAAAATTCTAGACCAGAATACCACCTTCACTAATTACCTACTTGCGGTCGCTAATTGAGTGAAAATTCTCGTTTTTTAATTACCAAACCTACCACAAATGCACGATGCATAAATATATGAAATTCAGTATGTAAACATAGAGTGGGTAATTGATTTTCGACTTTTCGAGACTTTTTATCGAGTATTGAGAATGCCGCTGCGATTCTGCCGCGCAAAGCACGGGTTTCATTTTTGGCGCTGAATGGAAATATCCTCTAGTGGACTAAATGCGGAACACCTATTACTGTATTCATAGCTTGATATATCAATATATATTCAATATATGGGATTTGGATGTTCGCTGTACGTATCGCGCGTATTGGCTTCATTTGCCTACGAATGGAGAAGCGATATAGAGACGGAGAGAAACAGAGCGGCGGAGATGGTTGAGAGAAATGCCGTCGGTGGTGCAAATTCGGCTGCGCATAACCACAAAACTAGAGCTAATCTCCGCATTCGTTCGGCGGAGCGTGGGACGATCGGGAAAATTGTTCGCCGAACCTCGGTGACGATTCCTACAGGACCATCCACAGAGTGTCGCCCTCGCGAATTTCACGTTAAAACTATAAATCGTAGAATCGGAGGATTTCACCGAGCCGAAATACACACACACACACACACAGAGAGAGTCAAACGAGAATGGTCTATTGTCTCGGCAACGGCGATTTCGCGTTGCTCTCGCGGATGAGAATCGTCACGCTATGATTCATCAATTCTCCAGGTACATCATGAATTTCAATGTGACGTGGACGAATGTTCGCAGCAAAATTTGCATCTATCTTTTTGTTTCCCAACGAACGCTCGGGACATTCGTTACTATGTTTCTTTCAACCTCCTGTCAGCTTTTGTCTTTTTCACGTCCGGTTTCGAAAAAAAGAAAGGGGAAAAAAATAGTTCTGGGGTGGAAAAATGTCATCGAAGTGGGTAATACACAGGATGCCAATAATAATACACGTCCGGTTCTTTATAGCTTCTCGTTTTTTTATTTTTTGTTATTTCTCTCTGGATCATCTCAAACGCGAAAGAGTAAAGGATAGAGATTGCTCGATAACATCGTGCCAAAATTTCCATTCCGGTCACCCCGAAAAATCTAGATCTCTCTTTCCTATCCCGAGGAATCCTCGAAGCTGTACGACCAAGAGGAATTTCTTTCTTCGAGCGCAGGACGAAATCAGAATTGGGAATCGAGGAAATCCTTTTTCTTTCTTCGTATGTGTCTGTGTGTGAATATGTGTGTTTGTGTCTGTGTGTGTGTGTGTGTGTGTCTATATTCGATCTGTAAATAATCCGGGGCATCATCGGTATCAACGAGGCCATCGCACACAATGAGACCGCGCTGATGGGCTTTCCTCGAGCTCATACAACTGTACATTATTGGCTTTCGGTTCGATGTCCCTCTACGCTTTTTTCGCGATTCCAGAAGTTATCTCGATATCATGGCTATACCCTCGGCATATCGTGCGTCAACGTGCGGAGTATGTATATAGATTTTTTGGCGCGTCACTGAAAAAGCGCCGCAGAATTCATATCGCAAAGTGAACCTCCATCCTTCAAGCGGTATTGATACATACGTGGGTCATTCTGCAATATATTAGCCCCCTTTTTGTGATCCTGACGGAATTTTTTCAAACTTTTCACCATTTTTGCCATTCGCAAAGACTCGCCCTGAATTATTTCAGATTTTTTGATATTTCTGACGTAGTATATTTTTTTTTAAGTTCGCTTATGGCGAAGTGTTCACGTAACAGAAAATGGATTTTCTCAGATGAATTTCCTTGTCCGCTCGATTAAATTCTCACACTGAGAAAAAAGTTCAGTTAAAACAACTAAATCCATTTAGTTGAAAAAAATTTAGTTGATTCAATATTAATTTGTTTGAAATAATGAAACTATAATTAATTCAACAAATGGATTTGGTTAACCATTAGATTTGAGGCGAAAGAAATTATTTGGCCAATTTCCAGATACAGTTTAGTCCAATTTACACGTTACTGAGTTACTGTACAGAAATATTTCGTTGATTTCTAGTATATTTTAAGTAAATAAATTTAGCTGCAACAAGAAAACAATTTGTATTTTCAATCACACAATTTATTTGGTACAAAGATGTTTATTTGATTGAACTGAAACTTTGCCCATTCAAGCAACGATTTAACCGATTTAACTAAAACTTCCACTGTATCTTTGTTGAATTACCAAAATGATCTCGTTGAACGTCCGGAAACAAATATTTGGTTGAGTCAAACAAATTTTTGCATTTTCAACAAATTTTTTTCTCAGTGCATCATAATTCTATAAGTTTGGTTGAATCAGTTTTTTGCTAACAAAGAATTTAATTAATATATCTTAACCCTTACTTGACACATTGGGGTACAAAACACCCCAGGCCTTAATTTCCTTAATTTTAAGTACCTAAATTTAAAAAAATGGGACCTATAGCGACATCTGTCATTAGTTCACGGATGCCACTAACCTTTAAGCTTATAGCATCACTCTAAGACAATAAGTTTTTATGTGATATGTGACACAGTGTGTCAAGTAAGATCGAATGCGAATATTTTGTGCAAATTTTTTTCCTGTTACATAATTTTACTACCACTATTTTTTTTTCGTAGTACTATATATTAAACAAACTCAGTTAAATTTTTAACCATTTTTGTCGAAAAATAAAAAAGTTATGATTTTTCCGTAAAGGTTGTCATTTTTTCAGTTTTTTGGATATTTAAATTTTGTCATCCCATTTAACTTTGATATTGTACTATGAATCCTGTAGAACTATGGAAAGTAACCTCTTGAAAGGTTCTACAAAAATTTGCAAGTTTAAATATTAAATACTATATTTATCATAAGAATTTATATCACTGGGGTAAAAACGACCCCAGTGTGTCAAGTTTTTTTGCAAAAATTACTAAATCTTCTGGCTCGTGTATAAATTCAATCGAAAAATCGTCAGAATCAGAGAAAGTCTGATGTTAGGGATTTTCTAAATTTTCTAAAAGAATCATTTTTGGCCAGCACGACTCTCGATTTCCTCTATGATTATTTGTTTTTTTAAGCAAAAATTTATCGTTTGTACTTTGTTCCATCCAAAATTTGTTCCTCAAATGCAAAAGTCCCAGAGAAATGTAATAAGATAGAAATAGTACTTGTAAAATTTAAAACTTCAACTAAAAAAGTAATTAAACAGCTCCTAAGACGCAAAGAATTAATTAAATATGTCTTCAAAAAAACAGTAAACTTATTTTTCTCCAAAAATCACTAAATCATCTGGCATATGTATGAATTCAATTGAAAAATCTCCAGAATAAAATAGTTTTGGGTTGAAGAATTTTCTAAATTCCTTAAAAGAGGAATTCTTTACCAGCATCGATTTAGCCAATAAGATTTTTAACTTTGTTTAGAAGCAAATTATTGTTTGCACTTTGTTCCATCTGAAATTTGCTCCTCAAGGCCAGATGTCCCAGAGAAACCGAACAAACGGATAAAAATGGTAGCAGCACCCATAAAATTTTAAACTCCAACGGAAAAAGTAATTACCCAACTTCCAAAGCACACAAAAGTTTTCCAAACGACTGTGATTCTTTCCGGAGAGAAAGATTATCGATTAATTATAAACTCTCATCGAGAAGTCTCGGCTGTTCGAACGGATCGCGCTTATATCGAGTTTGGCGGCTTCGTTGGAAAATCCCGCTGATCCGAGGAAAACCCTCGTTGGAGATAGTGTATTTCGGGTGAGAAAATCCGAGCAAGAAAAGAGGAAAAAGGGAGGAAAAAAGATTGAACAAACGTGGACACTGAGAAATAGCATGAGAACAGAACGAGCGAGAGATTTTCCCAGCGGGATTTTCGACACGCCGTTGCAGCTCACAGCTACATTATATGAACGTTCTTGTAAGAAAGGGGAAAAAAATTCTGGGACATTGCCGAAAAGTCGCGAAATAACGTTAAGACGTGAGACACGGCGACGTTGAAGCGTGTCGGTGTAGAAAAAAAAAGAAGAAAAAAAGCCCATGAGAGGTCAAAATGCGAGTGGCGCGAGACGACCCCCGTTCCTCATCCACAACGGGGTTGGCTTTTATCTCGGTCCAATAAATCTTTTTTCGAAACCGTTGAGACAATATTCGTTATACACAGAGAGAGCGGTGAGAAAAGCCCAACTAGAATAATATTTATCTATACTCGGTGCGAGGTGAAAATTTGCAAGCGCTTGGTGTCTCGAAAAGCCTCGCACGAGAGAGGGAGAACTTTGCAACTTGCAACGAAACTTCCCTGCAAAAATAACCGAGAGAGAGAGGAGGGGGGGGGGTAGAGAGACTGTGGAAGAGTTGTTTTTACGAATGGATTTCGGCCCATACGAATATATACGGCCTGATTTTCCGAGGGAAAGAGGATTGAAAAGCGGAAGTTGACTGAACTTGATTCGGGCAACGTGTGTGCGAGCGTGTGAAGAGGGGTTGCAAAAACTACCCCTTGCATGCTGTGTTTGGGATGCTGATGAAAAAAGGCTCGGTAGCACGTCAGAGAGAGTCTGCGGGGGAAAAAACCATTGTTTCGCCATTGGATAAGGCATGACATGCATAATGAAAATTAAGCCAGTTCATGATGCACCGAGAGCGAACCCATAAACTCGCGTATAACCGTATATAAAACCTTGTGTCTGGGGCATTCCCTTACATTACTGTGCCTGGTGCAAAACTTGCCGGAAAATTTGCACCAACCTTCAAAAGTGTATTTTACCATTTGCGAGAAAATTTTCCTCCCCCAGCTTCCTCCCTTATGTCTGTGTGGCTTGAGAAAAACGTAGCTTTCGTTTTTCCTCCGCAGTTTCATCCATCAAAAAAATCATTCTTATTCACCCCGTGAAAAAAATGTTCACGGAAAATTAAGGTGGAAATAAAGGAAACGATCACCCGTTAAATTTTTGCAATTTCTCACTGCGTTTATAACTTTTCACAGATTTTTTTTCCCCAGTGTTGAAACATTCCAGTGACCGGCAAAATAGAACCATCTATTTTTATTATCCAATTTTTTCGAAAAATTAATTATCAGCAAATATTACTAATTTTTCTAAAAAATTAGTAATTAGTGACAAAATGTTACTCATTTTTCTAATAAATAAGTAATTAGTGACAAAATATTTCTAATTTTTACGATAAAATTAGTAATTAACGATAAAATATTACTAATTTTTTCCAAGAATTAGTAATTAGCGAGAAAGATATTGCTAAATAACCAAAAAAAATCAATAATTTGGGAAGAAATGTTGTATTATTTTTGGAAAAAGTAATAAATAAAAAGAAAATTACTGATGCATTTTTTAATAGGTACTGATTAAATATTCGTATTAATATAATAACTTATGTGATATCGTATGACATTCGATACAATAAATACTAATGTGTGAAATATTCAAAAGATCTAGTTATTATAAAAAATAAAACAACTTTTTTAATAGAGTTGTTTGAGCTTGTAACCATGACTCAATTCGTGGACACAAGTACGTAAATATACAAATCCTTTTCTACAAATTACTGTTTTTTTTTAAATTGATTAGTAATATCTTCCTTACCAATTACTATATTTAGAAAAAAACTTGGTAATATTTTTTCGATAATTACTAATTTTTTCGGAATAATTAGAAATATTTTGTCACTAATTACTAATTTTTTTGGAAAAATTGGAAATATTTTCTTACTATTACTAATTTTTTAGAAAAATTACTGATATTTTTTGACTAATTATTAATTTTTCCAAAAAATTATTAATAAAATCAGTATTGTTGACGAAAAAATCGATACTGCTGATCATTGCTATATTCATTTCAGTCAAAAATCGAAATTTGGGACGGTTTACCTATTGTCAACAATTAGTTAATGACATTTTGATGAATAAAGGGAAGAATATATATTGATCACTAGCTATGGTTTTTTTTTTGAAGTTTTCAAAGGGTAAAACGACACTTTTTTGTCATCTCTCAAGAAGCTTTCGAGTCTCGTTTCGTATAATAAGAGAGCTTGGCCTTTGTGTGTAATGTTTCGCTACGGGTCATCATCTCGTGGATACCAAAACTGATGCCAGTACAGCAGCAGCTTCTTTTGTGACTATATACATATGTAAATACTTAAGGAAAGAGGACGCAAAATGGACGATGGAGGCAAAATGGACAGCATCCAAAATTATCCAAAAAAATTGAAAAATAAAAAAATTTGAAACTGAGCGAATTATCATTATAATTAGCGTTAATATATCCAAATAAACTCAACCCCGCAAAGTCAGGTCTAGATTCGATATTTCCATGATAATTTCTTCCGAAGAGTTGGAATTTTTTTTAAATTGTCGTTCTCATCCAATTTAAAAAAAAACCCAAAATTTATTGTAGGAGATGAACAAAAACAATTAAAAGCTCCATTAGATACGTAACCCCAAGCAAAAGCAAAATATCCGTAAAAGTATATTAAACAGTTCTAATTTCTGTAAAATTCATCTATGAAAAATATATTTCAATATATTTTTATGAATAATGTATTCATCTAAGAAAATATAGGGGAAGTGGGGGCAAAATAAACACTGGAAGCAAAATGGACACCATACAAAATTATCAAAAAAATGTGAAAAATTAAATTAACTCACCCATGCAAAGTCAGGTCTAAATTCGATATTTCCATGACAATTCCCTATAAAGAGATGGAAAAAAAATGTCAAAAATTGTCATTCTCATCGAATTAAAAAAAAACACCCCAACATACTCGAATAGTATTATAGTAACCTACTTTTACTAAAATACTTGGATAATTCTAGGACCAAAGGAAAATATAGAGCAAGACGACCACCTCCATCATCTCAAAAAAATTATTAGAAAATGCAACTACGATTAAAATTGAATTTCGCCAAGAATTTAATTGCAAAAATACACGAGGCAGTTTGGCCCAAGTATCCTAATTATTTAAATGAGGTAAGTGAGGAAAATCGTTTTTTGAATGTTTTTTCTTGTTCACTTGAATTTTCGAAAAAACCAAAATTTCAGGGTGGTCCTTTTTGTCCCCCAGATTTTTTTTTTTCGACGTTCAATCTAATCGGTGAAAACGGTATTTTTAGATGAAAAGCAACGAGCTTACACCACGTGTAGCGTCCTGACTACGTTACCTACTTATGGTGTCCATTTTGCCCCACCTTCCCCTATATGGAGATATATGCCTGCATATATATATATATACATATAATACCTGCAAATATCGTAGTTACGATATGCTAGGAGCGCACGATGATGGGGTATTAGCGAAGGATGGAAGCCCGCTGGCTGACGTAAACGGGCTTGCTCTACTTACCTACCTCATCGCGTAACATCTATTATATATATTACGAACGTTATTATAGGCAAAGCGTGAGCTCGCTCTCTTGCCGTACAGCAAAACCTTTTTGACTATATATATGTATATTATTACATATATCTCCTCAGGCTCAAACGTATTATCGTATGTAAAATGGTCAAGTGCCAGAGGATATTTGACGTCGGTTGGAACACAATTTTCACGCTCGCATATGCGAAACTTTCATCCATGGTGATACATACACATTGAAGTACTCCCTGTAACTTTTCGAAAATCCGTATCACAATGTTTCGCCACAAGGTTACAGACACTTGATGCACTCGTATATCACAATAAATGGGGATTAATATATTATCATTCCAGATAAAGCGTGACTGAAACTCCACACAGCTGAACATCCTGTTTTCATAGCGAATAATATACATTCACCTGGGATTTACCTCGATGTGTATTTGCGTAATCGGAAAATTGAATGCTCGTATCGCCCAAAGTTCATTGGCACTTTTCCTCGAGACTGTGCCACCATTTTGGGCATTTTCTCGGAAATTATGGGAAATCTCAGTGAGAAAATGTGAAATTATATGCACGAAAGATTTTTATGAACCTGACAAAAAATTGCAGTTACACTGACAGGATTTATTTCGTTTTAGTAGATTTATTTAAATTTGATTGAATTTATTATTTTAATTAATTGGAAACATTTATTTTCATCATTTAAATCAGCGAATTTAAGTAGCAAATATAAGCTAATGAGTAATTTTTCGTGTCCAATTTTCAATGAAATTTTCGAAATTCTTATTGGAAATATGTAAACAAAAAATATATTTGGAATAAGGTAAATGTCCCAATTATTGAACAGGTCCCAATTATTGAACACTATCTTGTAGTTTTATTATTTCTCATTCACGTGCATGCATTCACTTATTTATAAAAATTTCATTACATATATGGAACTTTAAGCTATCGAAATGTTACCTTACTTGTGCAAAAAAAGCTTTAATTAATAGAGAAAAAAATTATTTAATCAGCAACGGTGACCTGATTTGACGTCTCGTGGTAACTGCTTATCGTTTTTGCTAAGAAAATTTCTTACAAATAACAATTAAAAAAAAAAATTTAATTACTTATGTGTTAAAAAATACGGTGTTCGATCATTGGGACATAGAAAATGCAGTGTGTCCCAATTATTGAACACTCGAATTCTCCAAGATGGCGTCATTAAACCCATCAAAACATCGAGACAGTTAACGTATGACAGATCGTGTGAATCGGATTTATTGAAACAAATAAAGAATATCAAAAAAGAGCTGAAATAAAAAGAAAATAAAGTTGGAGTTGAAAAACAAGAAAGCTGCGACAAAATCAAACAAAAACAGAACATAAAAACGAGGATGTTGAAAATAAAAATAAAATACAGTTCGAGTTGAAAAGCAAAAATAAACCAAATGCGAATGAACCAAAAACCTATCAAAAGAGACTAAATATATACTTTTGTATTTTCACACGATTGATAAAAGATTATTTAAGTGTTTGATTCTGCTTTTATTTCTTAATATTTTACCCAAAATAATATTTTCAGAACGGAAAAAGAATTCTCGAGAGTGTTCGATAACTGGGACATGCCTGTTCAATATTAGGGACATAGGCACTTCCAGTGTTCAATAATTGGGACATTTGCATGCTTCACATTGTTATTCTTTTTTTTTCATTTGAAATCATTTAAAAATAATTTTAAGGGTGATTTTTCGAAAGTAACAATATCAAAGTATCATTTGAACATGAAAGCGATGGTTTTTTTCTTGATTTTATATTTTTTCTCACCGAATTCAATCCCCCAGATCCTTAGCTGTTCAATAATTAGGACATTTACCTTATATGGAAAGTATCCTGCAAATATTTTTTCTATGTTTTTTAATATCTTTAAGAAAATACAAAAATAAATCGATTTTCATAGTCAACAAATTTTACTCTCTTGTATATTTGATGAATTTTTCCGATTTTTCCAAAAATCATTCGGCTGCGAAAAACAAATGGATTTTAAAAATAGATTAGCATAAAGTTGCTGATGTCTGTGCCACTATATTTTTTACTATGGAAAAAAATCGACGACGAATATATCGTTGTGAAAAAATGGTGAAAACGTTTTTCAACGAATTCACAAACGATTTTCCCTATTCTTTTCTCCCCGCCCCCTCTTATATACATATTCTCCCTACTCTCAATTTTTTTTCTATCCAACTGGCTTTAACCCCATTTCTCTCTCTATCTCAACGTGTAATCTTTTATCCGTCGCCCAAAGTGCAAGGATTATGGAAAACTTTGGTCGTGAGTTTTCGCAGTCGGAGTTTATGCCAGAGAAATCGAGCGAAAGAGAGAGAGAGCGAGAGAGAAAAGAAATTTCGGATAGAGGGGAAATGAAAGCTCGACGAGGAGCGGAGTAAAATCGGGGTAAAATTTTAACCTCACCACCGAAAAATCTCTGCTCCGGATGGAGTCACGGGTACGCGCGGGATTAACGTCGGACGCACACCCCGAACGACGGAGAACTGCAGTTGAATGGAGAGAGACCAGGAGCAGAAGTTTGAATCGCAATAACTCCCGGATTATGCGGCAGATTTATATCGGATGACCGTATATAATCGAATTCAGATATATTCCGGTTTGATATTAGAGGAGCGATAATTTATGTGTAGCGAGTTGATATAATCACTGGAGTTATATTTAAGGACGTATCAGAATAAAAAAATATATATATTTTTATACAACATATTCATTAATATTATGACAATAAACAAAAAAAAATTCGAGAAAAAAAAATGAAAATTAAATAAGTTGGGGTACAAAAAAGGGGTGTGCTGATAGACACGATTGCAACTTTTCTACTCATCCGATACAAAATTTAGAAAAAGCTTCTTAATCAGTAACAATGTCGTTATAGACCCTACACTGAGAAAAAAAGTTCAGTTAAAACAACTAAATCCATTTAGTTGAAAAAAATTTAGTTGATTCAATATTAATTTGTTTGAAATAATGAAACTATAATTAATTCAACAAATGGATTTAGTTAACCATAAGATACGAGGTGAACGAAATTATTTGGTCAATTTCCAGATACAGTGTAATCCAATTTGCACCTTAACCGATTTAACTAAAACTTTCACTGTATCTTTGTTGAATTACCAAAATGATCTCGTTGAACGTCCGGAAAAAAATATTTGGTTGAGACAAACAAATTTTATCATTTTCAACAAAAATTTTTTCTCAGTAGACCTCAGAGAAAACGGAAAAAAAATTTCGCAAAATGGCCGCGGTCTAAACAAAAAAAGACGTTTTTCGGCTCTTGCTTCATAATTTTTAATTTTTTTGCAATAGTAAAAAAAATAATTTCGATAGAAAAGTGAAAGGGGCGATAGAGAGTTATACATTGAAGATTCGTAAAAAATTTCAAGTAAATCGGTTGAGTAGAACTTGAGATATCATGTCCGCAGTGTTGAGAAAAGTAGTAGAAGCACGTCTATAGTCAGACTTGCTCCAACGTGACGGGCGTAGTTGCTGCGTCACTAAAATAGCTATAACTCCGTAAATTATTAAAATTCTAAAATTTCTTTTCGAGGATATATTCTTAAGGGTCCAAACTTTGAGAATATGAAAAAAATTGATTTTTACAAAATTTTAGACCAGAATACCCCCTTAAAGTTACGATAGAACGTGAGGGGCGTAGTTACTGCGTCACTAAAATAGCTATAACTCCGTCAATTATTGGAATTAAACAATTTCAAGATTTTTTCAAAATTCCAGACCAGAATACCCCCTTAAAGTTACGCTCGAACGTGAGGGGCGTAGTTACTGCGTCACTAGAATAGCTATAACTCCGTAAATTATTGGAATTAAACAATTTCAAGATTTTTTCAAAATTCCAGACCAGAATACCCCCTTGAAGTTACACTCGAACGTGACGGGCGTAATTACTGCATCACTAAAATAGCTATTTAACTCCGTAAATTATTGGAATTAAACAATTTCAAGATTTTTTCAAAATTCCAGACCAGAATACACCCTTAAAGATACGCTCGAACGTGAGGGGCGTAGTTACTGCGTCACTAAAGTAGCTATAACTCCATAAATTATTGGAATTTAAAAATTTCCTTTTGAGAATATATTATTAAGGGTCTAAACTCTAAGAATATTTAAAAAAAATTGATTTTTTCAAAATTCGAAAATACCGCTTTAACATATTAACGTGGGAATCTCATTAAAATGAATGCTACGAGTTGAACGACCTGATACGATAGAAATAATGAATCGTCGAGAATTATGACGTGGATGAATCGAAAAGGGTGTCTCCCGGTTACGTGGTCGATCATTAACGACGTTAAACCCCTGTCTTTGAATTTAGTATATACATTATATGGTATATTGGTATATATATATATATATATATATATATATATATATATATATATATATATATATATATAAGGAGATCAATACGGATCGGATAAAACTCCGGGAGCAGCCTCAAAACTGGAATGCTTCTCATGCAACTACGCTCATCTTTTTTTCTTCTTCCTCTTTCACTCGGCGAATGATTAACGATCCAACTTTTCCGTACTCTTTATATATATATATATATATATATATATATATATATATATATTGATATATAGATATAGCAAAGGACTTTATATACGCTACGCAGACGGGGTAATTGCTCTTCGTTATCCTAAATCCTTATTGGTTTCGTTTTACAGTCTCACCCATCGTTACTCTCCGCATGGGTTCGTCTCTTAATCCCCAAGACATCAAAGAAGGGGATGACGTTTATTTCGAGTGCAACGTAAGGGCCAATCCAGTCGCCTCGAAACTTACATGGTATCGGGAGGTAAGCTGATATAACAATAACGTTGTCGTATTACATCACTGTGCATCAGAAATCGATGAAAAACAGATCAATTTTCCATTCCTACCCTTTCCAATCTGATTTGAAATTTTGGTACACTTCAAGCACCCTTCAATAGCAATCTATTAAATTTTTTTAGCCATTGTTTTTTTAATGGATTTTTGAATGTCAGAAATTTAAATCCCAATTTCAGAATCTAAAAAATAGGTAATTTGTAATTTTTCAAGTCAATTGTTTTCAAAGATCCCTCAATAGCATTTCATTAGATTTTTTTAGCCAAAGATTTTTTTTAAATGGATTTTTTAATGAATGTGATAAATTTAAAAACCTAAAAAATCAATCATTTGTAATTTTTTAAGCCAATTTTCTTCAAACATCCCTCAACAGCATTTTAATTATGTTTCTTCAGTTTTTTTAACGAATTTGTGAATGTTAAAAATGTCGACCCCAATTTTAAAACCTCAGAAATGGGTCATTTATAATTTTTTCAGCTAATTGTTTTCAGAGTCTTGAATATCTGGGAATTTAATTACAAAGAGTCTGAATAAATTTTTTACATACAAAACCATAATAACTGCTAACTCAAAAAAAGGCTTAAAAAGTCTAGAGTGATTTTGCGAGATAGAAAATTTAAATAAAAATCAGCAATAAAATCTGAAGATATTAGAGCCGAACATTGACCGGTTTGGAGAGGAATCTCTCACATATTTTACATCCCCTGTTCGCGATAAAATACCCCCAGAATACGATTCGACGTAACCTCAATATTTTTAGCTCTCGGAACGCATTTCTTTTTGTCCGATGATGAATGAATTTGGCTCTCGGAAATGTCACATAAGGATACGGAAAAAGGAACTCAACGTCCGGAAATTTTTTCTCACAAGCGCAAAGCTGTGCTATTATTAGTTGAAGAAACTACTTTTTCCATTTGCAATAACTTACGTAAAATGGTTAAAACTCGAATCTTATATATGGGGCTGTCCACGTCAATTCACCTAGCCTCCAGACCACAAAATTGTTGATTTGCTTCGTAATTTTTTATGTTGTTATCCTTGCTCTGAAACATTTTTCTGAATTTTTGCAGATTTTTTGGAACAACCGTTTCTGGAGTTATGATTTTTTTTTAACCGAAAAAAGGACAATTTTTAAAAATCAGAAAAAATTCACAAAAATTGTATGATCAACGTAGAACAATCTCCTGCTCGCGAAAATGTGGTGCAAATTTTTTAAATATTTTTTTCACCCAATCAAAACCTTTTTGTGCATAATAATTTATATAAAAAATCCACTGCGAACAGACGTCGTTTGGGAGACAGAAAATAATGTGGAACATAATCTTCAGATTAACCTCCATAATTTTATGTTCACGCAGCTGATAAGCTGCGTGAAAGGTGAAAAAAATATTTAAAAAATTTGCGTGATAAGGTGAAAACAATATAAAAAAAATTTGCACCACATTTTCGCGAGCAGGAGACTGTTCTACGTTAATCATACAATTTTTGTGAATTTTTTCAGATTTTTACAAATGGTCCTTTTTTTCGGTTAAAAAAAAATCATAGCTCAGAAACGGTTGTTCCGAAAAATCTGCAAAAATTCAGAAAAATGTTTCAGAGCAAGGATAACAACATAAAAAATTACGAAGCAAATCAAAAATTTTGTGCTTTGGAGGCTGGGTGAATTGACGTGGACAGCCCCATATATAAATGCCACATTATTTTTCTATTGCTGCTGCAATGCGCGCGTGCAGCGGCTAATAACGAAAAGTCTTCTTTTTTTGTTTCTCCTTTTTTTTTGTTTCTGCGGACAGCTGGTAAACGTTGCAACGGTACCAGATTCATACGAACGTGAAATTAAACGACCCGTTGGCGCCGAGGATTCAGCGTTAGCAAATGCAACGGCCAGGCCGCCTCCATATTCCCTCCCCCCTCCCTCAAAATGGCCGGATATAAATCTCTCGTATATACGCGTTTCCATACAGCGCGCATCGTTGTCCCACTCTCATTTTCCATCTCACTCCACTCTCGCTCCACAAATGAGAGCAGCGCGAGAGAAATGCGCCAAACTATTCAAACGCAAAGCATGTCACGCATATGCATTTTTTTTCCTCAAAACTTGCAAATTGAAACCAACAAATTGCTTCCTCATCATTCTCATCTAATCACGGAGATTCTATTCCATCAGTAGCTCCCTTAATTTCAACGCCCGCTCAGAGAGAAGCTCCAAATTCTCCAAAGATTCAATAATTGTTTATAATATTCATTTTATAAACGAATTATGGAATCAGCTACCTGAACCTCTTAAAAAAATCAGGGTAAGTAAATAATTCAACATATCCACCTCTTGTATGTTAATCCTTTATAGAGGAAGGGGGGCAAACGGACAACACCCTCAAATTTGTTTTTTTTTTTCGAAAATTCAAATAAACGAAGAAGAACGTTGAAAAAACAGCTTCCTTC